>CM076686.1:59754647-59912147 GCA_038501925.1 Xenopus petersii | reverse complement strand
AGGACCTGGATAAGAGATGTTTCAGGCTACACAGAGCCTTTTTTCAAGCTTTCAAACACAGCTTTTTATAGAGAAACATATTACGCCATCTACTGGCTAAATTAGTTACAATTTTCAACAGGTTTGCTACAATGTCACTAGTGGATATCCAATTAACTCTTAAATGGATGAATCATCCCAAGTTTGCCCAAGTTTAAACATCTGTAAAACATAAATGTTAAAACATATTTAAAAACAATTACACCCGGAAAATAGCTTGTAGATCATATTCCCTGTTTAATCCATGGGGCGTGAGGGTTTCTAATCTCCAGATCCACATGGCTTCTTTCTTAAGTAGCCTTTTGGTCCGGTCCCCCCCTCTACGTATTTTGGGTACATGATCAATGACTTGATATCTTAGCTGCTGCACTCCATGGCCCATCTCTAGAAAGTGCAAGGCCACTGCCTGCTCCACTTTCTTAGTGCGTATAGCTGACTTATGTTCCCTAATGCGTTCCCTCACTGTGCGGCTAGTCTGCCCAACATACATAAGTCCGCATGGGCATTTTATCACATAAACAGCAAACATGGTTTCACAAGTATAATATCCCTGAATTTTTATGGGGGTGCCCATACGTGGATGGTAAATAGTATCACCTTTCTGGCAATTCGAGCAGCAATTGCAGCTCAAACACGGAAAGGTGCCACATCTAACCGGTCCCAGAAATCTCTGTTTTGGCTTTCCTTCTCCCAAATCCGATTTGGTTAACATAGTTCCAATTGTTCTACTCTTTTTATATGACATCACTGGTGGCAGCTCAAACGAGGTGACACCAGGGATGCCATCCCTCAAAACCCCCCAATGTCTTATGATATTGGCCACCTGGTGGCTCAATACATTGTATTTTGATACAAAGGGAATACGATCAATGTGTCGCTGCTGTCGGCCTTTCCTTACATTATTTCTCCCTGAATGTTCTATCTCCTCCCGTTGTTTTAGTAGAAGGTAACTGGGGTAACCTCTCTCCCTAAACTTTTCTTGCATTTCGTCCAATCTGTCACTCAGCAGTTTTTCATCGCTCACAATACGTTTAACTCTACTAAATTGGGATTTAGGTAGCAATTTTTTAACCTGCAATGGGTGGAAGGAATCGAAATGCAATAAAGTGTTCCTGTCTGTGGGTTTCACATACAGGTCAGTTAACAACACCTTACCACGCTTAGAAACCCTAGTGTCCAGGAAGGAGATATCTTCCTGACTGTCATGAGCTGTGGAGTTTATATCTTGTACAAACCTCTCAAGGGTCCAATGTGGCCCCGTCCACAAGACGAACATGTCATCGATGAAACGGAACCATTTTAGACAATATTGCATAAACCACCTGTTGGTGTAAACATATGCTATGGGCATGCTCGGTAATCTAGAAGTACTGGACCAACCTGGTCAAATAAATAACACAGGCTCTACTGCCAGAAGCTCTAACTCCTGAGATCCGTTTGAAAGGACCAGTGGATGATCTAGCCTCCCACATTAAAATTAGAACACTATTAAGAAGTCTATTTTTTAAGGAAAGAAGTAAATAGCAATCAAATGGATGAGCCCTGCTTCTCCCACAGTGAAGGCATGGATTACTTTGGTAAACAGCAAACTCTCCATAATAAAATGGATTTATATAGCCAGGCAATGCCCTCAAAAATGTATTGTGGTGTGGGGCCCTGGCTCAAAGCCTGCCCGGAGGCAGAACTAAATGTGTAACTCAGATGATTACACCACGGCCCACCCAGGAACACGATACACCTCTCTGATATTTGATAGACCTCCTCCTAATCGGCTGAATACGCTGGTTACTGAATTGCATAATTACAATAATGTGACCTTTGTTACATTGTATCTTTAATGCCCGCACTAAATGCAATATCCTTGCTTTTGTTTTGGTTAAATATATAAATAAAACCCTTTGAAAAAAAAAAAAAAAATTACGACACACTGGCCTTTGAAAGGAGAATTTATAGTCAAGAAGAATAAAAATCAGACAAGGAGAAAAAAATTACAATGTTAAACAATAAATGATGGTTCTTTTTACATATAAATAAAAAATGCTTTACATAAGAATGAAATGCAGGTAGTGACCCACGATATTCTGGATACAAGGTCATCCTGGAATGAGGAACAAAAGCCTTCATTCGATTGGATGCCGATTTATTGCAACTACAAAGCAATGTGTTGTTACAGAGAAGAATCTGTGAAAAGTGAAGAATTGCTAGTTAAGCAGAACTCCATGGGAAATGGCACTGCTATATTCTTGATCTTTCTGTATAACAGGTTTCCTGATGATAGCTCTCATACATATATTTAATGTTATTGCTTTGTGTATAGCTATGACAGATCTAAAGATGCAACTCTTGTTTAAATATTACACTTGCAACATATAGACAGCAAAATAGGCAAGGTTTTAAAACATGGAGTATTCTCCTTTATTTTCCTAATAAAACTACAGTCAGTTTGCTAGAAGTATTTTTTATAAGTTTCAGCTCTGTCCCAATAAAAATCTTCAAATGACGCCTCTGTCAGTAAAGATCTGAAGACAGCACTTTCTGTTCAAGCAATCCATGAGTATGAAATGCCTGCCCCACTCACCCAGTCCTTACAGGTACTTTAAAAGGAGTGTCTTCATATGTCTTCAGAAGCTGCCAAAGAAATGGATTACATTTATTGTCCAGAAAGCAAAATCAAACGAGATGCATAAAAAGAAAAAAAAAAAAACACAATTTCCTGTAGAAGCCAAAGTTGTAAGATTAGTGATGCTTGTGTTCTGCTCACACTCAATTCATCACCAATCTCACTGCTTTGCCTCCAGTTCTTACACACCTGCAGAAGGAGACAGCTTTGTACGAGGGAAAGAGCAAAAGTACCCAATAAATACTAAACAGTTACTTCCTGAAAAGAACATTGGTGTAAAATTACTATTTGCAGCCTAACTGCATTTAGAAGCATCAGCTTACCAAAAATGAGGTTTCATAAATAAAATTGTTACTGTAACATGCTGGAAGTACCAGGTGACAGTGTAGGTATACGTGCGGATATAAAACTCTAGGTCTAAGATATTACACTATAACTCCAGCATTCTGTGTTCAAATAAACATTATGTACAGTTTCAGCAATCTGTCATTTCCTCCTATAATTCCTTAAGGGAAGGTTATATGTTCTCATTTTTGGTTTTAAGGCAGTCCTTTGTTTCATGAAGGCTCTCAATGCATTGATCATTTCTAAAATGGTACAGAATTTAATGGATATTGAGAAAGTTACTTATATTCAATGGTAATTCTCTAAGCAGTTCCTCTTTAAGCTAATTTCAACTTGTCTTTTAAGAAAGATGTTCATTATATTTGTATTACATATTGGTCTACTGAACAGAAAGTAATTGCTGACCTCTAAATAGCAAAGAAATTACTAAATTTTTGGTCAAAACTACAATATTCAGTACACAGAATAGGCTGAGGACTTCTTGGCCAATTTCAATCTATGTAAATACACACAGTTACATTTGTTGCTCACTGGTTTCTTTTAAAGAGTTAGGACATATCCTTAGATTAGTGGCTACATTTCTGTATATGGAGACTGTACTTTCAACACAAGCTGTACAATTTTCAGCAGTGTTAGAGCTGAACAGACCACACAGCTCATTTGAGAGAAGTGCTATAATAATAGTTCAACTCTTGTTAATCTTCCTCCAGTTCTTACGTACCAATACACGGGGAATGTAAAGCACGCCTTTGTAAGAGGGTCTCCTAAAGGTCACTCAATCATATGCTTTTGTATTGGACATATAACAAGTCTTCCTATTTTATATTTACATACAGGGAGAATCCCAAATATCACATTTTTTAGGGTGAAGACACACAGAGTTAATAGTAGCAGCTACTTGTCACGGCTACAAAATAGACAATAGTTAGTGGCTTTGTTATGCCAAAAACTACCCTGCCATAGAAAATACTAAGCAGCAATTGAAACTTACCCAATGATGAAAAATGTGCATTCTTGCTCTAATCTGTATCATCACCCAGCACTGTTACTCAACTGATGCAGAACGTGGTCCATTGTAGCCCCTGTACACAGATGTGAATAAAGTAAAGATGAAAATCAATAAATATTGATCACTGGTTAGTTTTGAAGAGATAGGACATTTACTTAGGATGCACATTTGTGTATTCAGTTTGGAAATTTCTTGTGTACATGTGGAGACTGAACTTTCAACAACAAACTGTATAATTTCAGCAGTGTTAGAGTTGAACCAACAGCACAGCTCATTTGAGAGCAGGGCAATAATAATAGCTCAATTCTTTGTTAATCTTCCTCCAGTTCTTACGTACCAATACATGGGGAATGTAAAGCACGCCTTTGTAAGAGTGTCTCCTCAAGGTCACTCAATCATATGCTTTTGTATTGGTCACTTAACATGTCTTCCTATTTTATATTCATATACAGTGAGAATCCCAAATATCACCACTTCTAAACATATATACTTACTCTGTGATTAAAAAGAAGTGCATTGTTGCTCGAATCTGTATGATCACACAGTACTGTTACTCATCAGATGCCGAACATGGTCCACTGTAATGCCTGTACACATGTGAATAAAATAAACAGGGATATTATTATTAACATGTATTTATATAGCGCCAACATATTGCGCAGCACTGTAAAGTAAATGTGATTATACAACTACATCACACAAATTACATATATAGAATATATGGAGTAACAAACGTCACAATCAGAATATATTGCTTGTGTACATGTGGAGACTGTATTTTCAACAACAAGCAGTACAATTTCAGCAGTGTAAGAGCTGAACAACAGCACAGCTCAGATGAGAAAGTGCAATAATAATAGTTCAAGTCTTTGTTAATCTTCCTCCAGTTCTTACGTACCAATACATGGGGAATGTAAAGCACGCCTTTGTAAGAGGGTCTCCTCAAGGTCACTCAATCATATGCTTTTGTATTGGTCACTTAACATGTCTTCCTATTTTATATTCATATACAGTGAGAATCCCAAATATCATCACCTCTAAACATAACAACGATAATAACCACTTACCCAAAAATTAAAAAGAGTGCATTCTTGCTCTAATCTGTATCATCACCCAGCACTGTTGCTCTACTGATACAGAACATGGTCCATTGTAGCCCCTGTACACAGATGTGAATAAAGTAAAGATGAAAATCAATAAATATTGATCACTGGTTAGTTTTGAAGAGATAGGACATTTACTTAGGCTGCACATTTGTGTATTCAGTTTGGAAATTTCTTGTGTTCATGTGGAGACTGAACTTTCAACAACAAACTGTATAATTTCAGCAGTGTTAGAGCTAAACCAACAGCACAGCTCATTTGAGAGCAGGGCAATAATAATAGCTCAAGTCTTTGTTTATCTTCCTCCAGTTCTTACGTACCAATACATGGGCAATGTAAAGCACGCCTTTGTAAGAGGGTCTCCTCAAGATCACTCAATCGTATGCTTTTATATAGTTCATTTAAAGGAATAGTAACGTCAAAAAATAAAAATGTTTTAAAGTAATGAAAATATAATGCAGTGTTGTCCTGCACAGGTAAAACAGCTGTGTTTGCTTAAGAAACACTACTATTGTTTATATAAATAAGCTGCTGTGTAGCAATGGGGGCAGCCATTCAAAGGAAAAAAGGCTCAGGTTACACAGCAGCTAACAGATAAGCTCTGTCTAATGGTGTTATCGGTAATCCATTAGTTTACCTGTGTCATTTACCCGTTTTTCAATTTCCACCATTGCTCCACAGCAGCTTGTTTATATGAACTATAGTAGTGTTTCTGAAGCAAACACAGCAGTTTTACCAGTGCAGGGCAACACTACATGATATTTTCATTACCTTAAAAAACTAATTAATTACTGTTCCTTTAACAAGTCTTCCTATTTTATATTAATATACAGTGAGAATCCCAAATATCACCACTTCTAAACATATATACTTACTCTATGATTTTAAAAAAAGTGCATTGTTGCTCAAATCTGTATGATCACACAGTACTGTTACTCATCAGATGCTGAACATGGTCCACTGTAATGCCTGTACACATGTGAATAAAATAAACAGGAAAATCAGAATATATTGCTTGTGTACATGTGGAGACTGTATTTTCAACAACAAGCAGTACAATTTCAGCAGTGTAAGAGCTGAACCAACAGCACAGCTCAGATGAGAAAGTGCAATAATAATAGTTCAAGTCTTTGTTAATCTTCCTCCAGTTCTTACGTACCAATACATGGGGAATGTAAAGCACGCCTTTGTAAGAGGGTCTCCTCAAGGTCACTCAATCATATGCTTTTGTATTGGTCACTTAACATGTCTTCCTATTTTATATTCATATACAGTGAGAATCCCAAATATCACCACCTCTAAACATATATACTTACTCTGTGATTAAAAAAGTGCTTTGTTGCTCGAATCTGTATGATCACACAGTACTGTTACTCATCAGATGCCGAACATTGTCCACTGTAATGCCTGTACACATGTGAATAAAATAAACTTGGAAATCAGTATATTTTGCTTGTGTACGTGTGGAGAGTGTATTTTCAACAACAAGCAGTACAATTTCAGCAGTGTATGAGCTAAACCAATTACACAGCTCAGTTGAGAAACGTGCAATTATAATGGTTAAACCCGTGTTAATCTTCCTCCAGTTCTTACGTACCAATACATGGGGAATGTAAAGCACGCCTTTGTAAGAGGGTCTCCTCAAGATCACTCAATCATATGCTTTTGAATCGGTCATTTAACAAGTCTTCCTTTTATATTCATATACAGTGAGAATCCCAAATATCACCATCTCTAAACATAACAACGATAATAACCACTTACCCAAAAATTAAAAAGAGTGCATTCTTGCTCTAATCTGTATCATCACCCAGCACTGTTGCTCTACTGATACAGAACATGGTCCATTGTAGCCCCTGTACACAGATGTGAATAAAGTAAAGATGAAAATCAATAAATATTGATCACTGGTTAGTTTTGAAGAGATAGGACATTTACTTAGGCTGCACATTTGTGTATTCAGTTTGGAAATTTCTTGTGTACATGTGGAGACTGAACTTTCAACAACAAACTGTATCATGTCAGCAGTGTTAGAGTTGAACCAACAGCACAGCTCATTTGAGAGCAGGGCAATAATAATAGCTCAAGTCTTTGTTTATCTTCCTCCAGTTCTTACGTACCAATACATGGGGAATGTAAAGCACGCCTTTGTAAGAGGGTCTCCTCAAGATCACTCAATCATATGCTTTTGTATTGGTCACTTAACATGTCTTCCTATTTTATATTCATATACAGTGAGAATCCCAAATATCACCACTTCTAAACATATATACTTACTCTGTGATTAAAAAGAAGTGCATTGTTGCTCGAATCTGTATGATCACACAGTACTGTTACTCATCAGATGCTGAACATGGTCCACTGTAATGCCTGTACACATGTGAATAAAATAAACAGGGAAATTAGTATATATTGCTTGTGTTCATGTGGAGAGAGTACTTTCAACAACAAGCAGTACAATTTCAGAAGTGTATGAGCTAAACCAATTGCACAGCTCATTTGAGAGCAGGGCAATAATAATAGTTCAAGTCTTTGTTAATCTTCCTCTAGTTCTTACGTACCAATACATGGGGAATGTAAAGCACGCCTTTGTAAGAGGGTCTCCTCAAGGTCACTCAATCATATGCTTTTGTATTGGTCATTTAACATGTCTTCCTATTTTATATTCATATACAGTGAATATCCCAAATATCATCACGTGGAACATACACACTTAGTAATAGAAATTTACCCAATAAAGTTCATTCTTCTAATCTGTATAATCTTCTTCTAATCTGTATAATCTCCTAGCACCGTTGCTCAACCAAAATGTATATTTAATCTCTGATACTGACGATAATAAATTATAACACCTGTATACAGATGTGAATAAAGTAAACAGAAAAATCAGTATATATTGCTCACTGGTTTCTTTTGAAGAAATAGGCTAAAGATACATGGGGAATGTAAAGCACGCTTTTGTAAGAGGGTCTCCTCAAGGTCACTCAATCATATGCTTTTGTATTGGTCATTTAACAAGTCTTCCTATTTTATATTCACATACAGTGAGAATCCCAAATATCACCACTTCTAAACATATTAACCACTTACCCAATGATTGAAAAAAGTGCATTCTTGCTCTAATCTGTTGCTCTACCAAAGTGGATAGTCTTCGGATGTTGATCATAGTCCACTGTTACACCTGTACACAGAGGAAGTAAAAAGGAAAATCAGTATATGACAGAAAGAGAATAATCCCAGCACATATCCGTGAAGACTTCCAATTTCCACTCGGTCACACTGCAACTCATGTCTGCTCATGTCACCTATGGTCTCTAGTTTATTTGTTCCACGCATGTAGTTTACACTTGTCCATATGATTTCCACTCCAACAGGTCTGTCTCCTTTATGACTGGAGCTTGTTGAGGATGGAATTAGCCTAATTGTGTGTAGAAAAAAAATAGTGTTTAATCACAAGAAAAGACAGATACCATATGATTTGCCATACATGATATGGGCGCTTTCCCATTATTCTGGTCATTAGAAAGACACAATCGTGCTACTACACATTACATTAAATGCCACGGAAGTGGTCATAGCCCTCATAACATAGGAAAAATTGACTTATGTACCAATTCCCACTGGTAAGATTCCAGCACCCATTTCCCATGTTTTGATCAAAACTGGTCTCCAGACTCCTATAAAGAGTTGCTGAAGTCAAGGAAGTGACTGCAGACTACTGAAATTGTAAAATTGGTCATTTGTGTGGTCCTCAGATCCTGCCAATTAGTACTTTAAGGGATTAAACAAAGTTAGTGTATCTTATCAAAGACAGTCACACCCAATGTTTTCTATACAAGCCATTTATTTTGAAATGCCAACTAAATGTAGGATAAAGTCCATGTTACATGCTTGTCAGTAACAGTAGAAAAATAGAACCAGTGAAAACATTTGTACAACTGCAATGGTAGTCAAAAGAGAAAGGTGTAAATACAATGCATCACACAAGACACAAATTCAAGTTTGGAAGTTTCTAAATAAAAATACTATTCTTTAAAAACACTATGTACAATTGAATCATAAACAAATCTTACAAAGTATTCGGTATGCAGGTTCTAGAAAACACTTGCATAGGACATAGAATAAGTTCTTTTTAAGAGTTTTTGTCTGAGCCTTAAGCATTAAAGGCACTTGTACCAGAACATGTAAAACTGCATCAGCCACTCCAAACTGAAAATCTCATTCCAACAAAATGAGCAGATGACACGGACGACTTCAATCTAGGTCACAAGTTTTATGGTCATCTAAGCTGATTTCGCTGCAAAAAAACAGGCAGTAGATTATTAACCCTTCTTCTTACTGCTGGACCCTTTTTTTTTTCTTCTTTCCACTCCACTAAGAATTATAAGGTTAAATGAAGGCAGGAAATCCCTGGTAAATCAGTTTTCTCACGTAAATTGCGTTCATGGAATAACATTTACTTACACAAAGCATGTTGCTTGGAATGCGGTTTGTTTTCTGCATTGGGGAACAAAATGCAAGCTTGTTGTACATTATTTTGCACTGAAAGGGAACGGTCCTTATAAATACACAACCAAATTGTTTTTGCTTAACCTCCATATATTTCCACAAACGTGTATTAAATATACACCAAGGCTAAGTGGATATTTATAAGAGCGATGGTTGCCCTTAAGAGCAAAAAGACACAGCAAAGCAAACACAAGGCTATCCTGCTGAAGTCAGTGTTACATTACACAGTGTATCGGTCAGTGAAATGGATCCATTCAAAGCAGCTTGATGAACTATTTCATTGAATGATTAGCTTTGTTTAAACGCTTCGATAATTCACTGCTCATATGACATAGCACACTGCTAGTCATTTATATATTTCATTAAGGGATGGACAAATACCTGTAGTACATAGTTAGGAGCCAAGAGAGCAAATTAAAGGTTGTGTGTGTATATACAAACTCATACCCAAATATGTAATAAAAGACACTGGGGGTTATTTATAAACAATGGGCAAATTTGCACCTGGGCAGTTACCCACAGCAACCAATCATGTTTGCTTTTGTTGTTTTCCTTGCAGCTGGCTGGAAAAATCTAATCAATGATTGGTTGCTATGAGTTACTGCCCAAATTCAGATTTGGGCAGTGTTTTATAAATGAGGCCCACTAATTTTGCCCAGCAGCAATAAACCATAGCAACCTATAAGATGTTTGCTTTTAACAGATGACCAGAAAATGCTACCTGCTGATTGATTGCTATTGGTAACTGCTGCTGGGCAAAATGAGTTTCCTTTATTACAGAACCCCATACAGTTTTTAATTCAGAATGGACAATAACAGATGTTTAACTGGACTATATTCCTCTTGTGCTGGTTGTCAGGTCTCTTGTCTTTGTGCCCCATTTCCCACAATTCAGCAAATTTATACTAGCGTAGTAACCCACAGTTTATGAACACTTAAAGCAAAACATTTCATTTGGTGCCATATTTTGCACTAAGAAATATCTGCCCCACACTTCATCCATTAGGGTGTATTAATCATTACCACAGCCAACTGAAATTTAAAACTTTTGTTAATGCAGCTTTTGTACATGATTCAATATTTTGTTTTGTATTTTTTTTGTTTTAGAAACCAGGCACTACTACAAAGAAGACACCCTTTGTAGCCAACAGGTTATTTTGTTGTTGTGACCCCAACAACCAGACAGCATTTTTAAATGGATGCTAAAGAAAAAGCAGAAAAAGAAAAGAAATACTTAAAAAGTGAAACATGATAAAATGAAGGATAAATTAAATGTTTCTAAGAATAGAATACATTATTTTAAACGGGAACTTGCCCTTTTAACTCAAGCATCGCTACAAAGTTTAAGCAGGTGAAATTCACCTTTTCACCATGTTGCACTGACAAAGATACTTACTAATACTGCTCATTATTGAAAAAACAAAAACAAAACGATAATAAAGTAGATGGAAAGATGAAACTGTGAATGTTATGGTACTGCAAGTAAAGAGATAACTGCTTACAGAAACACATGGCATTGCCTTGTGTTATTGTTTCAGAAATCTTAGCAAAAGAAAACGTTAACAGTTAATGTAAGAGTATAAAAATTAAATTAAAAATATATTGGGTAACAGAATACACCAAAGCTACTTTTCCTGCAAGTCAAAAGAAAAGGGTTCCTTAAATGCTACCAAACCAAAAGTGTAGAATAATTCAATGAGCAGACTTTTCAGCTGTAAGCTGGGACTTCCCTGGTCTAGATCCATACATGGATATGCATAAAACGATTTGCCCAGGGTGATTTAGGGTACTTTGCCTGGCACATGGCATGGTCAAAATGCCCAACATATTTCTCCATTGACCTTTTTTGTGAATCGGTTAAAACCGATCATTCAGCACTTTCAGGCAACTCAGCCAGAAGGCAGAGGGGGAAATTTTAGTTGTATTGGTGAGGGAAGCACCAGAACTACTGAAATCGACCCTCCATGATTTCTGGTAAAAACCTGAAATGCAAAAGCACCTCGACAGTAACATAGTGAATCCATAATTTATACAATAAAAGCAAACAACGCTGTAAACTTGGCGTGCCAGCAATAAACCTAACTTACACAAACAAACGCTACTTGGTTTACAATAGTGACTGGAAACCTGCACATACATGGTCTTTCACAATAATTGCTGGAATGTACAAAGTAGAAATATGCAATGTTGCCCTTTAAATAGTATTTTAACTGTCTACATTTTATGTTTCCTTTCCTTACTACAGCACAAACAGAATCCATACAAAATGGGGAATTAATAGACAAATTAGCGTCAAATGAGTAGAATTCTAGGGCAAGAGAATTGTAACACAAATATTTCCTTTCTAAACTCCATCCCAGTGCAAGGGATTTAGATACAAGGCCCAATACAGCATATTAAATGTGGCATATTAGATCATATCCCGAGTCTGTGAGGAAAAAATTGGTCATCATTGGACAGGGCTATGCCAGAGAAGACTGTTCATTCATATGCTGAATTAGGATTGGTAAAATAAAGATATGAAGGGCATTCATAAAATAACATCAATAACACTTGTTAAAGTGATGGTGGCTCCGAATCACGAAAAGGTGCTTTAATTATTTACAGCTCTGATGCTCATCTATAATCACATAATTTGAGCTGGTAAATAAGGGAGGCATTACAAAAAAAAAAAAAAGGAATGCTGGAAGATGTTTTTGTATTTAAAGGGGTACTTCACCACGAAATTTAACATTAGATTGGTCTAAAGGTCTAAGAAGTACTCGAAGAAAATGCAATAGGTCTTAATTACATACGCAGACATTATATATATATATATATATATATTTAGATTTCTTGAACTGCTGTTTTCTGATTTGAACTTTCCTATTCCTATACTGTTGCACTAGGAGTGTGAGCTACTTGCTAACAAAATGGTAGAAAAAAAGTTATTATTCAAACTTGTATAAACTTCATATAAACCAGTTTAAAAGTTTCTTTGGTCTCCTATAACATACTAACAGTTAATTCAAAGGTGGCCTTCCACTTTAAAACACAACATCCAAAAGATATATACTGCATAGGTCAGTGTGTGTGTGTGTGTCCATGTGTCTTCTCACAAAATTGGCATTTTTAAAATTAAGTTTAAAAGGGATCTATGGTAGAACACTATAAACCTCCTTAGCATTTGGGGAATGAACATATGCATATTTGCAATGCGTTATTTTTTTATTAGCATTTTTTATGCTGCAATCTCCATTACCTTGCAGCTTTCTCTCTTCTCCACACATCCTATCAGCTCTGTAGCGTTGAAAACCTTTGAAGCCAGCGGCCGTCTCTTCTGCTTGGCCCGCCCACCAATAGTAGGCAGTTCTGTTTCCAAAGGCCAGCTGAAGATGCGTGCACCTCACTACCACACCTGCGTATAACTCGTCCTAGCATTCCAGCGAGCGCAAAATGAACGCGCTTTGGTCAGCAAAGTTTTATATTAATAAAGTAAGTTGGATTCGGGTAACAGGGTAGCTAGCAAAAGCTGCATTATGTTCCTTACCTTTGTCACGTCTGGTAACAGCTTGATATAGCTGCAAACAGATTCTGTTTCAGACATAACAGTTTACACTATGCGTCTTAGATCACGTGAGTGGAAAAGAGCCGTCAGTCAGGGGCATGAAGTAGGCAACCTTAGTGAAGAAAGATACATGCCCCCTATTCATTTGCCTACAGACGCTGAAGTGAGTGGAGCTCCGTTAAGGTACATGAGGATTAAAATTGAACACTGTTGCGCCATTAAATTTCAAATAAAACCACCATTGATATACACAGCTATGTAAGGGATTTTGAATGAAGCTACTTTAGATCCCCTTTTAAAATCTGGGAAAACGGCCAAGACACGGGAAAGCAGCAACTGTTTTCTCATAGCCTAAAAAGTATGGGGAAAAAACAAATGCATACATTATTATTTCCCATGCACTTTGGTGCAGTAGAGCAAAGCATTTTAGCATTTACAGTATCTTTAAATGGACTACAAACATAAAACACCCAATTTTGCTTAAAGAATAGAGCAGGAGTGTGGTTAGGCTCTGGGATGGAGTGAGAACAAATGGGTGGATGGCAGCAGATCTTGAATTCTGCATAGGAGTTTAGTTGTAGACCTGTGATTACTTTTGGACCACAGCATGGAAACTTCTGGTTCATGGTTCCAATGTAACTTTATAATCAAGACTTTATTTATATCAACACATAAATATAACTTTCTAAAACACTTTCAAACACACTAACTTAGCAAGTGGGAAGCCACCAACTTAAGATTGTCAGTTAAGGGCCTGATTGTCACAGAGGGCTATTGGAATCATTTCTATTCCAAAACCATGCAATGATTGTGTAATCATGCAACACACAAGGCTTCGAAAAATGAGCACTAATAACGTGATGGGTTCTCAAACACCTTCATTCTAACCTAAGATTCTTACACACCTGACGTTTTACAGCTAGTCAATTACACAGACCAACACCACAAATAATACATTGAAAGTTTGTGGACATCAAAATCAAGATCCAAAAAATGACCACAACACAATCATCATCTAGACTTTCTATGCTGGGGAGAACCTCAGCTGTGTATGCGCTTTTGCCAAAAGAAATCTAACAGCCAAGACAACAGCATGGGATTAGACTGAATCCCTTTAAAGTTCCCTCTTCCAAGGTTTATTAAAGGAAACGCATCAATGGTACAACCTCAGAAGGCGGTACTAGTAAAAAAAAAAAAAAGGCGCAAAGAAAGGACCAAAGTTCAACTATTTCTGTACATTGTGATATTAGAAACATGGGGACTAAAGAAAACAACCTTGTACCAGGCATAAAGCAGTCTCTGCAGGGAAGGCTTGCAAGCTACCAGGGGAAAAACAAAGTAATTGAAACCACACTGAACCAAGAGTTCTGAGCACAAAAACACAAAGAATTTCCGTATCCTTGCTCAGCGATTTTCAGTTTTCCTCAGGAATGTTCTTGCTATTCAGTGACTCAGTGTCAGACTTACTGAGAATCTGAGCTGCAGCCACGGAGATTAAAGAAGTTTCACTCGAGTTTTTGTTCAGATAAGGACCACAATTCCTCGAGGTGATTATTTTATCAACACATCACAATTGTCAAGAACTCAAATGTACAAAATGAATTTCATGACCTATAGCAAAAAGGCAACAGTCACCCTTGATTATATATCCTGGAAGGACATCATGTGAAAAGCAGATGTGGGCTTATACCACAGCTACTCTGGCTTCAGAATAATCAATTTGTTTTGGCCATGGGTAAACGCCTTTAAATTCCTGTTGTTTAGAAAAAAATCAATCAATATCTGAGATCACATAGTAAAGAAACAGCATGTCCAAAAGATCCCAGAACAGCTCAGCCAAATTCATTAAAATGATTACCATTGTAATGTTGTATCCTTGCCCACTAAAAACTACCTCTTGCTTGTGAATTGTAACGTCAATGCAGTTGCTCTGACATTTTAAAGGACAACATCTAAATCAAAACTATACTACTCTTATATGCAGTGTTTGTTTTAAATTGCCACTTCTGTACGAGCCACAGGTATTTCTGCTAGCCAGCTTTATTTTTAACATTAGTATAGTATGCAAGAATTTTTATTGTAAAAAATGTCAGCCACTTTTGAAATATAGAGTTAACGTTTTTCAGGGGACTAGAAAAATTTTTGAAATCCAGGAAAATTAATTAATTTGCACCAAAAACAATGTGTATAACGAGGGGAAAACTAAAAATCAGGGGATGTAAAATGTAGGTTTCATGGTAATATTAAAAATTTTGAAAACAGACAGGTACATGCTCTGATTTCATGCTATGATTTTATATAACCCATCCACAAAGACTGTTGTGAGTATGGCACATTTGATGTCCTCTGCTTGTGATTAAAAAAAAAAAAAAACTCATCACCCATTGCTTGCCATCAACTTAAATGGGAAGCGTCCCTTTCTAGGAAATGGTGACTGTGGATACCCAGAGACCAGTGGCAATTAAATGGGATCTGATCTGCAAAATTTTATTACCATTAAAACTAGCACAAAATAAATTTTTGCAAGCTTGTCCATTGTAAAGTTATAGCACTTTAGTGTTTTGTCGGCAGCACAAAAGCTTATAAATCATTTGCTGGTTATCTTCTCTTGCAACTGACTCAAAAACACCAATTCAAAGAAAATTTGTGACAAATAGTTTCAGAATTTAAATAATTAAAATAATTCATTTTTGCAGATAATACACGGTTTTCAGACACAATTTTGATAATTGTGTCCCTTTAAAACAGAAACTTCAGTCTTCAGTTCATGTGAACTTGATGTGGGGGCATGAACAAGCAAGAATTATCCAGTAAAAATTGCTAAATGCAAACATGACTGGAAACTACAATATATCTTCATTAACTGAATCATGCTCTAAAATCTGCAATAGGGGAGCGCTATTTAGCTTTGCTACAACATGGTGCTGCTCTGATATTTTACCGCGCTTCAGTCACTAACAATACCGCACCCATATGAATCCTGCTGTAAAAAGCCGAATCCCAACGTGGCAGGCCCTTCCGCTCTCACTCCCTGGCAGGGTGAATTTGTTTAAAATGGTCTACCAAAGTTTCTGTATGCATTTCAGAACTCTCCGGTAACCCCGCAGTTGAGTTGGTTCAAACGGATAGACAGTCTATTAAGGAATCTCTTATGGGCAGGGGGACACCCGCGTATTGCCTTAAAAACCCTATGTGCTCCAGCAACGGGGGGGGATTAGCTCTGCCTGACCTCAGACTCTACTTCTTGGCTAGCCAGCTGGTATTTGCTCATTGGTGGATAAATCCTAAACTAGATAATCAGGCGGTGGTACTGGAGGCCGCATCGGTCGGTTCCTTTGAAGCTCTAGCCCGGTCCTTGTATAGAGGTCCGTCTCGACCCCAAACCAAAATAATTCCTATGGTAACAGTAATTCGAGCTTTTCAGAAGGCCCTCTCCATGGGGCTGCGACCCTCCTCTGTGTGGTCGGTATGGACACCGTTATGGGGTAATAATAATCTGCCCCACTTTCAGCTTATCCCTGAGGTCAGCTGTTGGGCACTGCATGGTGTTAAAGTACTGAAGGACGTAGTGGACAATGGGGATCTTAAACAGTTTCCAAGTCTTAGGCAAGAGTTTAATCTCCCGTCTAACATGATCTTTCGCTACCTACAACTTAAACATGCTTTTTTGGTGCAGTTCCCTACAAGTCCAATACAACTAAAAGAATCTACTCTAGAAAAGTATCTTCTTAGAGCAGACCTGCGAAAACCACTCTCCTGGTGCTACACAATCTTGCTGCAGGCATGCCCCAACCCGCTGGAAAAAGTTAAACAGAAATGGTGTAGAGATATTCCTGAACTAGATGATGAAATGTGGAGTGATGCACTACAACAAGTACCTGGGATAACGATCTCAATGCGAGATAGATTTATACAACTTAAATATCTCAATAGGGTATATTACACCCCATATAGATTAGCCAAATTGTATCCTACAGCCTCTGATGTTTGCCCAAAATGTGAAACCTCTGTTGGTACTTATATGCATGTGTTTTGGGACTGCGCTGAAGTGCAACGGTTTTGGACAGAGGTATTGCAATATATGGCTGCAGAACTTGATCTGCCCAATATCCGTTCTCCCCTTACTTGCCTCCTTGGTATAGTCACGGATCACACATTAGGCTCCCACTTGAAACTTTGCTACTTACAGCTTCTGTACTATGCTAAGAAAGCGATTTTACTGCAATGGAAGTCGATAACTGCTCCTACTCTTGGCTTCTGGAAGCAACTGGTCAACGACTCCCTTCCTAAGCAAAAACTTACCTATCTTGCTAGAGGGTGTCCCCGAAAGTTTGATGCGGTATGGGGGACCTGGGTGATGGCCCAGGATCAGTGATTAGCCCCGTGGGATGTTTCAGGTGTTAAACGAATGTTGAATATGTCCTGTAAAGTGCAGGTGGGCCCTTGAGACCACTCTCTTTCTCTTTCTTTCCTTCTCTTCTTCTCTCTTTCTTTCCTTCCTTCTCTATCATTGTACTTTTTTGTTGTAAAAATGGAAAAATAAAAACTTTTAAAAAAAAAAAAAGCCGAATCCCGAACAGAATCCTGGATTCGGTGTATCCCTAATATGAATACAGGCTGGTACAAATGAAAATTCAGTGCCTACAATAAGATAACTCTTTTGGGGGAATGTAATAAAAGTCGCTGAGAAAAACAATTTCCACCAATAAGAATGAATTCAATTCAATTAAATGAAATCTTAAATGTAAATGCAACTGTTATTGCATTGTGAATTTTAATACAGCACTTATAAGACTTATAAGCAAACAAAACTTTTTCAGTAAGAAGTTTTATTATAGTCACAGTGCATTGGTGCAAACTATAAATATTGCAAACTTTCTTCCACCGTCGGAAGAGGTCACTAAACAGTTTTCAAAGCTATATTAAATTGTTCCAGCAAAGGCATAACTTTTCACATTGCGAATAGTTTTTCTTTACCAACTCTTAATACATTCTCTCAATTATGCTTTACCAACATAAAGCAAATCTGCTAACTTATTAAAAACACACATACCTCACCTTTAACAATGGAAAAGTCTTAGTTGAACATTTTTCAACCTGTAGACTGAGAGATAGTGGCAGATATTTTTAACCATGCAGTCACATATAGAGGATGAAAACGTTCCAGAACAAAAGCAAGAACACTGCTTTCATAGGGGTCCTTAGTGGGCAGGAATGTTAAGAGCAAATGTAACATATTCTCCCGGAGATAGCAAAGTAACTGAGCTGGTCTAGAAAAATAGGATATTTAGAAAAGATTCTTGATTGTAAGGTAAGCAAGATGTTCTGTTAATAAAACACAAAGCGTTCTCTCTCAGTCTACGAGAAGTTAGAATGCACACAACTTTTTTTCCACTGGGACCTGTCTTGCCAGTGCAATAAAAAGGATATGTGAATAAATCGTCCACCTTAATATTGCAATGCATATGTACTAAAAATAAAACACCAACAGCATATTATAGAAGATAGTTGCCCAACATAGATACGGCATAGATAGTTTTCAAGGATAACAGAAGTGGCTTAAAAAGCAAAGGCATCTCTGAGGTATATTTCATTAAAGTCTCTCTGACCATGCAGTGCATGACATATTTAGGATGTTCTATAAAAAAATTAAAAAAAAACACAAAGCAATTTCAAATGCACAGATTGCATTCTTCCACTTGGCAGGAGGACAGAGAAAAACCTTTTTCGTGATTCTCATCCTAACAACCTGATACTGGACAAAAAAAGACCAACAACTCCACCAGAAACCACATGAGAAATATCAGATCTATAAAGTCTTATATAAGATGACTCTAATGGTAAAAGGTTATGCCAGCCCTGTCCCACAGCTTTCAATCCCAACAAGAGACTTCCTTTGTGTCATTATACTTCTCAGTTCCTTATTGCTAAGCATGAGATGCTAAAAATTTGCTGCAAAATGCTGTTCAAAACCCTAATTTCTTTTCTTCTGATACCATTATGCCACATTATAAAACCAAAGAAAAACTTATTTTTGCTATTAAACACATGTTAATGGCCAGAAATGAAAACTCTTCTTGGTCAGTAGACAATGTTAAGCTCATAAGAGGTAGGTCAAAGGCTTACCTTCAATCCTAATGAATGTTCATCTAAAATAACTGGATTGCAAAGGACTGCCTGTGGTATATACTGTTAGCATAATTGTTCTTTCTTTCTTTCAGTTTTTTGCTAGTAAAAAGCAGCATTATAGCAGAATCCTTGGCATGACTAAGTGTGAAATGGTTGCGTGTACAGTTGGTTTATAGACTGTGCAAACAGTATACCGGTTTAAGCAAAGGAGTCTCAGACTTCATTTAAAAGAAGTGAATAGCAAAAAGAAAACTACCAAGTAAAAATTAGAACATGGCAGAAAAGCGCTGCTAAAAGAATAACTGGCTGAAACATGCAAAGATGCAGTACATCCAGTCATCAAAAAATAAACAGATTACAGGGTGTATCAACCACATTCTGCTACTTTAAAGAGTGGATTTATACTTGTAGTAGGGGCTGAACATATTTCTGCCACGTACATACTGACCAAAAGAGCAAACACACATGCATCAGGATGGTATCTAAGACGGCACATACAAACCCGGACTTCAAGAAACGAGTAGTTTGCCTAGTTGCTCTTCTTTGGATTTCTGGATTAAAAAATAAATACTTTGTTGCTTTTAAGAAAATAGTTATCAGAGTGCTTTACTGACTGGATAGTGAAAATGGGAGATTAATGGACAGAAACAAAAGAAGCCAGTCGAAAAATAGTTATATGTTTCAATGACTGCAGCGCTACAAAAATGTAAGAAGTAAAAATGCACAGGTGCAAAATGTAATTGTAAAAAGGTCAAGGTGCCAACTTAAAAAAGGATCTATGCAAAGGTCTATTCAAAAGTAAATCACCAAATGCAGTGCTGATAGAAACTAGATGCATGCATAAATCATTTAAATAAGGGCAAACTGAAGTTGCTGGGTCATCTATCCTGCCCAAAGCACTGAGACACAGCTCAGGCCACATTGTAGTATTCTACAAGTTTTAGGCACAGAGAAGTCAAGAGGTGATTTTTAAAGAGCCGACTTTTTGTAGAGAAAGTCTGGTTTGTTCGGAGACCTCCTTTCTCTGCCTACTGCATCCTCTCTTTCAAGGTCCATATTCCTTTGTGCACCATGATCCAATAAATCACTGTCAATGATTCTTCTAAAGGATCGCTCTTCCTGTAAATCAGAGCCATAGGCAGAATGTATAGGTCTGCTGGAGGTCAGGCCATAAGTTAGATCAGTTTCTATTTTAGTTCTTCCCCTTGTGTGGTGAGGGCCATGGTTTGCATTTTCCTGGGCAGCTAGAGCCAAGTCTAGTCGTTGTGGAGGCTGTTCTAAGACATCAAGTTGTAATGGTTCATTTTTTTGTCTGTGTGAATGACTGTCTTGGGAAAACATATACTCTCTCCGCAAATCCTCTTGCTTTTTAGGGGAAATCTGGCTTGAGCGATAAGCAGATTTTAAGCTACTTGATGGTAGCTTATTGTGGCTGTACAAATCAGGACCAAAATAAATACCCTGGGAGGGAATAGGGGAATGTCTACTGGGGACTGGGGTAGATGGCCTGCATGCCGAATTTGAAAAGTCATAAAAGCCTGGATACTCGGTTTGGCTTTCTCTTGCCTCCATTTTTTGCTCTACATTCTGTTTCCTCCTTGAACTGTGAATGTGCCTGGTTGAAATACATGAAATGTGTGGCGGAGGGCCAGGCATCAACTCTGACACTTGCTGGCTAAGCTGTGTGTCCATCGTTAGTTCAGGCAATCTTCTGTCTTTAAGTGTCATAGAGGACACTCCCATTGCAATATCCGGCATGAACTCATTTAGAACTGGCTCACCACACTGATAACAAAAACAACATAAGATATTTAAAAAAATACATTCAATACATTTAAAAAATGACAAGGAATTTAGCAGTTCTGTGCACGATACATGTTTGGAGAATTATATTAAGTTACTCCTATGAGAAGTTCAATGTAAGCTCAAATGTGCAGGACTCAATTTACCTCCTGGATCTGACAGTAATCTGCACTTGCACCCTTCTGACAGTGCTGTAATGTTGTTTACAGAATAATAATAGTACAGGTATGGGACCTGTTATCCAGAATGCTAGGGACCTGGGGCTTTCCAGATAATGGATATTTCCATAATTTGGATCTTCATACCTTAAGTCTACCAGAAAATCATGCAAACATTAAATAAACCAGATAGGCTGGTTCTGCTTACAGTAAGGATTAATGATATCGTAGTTTGGATCAAGTAAAAGGTACGGTTTTATTATTATAGACTAAAGGAAATTATCTATTATAGATTAAAGGGAATTTTAAGATTAAAGATTTGTATTACTTTGGATAAAATGTAGTCTATGGCAGACGAGCATGATTTTATGCATAATCGATCTTGCCAAACAAATTTAATTGCCGTTTATGAGGAGGTGAGCAGGAATCTCGACTCTGCAATGGCAGTGGATGGAATATTCTTGGACTTTGTTAAAGCATTTGATAAAGTACCAGTAGAGGACTGGCTGAAGGATAGATTACAATTACATTAGAGTGGTGGTAAATATATCATTTTCTGATTGGGCCAGTGTTGTCAGTGGAATACTGCAGGGGTCTGTACTTGGTCCTTTGCTTTTCAACTTTTGCTTTTGTTTTATTAATGACCTGGAGGTGGGCATTGAAAGTACAGTTTTATATTTTTGCTGATGATACTAAATAAAAGTGCAGAACTATAAGTTCCATGCAGGATATGCAGTGATTTGATTACGTTGGAAAACTGGGAAGCAATCTGGTAAATGATGTACAATGCAAGGTTAAGCACTTTGGCAGAAATTATATAAATGCAAGTTATACAAAAAATGGCAGTGTGTTGGGAGTTTCCCTAACTGAGAAGGATCTGGGGATTTTTGTAGATAAGTTGTCTAATTCCAGGCAGTGTCATTCTGTGGCTACTAAAGCAAATAAAGTACTGTCTTAAAAGGGCATTAACTCAAGGAATAAAAACATAATTATGCCTCTTTATAGGCCACCTGGAAAATGCAATGCAGTTTTGGGCTCCGGTCTGTAAAAAGGATAAATGAATGAGCAGGAAAGAATGCAGAGACATGCAACTAAACTTGTTAAGGGGATAGAAGATTTAAACTATGAGGGTAGACCGTCACAGTTGGGGTTATTTTGTCTAGAGAAAAGACGCTTGTAAGGGGACATGATTAATCTTTATAAGTACATAAGAGGGCATTATAGACCACTAGCATGAGATCTATTTTTTTATAAAATGGATTATCGGACCAGAGGCCACCCCTTCAGGCTAGAATAAAAGAACTTTAATTTGAAACAGCGTAGGTCGTTCTTTACAGTGAGGTCAGTGAGGTTGTGGAATGCCCTGCCGGATGAGGTTGAGGGCTGATTCTGGTTACACCTTTAAGAGGGGCTTGGATGATTTATTGGACAAGCATACCATCCAAGGCTATTTTGATACTGAAATATACAATTAGTAGATATTGTTATATAGTGTTTATATGTGAATTTATGCATGTACGCTGGGTTTCATTTGGAGGGGTTGAACTTCGTCTTTTTTCAACCCAACTTAACTACGTAACTAACTATGTAAATATACCCATATCCTAGAGAAAATACCATAGTGGGCCTGGAATTCTAAAAGTTACAACATGCCACTGTGACAAGCATTCATTTAAATGCTTGTCTGATTGATGTACAGTGCTGGTCATAGTCAAGCAATGGGCAATAAATGACATCTCGGCTGTGCTCCCAAGGGGCCAGTCTTAAAGTGCTGCACCACTGTCAGGAGAACACTGCAGGACATTTTAGAAGACATTTACAAAGTGCTTAAGTCGCAAGACTAATCTGTCATCTGGCCCCAGCATAAAAAGTTTCAATACACTGCAATTTATCTAAAATAGAATGATAACAATGCTGAATTAAATGATGTCTGGCACCACTTCAACAAAGTCATTTTTAATATTCTCTCCAGAAAAAAAAATAAACCCAAGCAAAAAGCAAACACACTCTATTTTTTACTGTGCTCGCCAAATTAATACAGGCTTGACAAAAGGTAGCACGTTGTGCTTCTACAAATACACTACATGGTCCTTTCAGCTTCTGCTGTGTTTTTTTTATTAGAGGTGCCAGAACTCGAAAAAAGTTACCAGCAATCCACCAGGCAAAATTGCTTTGGGGAGAACACTGCGGTTTGCAAGTCTTTTAAAGAAAAGTTATCTTTTTGTTCTTCCACTTGGCAGAGTATTTGAGAAAACCAAATCTACATGCTAAAATTACGGCTTTGGTTAAAGGGGAACTATCGTGAAAATTTAAATTTAACACAAGCTTCAGCATACTGAAATAAGAAACTTATTAAACACAATCAATTAAAAATCCTATACTGTCTCTGAAATAATTAAGTTTATCTTCACTATTCTTCTCTCAGCATCTATTTCTTCTCATTCTGTCTTCATGCAGGCGTTGGGTGTCAGTCATTCACAGTTAGATCCAATATATCTTATAGGGGGGCTCCTTTTGCCTAGAAGATGTATTAGAGCTCACTCTATTAAAATCACCAGAAATCCTGTCTCTGTACATGCAGAATTTATGCAAAATGCAGTTATTTTGTTAGTTTTTGTTTGTATTGAAATCAGTTGAGTGAGCTGTTAGTTTTTGTTTGTATTGAAATCAGTTGAGTGAACCCCTTATAAGATATATTGGATCTAACTGTCAATGAATGACACCCAACTGCCGCATGAAGACAGAATGAAGAGAAACAGATGCCGAGAGAGGGATAGTGAACATAAACATGATTATTTTAGAAACAATGCAGAAAATGTAATTGATTGTATTTATAAAGTTTCTTATTTCAGTATGCTGAAGGTTATATCACATTTTCACTTTCGCGATAGTTCCACTTTAAATATTTATAACAAATATACTAAAGTAAATATAAAGAAAAATCTAAAACAGAGAAAAAAAATCTAAAAAAGGAATAAATATAATTTGTTCCATGAAGAAATTGTGAAAAAGCATACAAAGCTTGACAGCCGTCTGCCGCATGGTTTCAAAAGTTGGAATGAACTACACAGAGAGGGACAGACAATTAGTAACCATATTTTAAACACAAATGCTAAAAAAAAAACAAAAACATCACTGTTGAGGACAGGCTTACCACTTGCTGTTCTGCTGCCATTGCTGCTGCTGCTGCCGCCACCGTTTGCCTCCCAAGTCCAGTACTGTTAGTACAATCAGGTGGTACTGCTTTTGATCCTGGTAAGTAGGTTGGAGGTGTGGCTTTTGGGATTGTTCGAGAGTGAAACAGCGAATGGTTGCAGGGGTAAGAGAAAGAGCGGGAGGGATGCTGGCTGGGTACTCTATGCTTCCAACCAGATTTGAACTGATTATGCATAGGTGTTGCTGGTGGTTGGTAAGGTGGAGGTGGTGGGGGGAGTGGAGGATGGAAGGCCACATAAGGGTCTATATCAGTAAACATTGTTTCAGCAGCAGGAGTACTATTTATCCTGCATCTTCCAGACTGCCGCACAGTTAGTAGTGGACTTTCATCCCCAAATCTCTCATCAGGGAAGAACTTGTGAGGATTCTAACAAAAAAAAAAAAAAATAATGTTTTAGGGGTAGAAAAAAAAATTAAATTGTAAATACAAATGCAGTATGCTGTGGGCAATTTGGTCTGTTATAAATACAAAGCCAACCCAAAAGCAATTTAATGGGGTGACAAAGCTGGTTATGAATTACAGCATTATAGTTTTTGAATTATTTGCCTTCTTCTACTCTCTCCTCTCCAGCTCTTTAATGGAGTGACGGACCCCACCCCATATTTAAAAAGCAAATGCTCTGTAAGGCTACACATTTATTGTTATTGCTATGTTTTATTACTCATCTTTCTATTCAGACCCTCTCCCATTCATATTCCAGTCTGTTATTAAAGTCATTGCATGTAATGTAAGGTAATTTGGACCCTAGCAACCAGAAAATACAAATTGGAGAGCTGCTGAATATACGTAATAGAAAAATCAGTAGGAACAAAAGAATGCAAAGTATGAATTTCATTGCTTGAAAGTGTGATTTATTGTGCCATTCTACACACAGATCTGCTGAATAAAAAAAGAAAGATCTCGAAAACCACAAATAATAAAAATTCGAAATAATATCACTCTCCATATCAAACTAAAAGTTAACTTTAAGGTGCACAACCCCTTTAAAGGCAACCCATTAAAACATTCACAGCAAGGATTCAGAGGGCTGCTGACTTTTATTCATGTGAAGTCAGCAT
The DNA here is from genome assembly GCA_038501925.1 of Xenopus petersii. Lineage (NCBI taxonomy): Eukaryota > Metazoa > Chordata > Amphibia > Anura > Pipidae > Xenopus > Xenopus petersii. The sequence continues at coordinate 59,886,610 of CM076686.1, read as the reverse complement.
ATCCATAGTCTGGTAACACAACTACTGGATATGGGGATATTTCCAGAACCCACAAATAGAATACAGTAGAACAGGAATGTACACGTTTAGAATAAAATCAGTATTTTTACATACTCTAGTATCTTTGGATACATAAGTTTCTTCCAACAAAAATCATACAGGCAAGTTAAGTGGTTCCTGACAAAACTGACCTGTGAGGTGTGTGGGCCCATGTGGATCTTAGATGGAAAGCTACACTTGTAATGTAAATGTGTCGGTGTTATATTAAAGCAATACAAAAGCAAATCAGTTCAGCTGAACTTTCGCAATTACATTTATCAAGAAAAGAAATCACTAGTTTAGCAAGCTCATAACAGTACCTGTAATAATTCTGCTGCTGCATCTGAAAGACCAAATTCTCTCAAAACTCGTATCTGAATTTCATAACTGACAGTAGCACCTTCTCCACAGTTTAAGGCATATGCCCGCTGAACCTGCTCAGTATGACGAAGCTCCTGGAGCCGCCTTATCATTTCTTTCAACACATGAAGAGGAGGAACTAAAAGGCAGGAGAGAAAAATGGTAAGACATCCCCCATTTCCAAATAAAGAAGTGTGCTTTGACAAAGCAGGAAGTTATCCAATTCTTAATTATCAGTATCTTGAATGTCACATGAAGTAACAAATTCATTAAACAGTAACAACAAAAAATGTAAGTGTTTTAAAGTAATGAAAATATCATGTAGTGTTGCCCTGCACTGGTAAATTTGATCTGTTAGCTTCAGAAACACTACTATAGTTCATATAAACAAGCTGCTGTAGAGCAATGGCGGAAATTGAAAAACGGCTATATGGCACAGGTTAACAAATGGATAACAGATAACACCATTAGACAGACAGCGCTTATCTGCTATCTGCTGTGTAACTTGAGCTTTTTCCCCTTTGAATGGCTGCCCCCATTGCTACGCAGCTTATTTATTTAAACAATAGTAGTGTTTCTTAAGCAAACAGCAGTTTTACTAGTGCAGGGCAACAATGCATTATATTTTCAATACTTTAAACCACTTTTATTTTTTGACGTTACTGTTCCTTTAAAGCCACATTTATGATAGTTTTCCCTTTTTCTGAGTATCAAGAAATATGCCTCATAAATAGAAAAAAAGCTATGCATAAACTTATTAAAATCCATTTTGCTATTTTAATATTTTCTGCACTGCTGGTTCAGACACCAGAAATGGAGAGACGAGAGTTCTGCCACAATTTTTAAAAAACCAGAAGAGAAAAAAGCTTTTAAATCAAAACAGAATTATTTCTAAGGTATACTGAAAAGTTTCTTAGAATCACACTTCATTATGCTAAACAAATGGTGTCTAATTCCATGGCGCTTTTTTTTAGCATCATTCCTTGAGTAATTGCCAGCAATATGATATTAGATAATACAATTCATTGCATTACCAGTCCATGGAGCACCAGTGTAAATGCTGAATACAGGTATAAAAATGTATTATCCAGAATGCTTGGGACATGGGTTTTTTTTTTAAATTTTTTTTTTGTAATTTGATTTGCAATTTTGATCACCATACCTTAAACCTGCTATAAATCATTTGAACAATAATTAAACCCAATAGGATTATTTTGTAGGGATGCACCGAATCCAGGATTTGGCCTTTTTCAGCAGGAATCCTTCTGCCCTGGCCGAACCGAATTCTAATTTGTATTAGGGGTAGGGAGGGAAATCGTCTGACTTTTTGTCACAAAACAAGGAAGTAAAAAATGTTTTCCCCTTTCCACCCCTAATTTGCATATGCATATTAGGATTTGGATCGGTATTCAGACGAAGGATTAGGAGGTTCTACAAAATAGTGGATTCGGTGCATCCCTATTATTTTGCAAAAAATATGGATGAATACAGCTTAGTTGGGATCAAGCACTGTTCTATCATTACAGTAAAAATTGAATAATGAAATTACCTTTTTAAAATTAGATTTGCTATTTGCTGAAAATAGACTCTATAATAGAAGACCATTCCGTAATTCGGAGATTCTGGATACCAAGTTTCCAACCCAGTACCTGAACTAAAATGTGACTTACACAGTATATTATCTTGATAATACACATCTATAAGCAGGTTACATAACAGAACCAACATTGTACGCATCACACCACACATTCACTACTAAGGAAGTTGCACTGTGCCATGAAACATGTAAACAATTGGTTCTATTATATCTTCTGCACATGGACGTGTTTTAATCAAGATAAATTACATCGTAGTATTTAGTATTCACTCTGGACTGTTAATGAAACTAGATAAGCAAATACAATTTTACCTGGTATTTCATTTGCCACCACCGTAGGAGGGATTGTCTGGCTGTTGCTCATTTGCTGGTGGTTAATCATATGACAGCACTGAGGTACTGCATTGTTCACCATGTAGAGTGTGTCTGGGACATTGGACATTCGAACCATCCTCAGACGAACCAAATCCGTCTGTTCTACCATCATCTCATCAAGTACAGACTATAAGAAAATACATTTTATATAAATAAGTGTGTCTATGCGGTCTACTCCAAATCTGAAAATGTTTTATTAGCGAGCCATCAGCATTCAGTCCAGAATAACAATATGTCAAAAAATACCTTTGTATTAGAGACAATTGTATTTATTGTGTGCTTGTTCGTAGAACTGCCTTATTGTAAGAAATTGCGATCTTCTGCAATAACACAATATTACTGGCCGATTCCAATTCTATTACACCGAAAGTAGTGCAGGTTGGTGAGGAGCAGCAAAGTCACAAAAACAATGGGCATGAACAAAACATAGCTCCTTTATTGTCACCAAGTAATTAAGCCATTGTATTCTAAATAAGTGACCTTAAAGGGATTCTGTAATGATTTAAGATGTTTTTATTATAAACTGAATTACACTGTGTACAGTGCAATCAATTCATTCTAATATTTAAAACTGTATACTTGTGTAGTAAGTAATCTTAGGCCACTGTGCCATTTTTCCTGTTGGGTGCTATTTTTCATTTGGGCAAACTATTTCTGACTTCATTTTGATCTATACAAAGTTGAAACCTTTTCCAATCCGCAGGTAACTAAAGTTCATTACAGTTGTTAGATACTGTATTTAAAGCTAAAGCTCCCACTGCCTTTCACTGTGTTTAATGTATTTGGGGCTAAATTTCTCAGTCTCCCACGGTCTAACTCATTTTGTAGGGCACTCCAAACTTCATTTATAATTCACCCCGTGGTGGAAATAATACAAAACAAAGCTTTTATTTCATTAAGCTTAAAAATATATCCCCATTAAAAAGAAAACAAAAACATATGCACACCAATTAAATTAAAGGACTAATTAAAACCATGTAGTGGGTTCCCTTGTTTGAAGAACCCATGAACGCTGAGTATATACCTTATCAAAGTCAAGATTCTATAAATCTTTAAATTTAGATAACATTTATTTAGCTATTAGATTTGTTACCTTGGCCTCTTCTACATATGGAGAGAACAATCGAGGGCGAACATAAATTCCAGCATTCTTTTGCCGCAACCAAGAGTTTGATTTTCCTCCTTCTGAAGTTGGCAACATGTCCATAGGAGGGGTGCTTATTAGGCCTCGCTTCATCTAAAGAGAGTAGAAAGGGTGTGTGTAGCATGTACTAAGCATGACATAGAATCACACTGCAGACAAAATGTTAATGCCGACGGAAAAGCAAAAATTACTATTTGCATGAATGGGTAACATTGCATGTCGCTTTTAAATACACATAAGTTGTCTCTAGGGCAACTTGTGGCATATCACATGCATGTTATGGGAAGAAACCTGCTTTAGTGCTCAATAAGCCAAAATTAAGATGAAATGTCTAATATTTCTTAAAATTGTAAGCAGTGATAGGCTACAACCAAAAGATATGTTCTGTTCACAAAAGATAAAGAAAAAAATACTCACAGGGTCACTTAGTATGTCACTGTTCACTGGGAGAATGTGCTCAATGCGTACAAACGGTAACAGTGGAGATAGGATCTCTCTCAGCTCTTCCATATCAAGGTCTCTCCTTTTCACGCCTCGCTTGTTTACACTATGAGCTGTGCCACTCAGTAAGTTAGGCTCTGCATAAGAGGAGAAAGACATTCACTTCACTTGATTTCAAATTCAAAGGGAAGATAACCTTAAAAACTTTGTGAATGCCCCTGAAAGTAATATTATAAGACACTTTGAAATTAGCTTTTGAGGTTTTTTTTTTTGAATACAACCTGATGAAAAAAATAAAATAAACATACAGATATCCATCCAACAAGTTTAAAAATCCAGTTGGCGAAGAACTGCATCAGCTTGTGTAGGTGCCTACTATGATCCAATCATTTAGCCCTATAGCCAAATGCGCATCACATATGGCCAAACGATCTGATCAGCCTGATGTCACCTAGAGTATTCAAGTTTTTCCCCCCGATTACATTCATAAATAAGCAAACATTAGATTTGTGAGTTTATTCCAGGTAGAGAAAAAAACCTCACAAACTTGACCTTTGATAAAAAAAAAACCCTAAATGCGAACTTCCACACTGCCTAAAAATGGATTGCATGTAAGGGAGCACACTTACCTCTGTCTGCTATTCTTTTCATCAGCTGATATTCACCCCACTTAATAAGATATTTAAGTATATCATGCTCACTTGCCTTGAAGGAAAGAAAAACGTTTTATTAGGGGAGAATGATCTAAAAATGTTACCTAATATTTATATTCTTCTCAAAATGTTTTACAATATAAACTCAAAAAGTAATGCTTGTTATACAATTAAAAACTGCCTACACTTGAAAAGTCTGCAAGTGAGTTTTAGGCCTTTGGCACTTTTATCCAAAACCAGCATATTGGGTTCATTTAATGTTTACATGATTTTCTAGTAGACTTAAGGTATGAAGAACCAAATTACAGAAAGACCAGTTATCTGGAAACCCCCTAGTCCCGAGCATTCTGGATAACAGGCCTCATACCTGTATATGGGCAAATCAAAATAAACGAATATCACAAATATATTAAAATCTACAAAACACAACCTACTTAACATGGGATGTGATATCCTCCCAAGGTAATCAGCATCGCAGGAGAAATGTTATATTGCTCTATAGTAGAGATAAGTGATTTTTTTTATTTTTTAACTTTACCACAAACCATGTGAGCATTGCAGCAACTAAATGTGTGAACATACTAAAGTACAATATTCTCTCAATATGTAAAACCGATTAATTACATGAGGATTATTTACATCACTGCTGTGTATTCCTTGGGTGAATAGAAGCTGCAGTTGGGGGCAAGTTACATTGTTCTGTGCCTTCAGGAGTGAAGCTCTACATCCAAGAAAACATACATTTTACAACTCATCTCTTATGTTAGTTCTGATAGGGAATATTCCATTGGCATACATCTCAAATTTAATGCATAGACTGCGTTATTGTTGTTAATGCATATTACCTCTAATTTAACTGTAGTCGTCATTTAGAAACTGTGTGAATTATTATATTACAAGCTCTGGATTAAATACCACGCTTCATAACAATTATTTTGAATGGATTAGGTACTGGTGGAATTTAATTTGAATCTGATTTGGAACAATTTGCCCACTTAAAGGAACAGTAACATCAAAAAATTAAAGTGTTTTAAAGTAATAAAAATATAATGCAGTGTTGCCCTGCACTAGTATAACTGCTGTGTTTGCTTCGGAAATACTATTGTTTATATAAATAAGCTGCTGTACAGCAATGGGCGCAGCCATTCAAAGGAGAAAAGACTCAGGTTACACAGCTGGTAGCACTGTTATGCTGGTTCCCACACAAGAGATTTGCCAACACCAGATCCAAAATCACATATGTATTGTAGTTACCTGAAGATAGTCAGACTGGATTACACTTAACAAGTGCTCTTTGTTAAGTTCATAGAAAACATCCGAAATCATGATCTGGCTAAACTCCTCACAGAGGAAATGCAACGCTTGCCGATGAACCCAGTTGGAACCATACGGTTGAGAGCTCCACTTTAGAATGGTGATAAGCGTGTCAAGAGAAATGCTCTCTGCAACAATGTCTTCACAGCCTGGGTGGATGAGAAACATCAGACACACTAAGGAAAATACATCACAAAAAGACGCAGCATTCAACAAGAGAAGTAGTTTAAAGGCAATTATATGTCATACCTCACTTTTCCTACTCAGTTATTTTAATGGTAACTAAATCTTTACAAAACCAAACTAGAAATGTTGCATACAGGTTCATCACCTAGTTGGTATTTTACCTGTCTGGCTGGTAAGAAAGATGCTTGACGCCAAGGTTATTTATAAAAAAATAAAATAAATAAAAGCTGGAATTTTCCTCTAAAAAAAAGGTGGCAACCCTACCTGAACATATTTTTAATGCTTAGCATCCTAGCCCACAGGCAATGTAGCCATACAGCAACAAACACCCATGCGTTAAACATGTCTCCAATACATTATCTCTTTTCCTATACCACTGCAACATTATCAGTCTACTCGGTAAGCAGCTATGAGTTGGGCTTAGGTAGATGTCAACTATACTAAGCAGTAAAAGTCTACAGCTTGGATATAAAGTACTTATCTGCAAGCAAAAGTATGGAAATAAGACTGAATCTGCACTGTGCATGCCTTCTATGCTTCATTTGCATATCTTCAATTCCATTGGCTGGCAAGATTCAGCCAATCGGATCAAATATATGCAAATGAAGCAGGAGAGAGAAGGCATGCACAGTGCAGATTCAGACCTGAACTTCCTTATTCGGCAGCCTGTATCTATTACACAAACGTGTGTCGCTGATCACATAACAGAGGAGAGAACGGTGAGAGTTTTTGCAGAGGTGGTCCAAAGCATCTATGGTATGTATCGCTGAAAGGAAACATTTAAAGTAATAAAGATAAATTACAAAAATGTTTATTATGGCATTGGCTGTTTAATTAGCTCTGTTGTCCAAAAGGTGAACAAAAAGAGAACATCTGTAGCTGATGCTACAAGGCGGATAATGAAATTCTGATGCTAGCTTCACTGGTTTCTCTGTTGCCCTGTAGTAATTATCTGTATTAATAACTAATCAGCCTTATATTGTGACATTTATATTCTATGTGTACTGTATATTGTGCTTGGGTCCCTAAGCCCAGTAGTGACAGCAGCACAGAGCATGTACAGTGAATCAACAGAAAATAAGCTACAGGGGCATCTTTGGAGACACAGATATTTACTGCTAAAGGGCTGTGGTTGCCTTGGGCTAGCCTACTTCTTTAGTTAAGCTTTAGTTCTCCTTTAAAGGGGATGTAAAGGCAAAAAAATAAAATCCCATTTTTGCTTTCTTTAATGAAAAGGAAATCTATCCAACGGAAGTGTATACGAATATACGGGATTCAAAAATTTTAAATGCATATGCTGTACTGTGGTAACTACAATAATGATGGAACAATGCACGTTTTATTGCTTGTTTAATTGTTATAAAATGCAAATAAATAAATAAAATCTATATCTCCAATATACTTTAATTAAAAAATGTGTACCGTTTTTATAATAAACCTGTATGCAGTGAAATTCCCCCTTTGTTTTACTTGCTCTGACAACTGAGGATAGGAAACTTCAGACGGTCCCTAACTGTTCTGCAGGGAAACAATCATACTTTCACATGGCAGGGATGAGCCCCTTTACTTCCCTGACCTCGAGCAGCTTTGTTTGTTTCCCTGTACAGCTGGCGACTGTGTAGAGATTTGTATCCACAGACCTAGTGCAGTCAGCATACTCTGATTATTAATCATTCTTGCTGTATCAGCTTATATGGCAGATATATTTGACTTGTGCTATTTTGATAATTTATGACGATCCCTAAGCTTAAACTCCCAACTAAAGCCCAGACCACACGGAGCATGTCCACGGTCTTGGTCCTGCAAAGATGTTAAACAAAGTTACAAGATGACAGACCCCTGCAGCCAATTTTGAAAGCCTAAAACATTTGTTTTATTAGACTTCTGGTGCAGTAAGTTCATGTTTAGGTTTAATTATACAAAATAAAGCATCTCTAGCATTATTCTTTTGTAGACTTTAGTTGCCCTTTAAAGAGCACACGCTCATTATGCATGTAGTATAACTGGGCATAAAATCTGCCTTAACTTTTCCTCCTACAACTGCTCTGAAGAACCCGGAGGCCCTGAATTTTACCATCATATTTAAAAGGGCTATTAGTTCATATTTCTGTCCAACTTTATATTAAGAATAATAAAAGTTATGGCAAAAACCACTGTGAACAATGTGTTGAAATGTTTTGCAGGAAACAACTGAGTAATGGATGATTATATCCTAAATAGAGCTAGTATGAACAAGCCTTTACATTTACATTGTTGCTTCAGGAATAGGATCCCTTATCCAGAAACCCGATATCCAGAAAGCTCCAAATGGCTGTCTCCCATAGACTCCATTTTATCCAAATAATCCAAATTTTTAAAAATGATTTCCTTTTTCTCTGTAATAATAAAACAGTAGCTTTTGTACTTGATCCCAACTAAGATATAATTAATCCTTATTGGAAGCAAAACCAGCCTATTGGGTTTATTTAATGTTTAAATGGATTTCTAGTAAACCTAAGGCATGAAGACCCAAATTACGGAAAGATCCGCTATCCAGAAAACCCCAGGTCCCAAGCATTCTGGATAAGAGGTCCCATACCTGCACTAATTTATGCTATCTAATCATCTACATTCTACACCTGGCATTCCACCTGTTGCTTAACTACCAGTTTTGTCATCTATTGATTATAGCAGGGATCCCCAACCTTTAGAACATGTGAGCAACATTCAGAAGTGAAAGGAGTTGGGGAGCAACACTAGCATGAAAACTGTTCCTGGGCTGCCCTATAAGTGCTGTTATTGGCCCTTTGGTAGCCCCTATGTGGATTGTCAGCTTACATTGAGGCTCTGTTTGACAGTACATCTGGTTTTTATGCAGCCAAAACTTGTCTCCAAGCCTGGAATTCAAAAATAATCATCTGTTTTGAGGCCACTTGAGCAACATCCAAGGGGTTGGAGAGCAACATGTTGCTCACGAGCTACTGGTTGGGGATCACTGGATTATAGGATTAATAGGCAATACAGTAACATGGATGATCAATTAACTGTAATGTTCAACAAAATGAATATAAAGATGTCATACCTTGTGCAAGCATGTTAAATTCTAAGAACAGTGCTATGTGATACAGCTCCATAGCTTCTTCAGCCCGAGTCATGTTTGGCTTTCCAGCTACTAGAGCCTGAACTTCGCTTAAGCTCCCAATTGATGGACTGCAGTGCAACACATAGGACAGGTCAACTACATCTGTATACATACAATGCAAAATAACCTTTGCATATTTTTTTGGTATTATGGACTCATCCAAAATAATTCGAGTTGGAGTCCTTAATGTTCGGTCTGTAATTTCTTCTCCTGTCCTTATTCGCCGTTGCAGTAGGTTACGGAAGAATGGAGATCGCGCTGAAAGAACTGCTTTGTGAGCTCTGAGTTCATCTTCCAGGCAACTCTGTGCTCCAAATGTTTCCACCAGCTCAGAGTCTGAAGAAAAGCGTAGGACTGCATCATAGGAGCACATATAATCAAACAGCCCACGCAAATCAATGTCCAAAGAGTTTGGTGTACCAAATTCTTCACTTAGTTGCACAAGGATATCTACATTTTGAAATCTGGAATCCTCCATGCCAAACTCCCCTGTATAAAGGTAGTGTAAAAGGGCTGAGAACATAGGCATATCTATACCTGCAGTATTTATATCCATAATAATCTCAGCTCCATACTCAGGGGAAGATGAAAGCAACTTCTTAAAAAATGGACATCTTGCTGCCAATATGGCACGATGTACAGGAAAGCACGTTTCCTGGAATATTAAATCAACATCTGTACAGTACTTGTATTGATAAAGATCAGCCATATCTTTCTGCAAAGTCCTGGCTTCTGGTCTTGCTAAGTTTGCTTGCAAAGAAAGCTCTTTTAAGGCTGCTGTGCCCTCATATTCTTCCACAAGTGCATTCACGTCTCTGACATCCCAACCTGACAGCAATTCTCGCATTTGCTTAGCATGATCAGCAGACCGGCTTGATTTACGCCGTTTAATAAACTTCTTTTTAAGTGTAGCAAGGCCAGACGTTTTCTTTTTTTTGTCCTGTGGTTTTTCATGCCCATGATCAAGGCTGTACAATTTTGATTCATAACCATAGCCTTGAAGAGAGTACGATGACGTTCCTATAATTGGATGGAGAGAAAAACATTTGTTTTTTTGAAAAAATGAAAAAAGCTGGTTAAAATTTGCACCTAGGCAGGTCTATCTGCAGCTGGCTGAAGAAAGCTAATTACCAATTGGTTGCTATGGGTTACTGCCCAGATGCAAGTTTGCCCAATCTTGTTAAATGAGCCTCATTATCAATCACATACAAATCATAAACCATTAAATCCCAGGTCTGTTGCAAACAATGAAACGTTACATATAATTATAATAATTATATCTATGACTTGAGTCCAAATGATATAAAACTAATGATGCATTCTAGAAATTATGGAGTATCAATATCAACAATAATACAATATCTATCTAAAACAGTATGTTTACATGGCCAGCATAACAAACCATGTTGATTTATAAGTTAGAGAACAGAATAGCATGTTCATAAAGCTACTTGTAACTTGATATACTTATACAAAATTATATTAAACGTACCTTTGTTTGCAGGGAAATTAATTTCTCTAAATTTATTTTTACACGTTTTTATGTAAATCCATATTACCTATAAAAGTCTGCTGTGTCTGTGAGTTTCCCCCTACCCTCGGGGAACAGGAGTGAGGGTAGTTTGATGCGTTTGCTCCCATGTTGTTAGTCACTTTGACATTTTGCCTGATGGCTCTTCCGAGTACAATTCGGCATTTTGTACTTTTCATAAATCCAGGTTTTGCGGAAAAGTTTTGCATCCATTTCTAGTGAGGTAAAATAGGAATATTAGAAACCATTCTAGAAATTGTACTTTACCATTTTTTAAGAGAAAACTTCAAGAACAAATTTTTGGGATTGATGTATTTTGCGTAAGAGATGAAATTAAACAGTATGAGGGTGTTAAAAGTTAACCAGAATCCAACATATGTTGAGCTCCCTGCTATGGCATAGCTTTATTAATGGGGTTGTTCACCTTCAAACATTTTTTTCAAGTTCAGTTGTTTCCCCTTTTTTCAATTACTTTCAAAATATAAAGTTTTCTCCTTATTTCTTTCTAAAGCAGGTAGGATCAGGGCCTCACTGACTCAGTAAACTGTTTTAAATTGATACATAGTTGATACATTTCTTATCCGTGGCCCTGTTGCACTGTTAGGATTGATACAATATTTGTGAATATTCCAAAGATATTGCTGAGAAAAGTATCAACTAAATGTTGCAAAATAGTAACAGTTCAGATCCTACACCTGAATTAATGAGCTGCCAGACTGAAACACAAAACACAGGATCATAAACGTTAAACTTCAATGTTGGAAAAACAAGGAAAGCAACTGAAAAAGTCTTCATTTCTGATGACCAATCTGAAAACAACGAAAGTGTAAACTTGTTTGAAAGGTGAACAATCCCTTTAACCTGTTTTTTAAAAAAAAAAAAGTTTTGTGAACTAATAAACCAATAAAATTAGTAGTACAATCATTTGAAAATACTTGACGTTTGTGGCAATTCTCTTAAATTTCCATCATCAGCAGGATGTGTTTTTAGTCTAGAAGGGTAACATCTGTTCCACAAAAGATTTCTTAAAACCAAACACTCAGGTTCTTAAAACATAGCAATATACCAAAGTCACCAGTCAAGCATTTACTACAGTTATTTGGATAAACAGGTCAAAGCACCATATGCATACTGAACCATGTTCTGAAAATCGGATGTTTAAATGAACACAGGAAAGTAGGCAAAACATGTGTGACAGAAAATAAGTTAGTAGAAAAATGTGAAAATAGAAACATTTAAATTAGATTTACATATTTAAACCTTTATAGCTACTTTTGTGCTTGCAAGGATGTAATCAACTGGTAAAATAGAGAAATTTTATTACTTACCATAATTTCTATTTCCAAGTCACCTACCATGGCAGCACTCACCAACATGAGTATTCCCCGCCCCTCAGGTCACTGGACAGGAAAGGGTTAACTCCCAACCCTATAACATCCGCCCTACACCGCCCCCACCTTGTCTATGTTTCTTAGCTTCAGAAGGGAGGGAAGTTGGTGAGTGCTGCCATGGTAGGTGACTTGGAAATAGAAATTACGGTAAGTAATAAAATTTCTCTATTTCCCAAGCCACCCATGGCAGCTCATCACCAACATGAGAATTTCCAAAGCCAAAAAGAAGGGAGGGACAACAACTGTGCTTAATATTTATTATGAATGCAATACAGCTTGCAAAACCAAATTTTGCCTCTTGGGAAAGAAAAACATTTAACTTATAATGTTTTATAAATGTATGCAAGGAGGACCATCTTGCAGCCTTGCAAATTACGTCTGGCGGCGCTCTGGCCTCCGCCGCCCAGGAAGCAGCCAGTGCTCGTGTAGAGTGAGCCTTCAAGTCTCTAGGCACCTCTCTGCCTGTTTTGTGATAAGCGAACACTATGCATCCAACGATCCATCGACTAATAGTCGCTTTAGACGGAGCACAACCTCTTCTAGGACCCCTCGGAATGACAAAAAGTCTTTCTGACCTCTTCCATGACTGTGTACGGGTCAGATAAAGAGAGATTATTCGAACTAGGTCCAAGTATGCCACTGTCGCTCACGCTTTGTTTTGGGATCCGGACAAAAGGAGGGTAAAGTTATCTCCAAATTCATGTGAAATTGTGATACAACCTTCGGAAGAAATTCAAACGCTGGCCTCAAGACCGTATCAGGTTCTTTAGCCGAAAGAGAATGAATTTCTCCTACCCTGCAGGCTGAAGTGATCGCCACCAGGAGCAAAGCTTTCAAAGTAACATGCCAATCCGAAGCCTCTTCCAACGGTTCAAAAGGAGCTGCCATCACAACCTTTAGGACCAAAGGCAAATCCCATGGAGGCATCCCTAATCGTCTCACTGGACACACTCTTTTCAGTGCATTGAATAGGCGAATGACCAATGGATCCTCAGCCCATGGTTTTTCAGTTAATGCCGAAAGTGCCGAAACTTGTCCTCTCAAAGTACTGACACTAAGCTTCCTCTGGTACCCAGCAAAGAGAAACTACACCAATTCCGACGCCCCAGGACATCTGGGATTAAATCCTTTATCTTCCGCAAACTTAACAAAACAGGACCAGACACGATAATACTGACTTGATGTTGAGTGCTTTCTAGATTTCAACAGCAATTCTATCAGATCTTTCTTGAGGCCCATACCTGATAACCTCTGCCTTTCAACTTCCACGCCCTCAACGACAGGTGGAACACCTCCTGAAATGGAACTGGGCCCTGCATCAGCAGATCTTTCACAACCGGTAGTGTCATTGGAGGCTCCACTGACATCTGCCTCAACAGTGGAAACCAGGGACGCCTGGGCCAAAATGGAACTATTGCAATCACCTGTGTCCCTTCTTTGTCTATTTTCTTCAACACCCTCCAAATTAATGGAAAGGGTGGAAAGACATAACCGAACATCCCTCTCCAGTTCTGATTTAGGGCATCTACCCCACTGGACATCCGGGACGGGTACCTTGAAAAGAACCTCCTGCACTTGTGGTTGTGATCCGAGGCCATGAGGTCTATCTCTGGATTGCCAAATCTTTGTGTAATGGTCTGGAACACAGTGGGATTCAGAGACCACTCTCCTGGCTCCAAGGCATTTCTGCTCAGGAAATCCGCCTGCACATTCATCTTGCCTGGCACAAAAAAGGCTACTAAACCTCTGAGGTTTGATTCTGCCCATGACATGATAGTTGACAGCTCTTGTATTAACTGCGCACTCTTGGTGCCTCCTTGTCTGTGTACATAAGCCACCGCCGTGGCATTGTCTGACCGGATTTTCACCCACTTGTGTGTTATCCTCTCCGAAAAGGCCAATAGAGCCAACTTTATTGCCCTCAACTCCAATATATTGGAAGGAAGATGAGAGACTTCCCACTGCCCTTGGGCTGACAGATCGTCTAACATGGCTCCCCAGCCTGTTTGAGAGGCGTCTGTTGTAATCGTGACATAGTCCGGTTCTGTTAACGGCATTCCTCTGGTCAGATTCCTCGGAATCAACCACCAGTCTAGGCTCGCCATCACCTGTTTTGGAATATGAAGGAGTCTCTTCAGATTTACAGGATTGGTCGACCCTGAACCCAGAAAACATATTTGAAGGGGTCTCATGTGCCACCTTGCCCAACGTACCATCTGAATGGTGGAGGAAAATCGTCCCAGAATTGACAAGCAATCCTTGACTGTCACTCTGGTGAGTTGTTGAAAAGACCTCACTCGGTCCATGATGTATGAGACCTTCTGTTGTGGGAGAGACACTGTCCCTTGAAGAGTGTCCAAACTGGCCCCTAGGAAGACTATCTTCTGAGTTGGCACAAGATGAATTTTCTGCCAGTTTATTACCCAACCGAAATGTTGCAGAATTCCAACCGCTTCATCTGTTTTTTTACAGCTTCTTCCTCTGAGTTGGACACCAGAAGGATATCGTCCAGATAATGAAAGGCTGGGACCCCCTTCACTCTCAGGAAAGCTATTACTGTCACTAAGACTTTTGAAAAAGTCCTTGGAGATGTGGACAGGCCGAACGGGAGGCAAGTGAACTGCACATGCTGCTCCCAAAACACAAACCGCAGGTATTTTCTGTGTGGACTGTATACTGGAACATGGAAGTATGCGTCTTTGAGATCCAGATTTACTAACCATGCTCGAGGCGGAACTGCTGCAATTACGGATGTCAGGGACTCCATCTTGAATTTCCTGCAACATATAAATTGATTTAGGGGTCGAAGATCCAGCACGGGTCTGAACGCCCCTGAGGATTTTTTGACTAGAAAGAGTTTGGAGTAAAACCCTCTCCTTTGTTGCTCCCGGGGTACTGGTTCTACAGCACCAGTTTCTAGCAACTGATCCATGTATTCCTGAACTATTTCTTTTGCACCTTGAACCTTCGGCACCAAAGAAATTCGATACACATCGTGTCTTGGGACCCTGGAAAATTCTAGATGATAACCTTCCCTTATAATCTCTAGAACCCAACAAGCCCGAATATTCTCGGCCCAAACCTCCTTGAAGAGTGCCAGACGCGCTCCTACTGCACAGGCTCGAGCCAGCCTGATCTCATTGTGTTCTGTTTGAGGAAGAGCCAAACCCAGTTGCCTTCTTTGCCGGTTGTCGTGGCTCCCCTCTAGAAGATCTCCACGGGGACTGTCTGCCTTGAGACCTCCCAGGCCTGTACTGCCTTGAGTTCCGAAAATTTCTATTTTTTTGGAGACTCAGCTCTTGGCCCATGACGTCTGAATTTTCTCTCCTGCGGAAGAAAAACACTTTTCCCACCAGACACCTTTTTAATAATTGAATCCAGACTTTCACCGAACAATCTGTCCCCTTCAAAAGGCAACTGACACAAATTGGTTTTAGAGGCAGTGTCTGCTGACCAGGACTTCAGCCACAATGCCCTCCTTGACGCTACTGAAAGAACCATTGACCTCGCTGCCAACCTGACTAAATCGATGGAAGCTTCTGCCATGAAATCAGTAGCTATTTTTAGATCAGACATCATATCTCGCAGGACTGATCTCTTGACATTTGAAGAAATGGCATCTTCTAGATTATTTACCCAGATGATTGCCCTAGAAGTTGAAGTTAGTGCAACTGCAGGCCTGCAAGATGCCCCGCCAGAGACAAATGCTTTCTTCAGATCAAACTCCATCCGCTTTTCCATCAGATCTCTAAATGCACCCGCATCGTCAACCGGTAGGGTAGTTTTCCGAGCCAAGCGAACCACTGCTGCATCAACCTTAGGTGGGTTATCCCACAACTTTGCATTAGGCTCATCCATAGGGTATTTCTTTGAAAATTTCCCCTGAATAACCACTCTCTTTTCCGTCTTTTTCCACTCTGAGCTAATTAGCTCTTTAATTGAGCCATGAACTGGAAAGGTAGAGGAACGTTTCTTCACGGAAGGAAACAACTTGTCTGCTGAAGAACTCTTTGGTGTCTCTTCAGTTAGACTTAATGTCTTTCTAACTGCCTTCACTAGACCCTCTACTGTCGAGGCATCAAAGGCGGACTCATCCTCAAAGAGAATTTCTCCTTCCTCTGATAAATCCGACTGAACATCCGCAGGATCATAATATTCATCTTCTGAAATGTCCGAAAGGGACTCATACAGCACTTCCCGAGACCTCTTAGGCCTCCTGCCTGAGGAAGATGCTTCCTGCACCCCCTGCACCACTGCTTGCTTGATTAGGGACACTAAGGCATCCAATTGGGGTGCTGAAGAAGTTTGAGGCTCAGCCGTTAAGGGTTGTTCCGCAACCGACTGCTTTCTTGCTTGTTGACTTTCCACCTTCTGTGCTTCAGTAGAGGCAGAGAGGCTAAAACAGGAAAGAAACAAGCACCATTAGCCTTCCACTCGCTCCCCAAACAATAACTCCGTTATCCGCTTACCTAGAAACTTTTGGCTGCACTCCTCTCCCAGAGCCAGACTGATCCATCTTCGCTGTAACCAATGAGACAGGCAATAGTAAGCACCCTTGCGTCCAAAAAACGAAGAATCTATCCTTCCCCATGCTCACCGACACACCACGCTCCACTTCCAATTTCGGCGCGCGTCGTGACGTCAAGACGCCGATGGGCGCGTCCGTCGCTTCAGAAATAACGCGCGACCGGAAATGACGCGTACATCCGGCCGGTGGAACGCAAGACTGCCTGGCTCTGGGAGGAAAATGACGTACTTCCTGCGTCTGTTAGAAGCGGTTTTCAGAGGATCCGCACTTCACCACCAAACAACACGGCCAGTTAAAACTATGGGCCTGATGGAATATGACACAGCCATTGTTCCTTCTCCACCGCAATCTCCTCCGGGGAGCATATGGGAGGCATCAGGGCAGAGAGAGCGGAGAGACCCTGGAACTGGTAAGCTATACAAGTGACCTGGACAGGAAAAAGACAAGGTGGGGGCGGTGTAGGGCGGATGTTATAGGGTTGGGAGTTAACCCTTTCCTGTCCAGTGACCTGAGGGGCGGGGAATACTCATGTTGGTGATGAGCTGCCATGGGTGGCTTGGGAAATGTATGTTTCTTACATAGTAGTTATGTCATGCTTTATGTCTATTTGACACAAAATTCAGAATACAGTGGACACACAGACTACCTGAAATGAAAAATGAACAGACTATATAACAAGATGTATGCAGACACCCCTTCAGATATTACTTGTACTTACTCACTGCTGAGTTTCCAACTGGGGCACGAAACAAACACAAGAAATCCAGAACAAACCTAAATTCACCATGTACAATGCCAACCATCAGCTGATGTAGTGTGAAGTTCACAGTCACTGAACTAAAACAGTGGAACTGCTTTCTGTCAAGAGATAATCCCTCTTTGACATGTGTAATGCTAACTGTAATATATGGTTTGTGTGTTGTTTTATAGTTTGGCCCATAGAACCTGTATCCATTGAAAGCAAAACAGTGATGCTACAGTGTGAAGTGATATTTTGATAATTCTGTGCTTCCTAGTTTGTGGCACTACAGCGCCCCAATGCAAGTGCTTTTTAATTCCCTTTTGGGAATTAAAAATGATGTACTATTTCTGATATAACAAGCTACTCTTTACTATCCCCTCTCAGTATCCGTCTCTCCTCATTCAGGAGTCAGATTTTGATTGACAGATCGAATATCTTTCCAAGAAGTTGTATTAAAGCTTACTCAAATAAAAACATTTTGTTTGTAACTGAACAAAATATAACGGACTTCTGCACAAACCTTGCACATAGACAGGATTTCTACTTGGTAATTTTGAAAGAATGAGTCCTAACCCATCTTCCCGGTAAAGAGAGCACAACCCCTCCCCACAAAGGCTGTAACTGTTAATCAAAATATAACCTCTTCATGAAGAGAGAGTGATGATGAGAGGGCAAAGGTGAAGAGTAACGCATGATTGGCAAGCCTGCAAAGCATCATGAGCAATGTTTTTCTAAACCAAAAGTTTGGACTAATAAAATAAAAATTGTTGCTGTGCAAATTCCGAGTGTGGTGTATTTTTTTTAATCTAAACAGCTCCCCTAGTGGATGAAGAATAGTGTTATGTTCTTGGATATGCCAGCAGTAGGGTTAAAGGAATTGTTCAGTGTAAAAATAAAAACTGGGTAAATAGATAGGCTGTGCAAAATAAAAAATGTTTCTAATATAGTTAGTTAGCCAAAAATGTAATAAAGGCTGGAGTGATTTGATGTAAAACATGTCAGTCAGAACACTACTTCCTGCTTTTCAGCTCTCTTGGTTTACACTGACTGGTTACCCTGGCTACCAAGCAGTAACCAATCAGAGACTTGAGGGGGGGGGGCACATGGGTCATATCTGGTGCTTTTGAATCTGAGCTGAATGCTGAGGATCAATTACAAACTCACTGAAAAGAAATGTACCATGTGGCCCCCCTTCAAGTCGCTGACTAGCTCAGAGTTATAGAGCTGAAAAGCAGGAAGTTGGATTCTGGCTGTTTTATTAGACATCGGTTCACTCCAGCCTTTATACATTACATTTTTGGCTAACTAACTACCGTATATACTCGAGTATAAGCCAAGTTTTTCAGCATCCAAAATGTGCTGGTAAAGTCTACCTCGGCTTATACTCGAGTCAGTGGGCAGTAGCTGAGATTGCAGTCACTTTTAATCATTCCTATACCAACAGTTTGCTTGGGGAGAGACTGCAATATCACACAGCGCCCTCTGTTGGTTATATGAAAGAATAACAGTGCGCCCTCAGTTGGTTATATGAAAGAATAACAGTGACTGCAATATCACACAGCGCCATCTGTTGGTTATATGAAAGAATAACAGTGACTGCAATATCACACAGCACCCTCTGTTGGTTATATGAAAGATTAACATTGACTGCAATATCACAGCGCCCTCTGTTGGTTATACGAAAGAATAACAGTGACTGCAATATCACACAACGCCCTCTGTTGGTTATATGAAGGATTAACAGTTATGGTAATATACAGTGCCCTCTGTTGGTTATACGAAAGATTAACAGTGCTGGCAATATCACACAGCACCCTCTGCACATGGTAGTGGGACAGTGGGACAATGCACACAGTAATCCATTTGGCAATTCTCTGTCTCCATCAACTTTGAAAAGAAGTCCGGTTGATCGCTGGGGGGGGGGGTCGCTTTGGCAGAATGTGCGCTGCTGGGAGACAGGGCTGTAATTGTGTGTAGGCTTATACTTGAGTCAATAAGTTTTCCCAGTTTTCGTAGATAAAATTCGGTACCTCGGCTTATACTCGGGGCAGCTTATACGGTATATTAGAAACATTTTTTATTTTGCACCGCCTGTTTTCACCGTTTTTATTTTCACACTGAACTATTCCTTTAAGGCAGCAGTTTGTAATAAAGTCTTTGAACATTCAATATTATGTATACACTGTAAAACAAAGTCTTGCCCATCCTGTTTACCACCAGCCCCAACCAGATAAAAATGGAACGTTTAACTTGTCCAAAGAGGAAAGCCAGTGTGCAGAGCTCTGTGCCTAGGTGATTTCATTCAGAATCAGTTTGTGTAATTCATGTTTTTGAGATTTAATGTGGATAAATTCCCCTGAATGAAAGGGCACATATACTCTCAACATTTCGTACATGAGAATACCCATACTGGCTAAAGCTGGCCATAGATGCAAAGATCCGATCGTTCGAATCCTCAAACGATCGGACTTCCCCATCTCCCGACCTGCCACTAACCATTCAGATCAAATAAAGTAGTAGAAGAACAGATCAGCCGATGTCCTGCCCCTGACAGCAATCGTACAAAAGTTAAGTTCAACAAAAACTTAGCGACTGTCTCCCACTGAAAATCGTACGATCGGCAATACACGCAGAGATATTACCCGCAGCCGACAGACATCTTTTAACCTGTCTGATCGACCAAACGACCGATCTCCATCGGACGAAAAATGTCGGGACTCCCTACACACGGTCCGAAAATCGTATGAATCCTTGATTCGTACGATCGCATCTTTGCGTCTATGGCCAGCTTATGGTTTACAGTCTCTGTAATTACAAATTATTAAAAAACACAGGGAGTTGCCCCTGCTAGGAAAAGTGTCATTTACAGCTAGCCATGTATCTTTCTGGCTTAAATGAATAGGTTTTTAAATACAATAGTAGTTGAGGGAGATGACAAGGGGTTGTGGCCAGCCTGTTGTTAGGCAATGGTAGTGCCCTAAGGTACATAAACACAGTGTAAAACTGAAATAGAGAGAAATACATTTTGCCCCCCCCTTTAGTTTTAGGTCTAGTGAGACACAAAGCTATCACCACCATTTAAGGGGTGGTTCACCGTTATGTTAACTTTTAGTATGTTATAGAATGGCTAATTCTTAATTCTAAACAACTTTTCAATCTGACTTTTTTAATTATTTGCCTTCCTCTTCTGACTTTCACTGCCCTTCTGTAACACTATTAAATATTATTATTAATCTTTCAGTTCAGGGCCTCTCCTATTTATATTCCAGCTTCTTACTCAAATCAGTACATGTTGCTAAGGTAATTTGTACCCTAGCAACCAGGTTGCTGAAATTGCAAACTGGATAGCAGCAGAATAAAAAGAGCAAAAACTACAGATATTAAAAAATTAAAACCAACTACAAATTGCCTTAACAATATCACTCTCTACATCATACTAAAAGTTCATTTAAAGCTGAACAACCCATTTAATGGATGTCCAAATCAGATTATTCTGTACTGATGCACATCTCAGGGGGTGTCCCCAATTCCAACATATGTATAAAGACACCACTCTACCAGAAACCTAAAACCTTTATTTTACACATTTCAGAGCAACAGATTAGCTTATGCAATGTTTCCAGTAGAACTCACTCTTTATCGAGCATGTTGCATAACACTGCATAAGCTGTTAAGCTGCTCTAAACTGTGATAAAGTTGTTTTTAGGATCTATTGAAGTTACATCATTTGAAAAAATATATCTGCAGTACTGAGGTATCAGAGGAAATTATTATATGTTTTTATGGCTCTAACACATTTACTTAGCGCTGAATTTCTTGCAGATGCATAAAGTGGAACTGAAGTCAGGACACCAGTGCTACAAGACAATCCTAGGAAGACACCATTCTGCCCAGAAATATTCGATGAAGTAATCAAAATTAATTTTCATGAAATGTAAGTGGGTATTTTTAAAGTAATATGTACAACTGAGCTATGCAGGTTAAAACCACAATGCACATATGAAGATGAGCCATCTGTTTAATGTAGTTAAGCAACAAAAAAAGGTCTGCAAATGTTCAGTATATGATCAACATAACGAGAAAATAACCAACGTTATCTTAATTAACGGCATGCACTGATTCAAAGACTAATTCCGCTACCACATGAACAGAAGAGACTAGGGTCAATTTCATCATGAGTCAATTAACATGTCTGTGTTTTTTTGGAATGTGAAACGAAAATAAGTGTACCCAGAGAAAACCTGCACAGGGAGATCATACAAACACTTTACAGCTAATACCAAGGTTGGAGTCTACCTCAGGGCCCTAGTGTTGCAATGTAGCAGTCATTTATTTAACATAGAACTTTGGTAAAAGTTTTTATTTAAGTATTTATTTTAAAAGAATATATTTTTTTAAGTAGCAGTGTCATGATGATGCTATTGGACACTGCCCTACAACTGTAGGTAAAGCTGTAAAAGACACTGGAAGATCCCATGCAAGTTCTGATTCTCAGGTTGCACATGTGCAGGACACCTATTTGCCGGCACATACAAAGGTAAATCAGCAAACAACACAGCATTGTGGTTTGTAATAGCTCTAAGAGAAAATCTGTCTGATCACACTGCTGTCAGTACCGTTTACCTACTTCCACCATTTTAGGTGAGGGAATTTCCAACAAAGGTGCATCTACATTCAAAGGTACATCAACATTCAGTATAAAATTACAATTATGCCCATCGCAGGTTAAAGCACTTGTGTAGTTCTACCCTAAGATTCCTAAGTAAGCTCTGTAGTCTGTCTCCAGACCCACTCTGCATATCAAACAACTAGAACACAATTTAGAATACAACTGTTTTAGCATGAACAATGTCAAAATGTAATTTTTGTTTCTTGAATAGACCAATGAATACAAGAAATTAACATACAAAACAGGACTGCTACTGTAGTATTTCGTAAACAGTAGAAAGAGGTTCTATTTGAATGTATTTACAGGTGTTTTATTATTTTCACAATAACCTCACAACAGAGTGCTTACAATTTTTTACTAAATAGGAGATGTTGTTCAAATGTACCTGTGTCATTAGATGCACTGCTGTACGCCTTTGCAAATGTAAATTCCTAGCATTAAAAACTTATCTTTAGAGTCTGCCAATCAAATCAACAAACACATAATCTGTGCATAGGAATTATTTAATAAAATATCACAAAGGTAATGCAGTGATAATAATTTAGATAATTTAGTAGAAAAACTGGTGGTCATTTTTGTAATTTAAAAGATTTTTTAATCACATGAGTATCTTAGTTTCAATCAGCAAGACAAGTATACTGTAAACTGCACAGGGTTCTAACTACTTCACTTTAGCATAAAAACCTGCAACACAACTTTGCATATCTCTCAGCCCATCAAAGTTAGGTTAGTGTAATACTACACTCTTGGTCTGAGGCAACGGTCTGTAGAAATATGTCTGTGCCATAAAGAGGAACTACTGCCGATAATCCCAACTGAAGCTGATAGGAATAGTTAAATGAATTACTCATGTAAGTGCTTCTAAAATAATGTGGAAATCTACATCTTCTTGTAACTTAATAAGAAGCAGAAGCCTAATGCTTTCAAACCAGGTGATCTTATTTTTTTTTCTTGTGTGCAGCTTGTGGTTCTTATTAACCTCCCATGCCTTGATTTGCATATGCAAATTAGAGTTCTGATTCAGTTCAGGATTAGACAGAATCCTTTATGAAAGATTTTCGATTTGGTGCATCCCTAGAAAAAAACAGTTCAGTTACAGATTTCAGCACAACATGTTACATAGAATGTTTCACTTTTTCCTTATAAAAAGCACCAAACAGTAAATGCTACGATTTATCTTAGGTAAACAAAACCAAACAACTCTTTCAATTATAATTTCCACTAAGCAAACAACGAACCTGCTCAATAAATAAGCACGGGTTACCTCCATACAGTTTTCACTGTAAAATTCTTGACGACAGAGTCAATGCCTGTGATACATCAATAACCTTATGTAAATGTATACAGAAAAAAACAAGTGCTAAGAATAAAGGTCAAATTATATTGCTCATTAAAGTACAACTTATTGTAAACTCCCATGATAGTGTTTCTATAGTGTTTCTATTTTACTGCACTAAGAAAAGTCAGGACCGAATAATAATTTCCTTCAGAAAGAGGTTCAAATTGAAGAGTGGGTGGTGGTCAGTACATAAAATTGCAAAACTTGTGTCCAATTCCTTTGTAGTTGCTCTGTGTTGCAACTAATTAGTTAAATATATAAAAGAAGAAAAAAATAAACAGGAACTCCAGCAGTTTGACTGCAAAAAAAACCTTTCTTCCAGGTTGTGGCAACACAACATGTGAACCCACTTGATAAAGGGTATTGCACACGAAACATGTTGAGTTGCCACAACCTGGAATAAAGGTTTTTTTGCAGTCAAACCGCTGGAATTTCTATTATCCTTCTTTTTTGGATTTTAGAAAGAGGTGTGGCCATGGAGTGGATTACTGAAAGGTTTATTCAATTAAAATACTGTAGTGTGGTGTCATCAAAAAGGCATATGAAAGTAAATGCTGACCCAAACATCTCTCTCAGTTAACTGGTCTAATAACAGCAACCATGAGCACTCCAGATGTTGAAAGAGAGATTGAAGTATTAATCAACTACTAAAGAGACAAGTTTGGGATACGGTTAACAAGACAGCAACAGGCTCAAAATAAAGTAGCTAATTACTACTTCAGGTAAAACTGCATGTTCAGCTCCAGGCTTGGAGATCACAATCATTTATCTAGATTGTAAACGTTTGCGAGTAGGGCACTATGATCCTATTTTTTTTAACCAGTATCACGTTACTCTAAGACTCCAGCTCATTGTAAACAAATGAAAAGCAGTTAATAACTTGCTGGAGTTTAATAAATAAATTACGATGAGGATTTTTTTAAAAATATACTATAGCTGCAGTGTTTTTTTACGAGAGCGTACGTCTTACAAAAAAATGTGCCACCACCAAACACACACACACATATATATATATCTCAATTATCGACGTTTCGGTCCACATTAGGACCTTTTTCACACACACACACACACACATATATATATATATATATATATATATATATATATATATATATATCTATCTATATCTACACACACACACACAGGATTTTCTATGCAGATAAAAATATATTTATTCCACTCAACGTTGAGTGGAATAAATATATTTTTATCTGCATAGAAAATCCTGTGAGCCAAATCCTGTGAGTGTCTCTCTTCTTGCAAATATCTATCTATTTTTTTTTGCTGGCACCCAGGCTGACACGAAGTTAACGGAGTGCACCTTTGTATTTGGTGTATGTGTGTGTGTGTGTATGTGTGTATATATATATATACATATATACACACACACACACACACATACATACACACACGGGGGGGGGGGGAAGAGTCAGGAAGTCAGCAAACAACCACCCAAAAAAGCAAAAATGCACAGATGCTGTCTCAAAATGTAAAATCAGCATGAAGGACACAGATACCTCATGGAATTTCATTTATATGGAAAAATTTAATAGTGTAAGTTGACATTTCAATCCTACACAGAGGGCCTTAGTATAAAATATAAATATATAGATTTATAGTGAATAAAGAATCCTATTGTAAAATTAGGATATTATAAGTCACCAAGGAGTTCCATGAACATATCAAAGCACGAGGCAGAAGGCCAACAGTTTCTATACAGGTCATGGAAGTCTGGGGTAACTTCTAATATCCTCATATTTTGCAACAGGGGGTCCTTTGTTTATTACAATACCCAAATTTCATTGAGTCATGTGAAAGAAATGACCATTTATAAGGATATAATTTACAGGATTTTCAGGATATTCATGGTGTTGTGTATGTACTTGGTTATCAAACACACTTCTTATTGATATATATATATATATCTTAGTAAGATGGGCGGCACACCGCTTCTAAACCTCACCCAGTTGCACGGTTAAAGCTTGCATATGTTCTCCATCTTCTTTCCATATATCAATTACATTTGGATCGTGCACCTCTGGCTTCATCCTTTGGATCGAGTGCAGGCACTGTGGGACTCTATATATATAATATTTATTTATTTTTCCAGACCTCACCCAGTTGCACGGTTAAAGCTTACATATATTTTCCAAAAAAGAACCAGCAACACCGGGATATTTTTCAAAATCAAAAAACCTGTATTAAGCTAAGACATGCTTTACTTAATACACATTTTTTGATTTTGAAATCACTCCACTATGTGGAGCCGAAATGTTGGATTTCAATAAAACCTCCACTATATTTTTTTGATTATCCAAGTATTGTGTATTTTCCTTGGAGTGCTGTCGCCCATTGCATTTTGTATATATATATATATATATATATATATATATATATATATATATATATATATATATATATATATATATAGCAATAAGAAGTGTGTTTGATAACCAAGTACATAAATAATAGTGTATATAGATTGACAGTTTGTATATGTACATGTATAAATCATAAACTATCCTGCCAGGCAACAGCTACATTACAGAGAGAAGCAGCAACTTCTTGGTGACAATACAGAGCTCAAATCAACTAAAACAATAAAGGAACAGCTATATTTAGTATACATGAACTTTGCCACTCCCACAGCTGGGAACTACAACTCTCAGCCAGATACTGTTGTACATGTGAAACAGCTGGAGTGTCTGTTTCTGATCTTCATACTTCTGACTTCACCCAACACCAAGCACACACCACTGAGTAGTAAGGGCAAGGTATCCATCAACAGCTTGTGGGGGAATAACTAGAGCAGAAGCTCTCGCGAAATGAGGTCTGTGACAGCTAAGAGGGTCTGCAGTTGCTTAAGGGACACAAACAAGCTAGTTATATGGAAGCCCACAGGCCTGGCTTGGATTGCATTGCATAGCGGGTTATAAAGCATTCCGGTGTTGGCCTACTTAACCTGCACCAACACGTAGGCCACTGCCAGTCCCAGGCCTCTAGTACTGAGCAGTCAGTACAACTCCGGAGGCTACAGCCTAGAACGACGCCAGCCCTGCCTACAGTCCGAGCCCTGCCTACAGTCCGGGGCCTGCCAACCCCTCCCTCCGTAGTATTGTTGCGGGTCCCACTTACTTTACGAAGGGTCACCACAGCTTGCTGCTTCCCCGCTAACTTCTCCAGCGGAGGCCATCGCCCTAAGAGATTCGGCGGATGGTAACAATCGGCGCTCGGCTTCCTCCCCTTCCCTCCAACTCAGATCCCCACCGCCATCTTGCGTCTGCCCCCCTCCGCCGACGTCACCAACACGGCCACGTGACCCAAGCTTTGCCAGCGCGCTCACGAGCAAATCGACGCTTGCCAGATTTTCCAGCAGGCCGTCTGGAGAGGAAGGGAGATTTCTATATTGTGTAATTGTGGCATCTTCTCGTCGTTTTTTTTAAATGTCATCTCCACAGCAGGAAATACAATACTTAAAAAACTCAAATAGTATAACAAGGTTAATCGGCACGAAGTTACACAATGTATAAAGCTACAACAACTGAGAAACGACTGTACGTGTTGGGGAGGATTTAACTGGAGCAGATATTTGCAAACAAAATTAATTACAGTTCATTTTGAAATGTCCAATTCCATAGCATTAAAATTGTGGCTTAGGGCTCTTCTGGCTGTGTCTTTATTTAGGGCTGTTATGTTCTATTCATACCCAAACCAGCACTAGTATCATCATCACTATTATCATTATTATCCTTTATATAGGAGCACCAATACATATTACACAGTGCTTTACTGAGATTGTTTATAAAGCAGAGACGGTACCTCCCAACATTTGGAAAATAGAAAGAGCGACAAATAGACCTGGGTAAAGAAAAAGGGTTTGGCCACCCCCCCCCCAAATACCACATCTATTTCACATTTGGCACTAGGTTATGGGAAGTTTAAACACATTTCTGGAAGGTTTAGGGTCAGGTTTTATGTGTTACAGTGAAGCCTCAATTTTAAATCCCCTGATTTTAAGTTTTCCCTCCTTTTACATTGTTATTGTGTGGTCCCACCTATATATTATGCATAATACATTTCCCTGATTTGACATTTTCCTGGATTTTACAAAATTTCATTCTGGTCCCTTGAAAAATGTAAAATGGGGGTTCTACTGTATTACAGTTTTGCTAATGAAGATGAATTGCCCTTACATTTGTATGTTTGCTTATCTTAAATTGTTACAAATGTATCTACTGTAAGTACAACAGCCAAGTATTTTGAGCTCTCTGACAAATTATTGAATTACATTTCAGAAACATTGTATCTTTTTTCTGGCTGTTCGATGCAGGAGCGAGAAACTCTGGACATTACACTAACAATCCGGGACTGCGGGTTAACCTGTCAAAATCGGGACTGTCCCGTCAAAACGGGACAGTTGGGAGGTATGCCGCAGGACTCAATAAGGCGGTAACCACTGAGTGAACATGCTATCCTAGCTTTTTGTGCTGGACTATATTTTTATAATCCTTGATCAGGCAGCAGAAAGTGCTTTTAGCTAGGAACCAGTGACAAAAAATTAGTGACGTTTGTCGTGGCAAAAATATGTACATACATGACAGGCACACTTTAAAAGGAAACATATTGTGTAAAAAAACAAGAATGTGTCAATGCATTGTTTTTCTCTAAATATAGCAGGAATGTACAGAGAAAAATAAGTTGCTTTTTTTTATTAAAAATGTTTGCAAAAAACCCTTCTAGTCCCACCCATCTGTACCACGTCCTGCTGCCTCTATTCCCAGGCTGTGCAGGGAGCTTTACTGCAAGATAGAAAACAATCAACAGCTAGGCTGACCTGATAGGGAACTGAAGCCTTTCTATGCTTGTGGACTGTGGGGCTGTGATTGGCTATCCCCCTGACTGCTCCGGGCTTCCAAATCGTTTTTTGAGGTGCCACCCCTCTTTCCCTGATGAAAAGAGGCCTCATGAAACACGTTGGAAACCAGGAGCAATCAGCATCTTCTCCTTTGATATTTTTATTGCTTGTACTTTTATCAATATTGTGAGTAGATATTTGTTATTACTATTTTTACGCCATTAAAAGCTTTAATGAACAATTGTATCTTCTATTGGGAGTTTTCCCTTGTGCGCTCTCTTTTTCTTTTTAAAAAATTTCAGGTTGGTGTGTATGAAGCTGAGGATTCTACACTACTGAGAGCTGCCCCTGTTTGGATCTGAGTTCAGCGCAAACACTCTTTTCTTTTATTTATACTATTGCACACCTATAACTATGGTACCACAATCTTGTGAGTGGCAGGACTATTCTAACAGCCAGGCCTGGATTTGTGGTGAGCCCACAAAGGCCCAGGCCTAGGGCAGCAAAATATTAGCGACGGAATGCCACCCAACTGCTTGCTGAGGAACACTGGGGATGTGCAGCTCCCCAGTGCTCTGGCGCATGCACTTGTGGGGTGGGTGTGTGGGCAGCGGGAACTAGTAACACATGGGCGGGCCATAGGACCACGTGGCCTATTGGTGCCCATACTCAATATCCGGCCCTGCTAACAGCAAAACCTACCAGCTGCTGCTGAAGTGTCAGAATGCTGGAGTTCAGTGGCAGATTGCTCAGTTGTGAGTGAATGCATGTTGTGTCTTATGAGATATGAGATTTATATCCATAATACCATGTGCTGATCCAAGCTAAGATGTATGCATGCTTATATTAGGTGTATTTTATACATATCCTTCTTTAAGGACCCTGGGAGGCAGGACTATTTGTTGCCAGCACTGTAGCACATGTAACAAAACACCCATTTACCTCACTGCCAACATAAATGTAACTTGCCAGTGTTAAAATGCATAAAACCCACAACATGCTATTGAGCCAGTTGGGTTACTATGCATAATTAAAATTATCACGAAACAGGGATCAGGTGGCATCCAAAATGTTGCACTGTTTTGCCACATACTGATTACATTATGGCAGATAATAAATGGAATGCTTTAATCCGTATTGTATTGCTGTCCTTGTGTTAGGTAATATACTGTATATAACAAGTCCTGACTGAGAATTAAAATAGGCCCTGGCATTTCAGGTACACAGAGGCCCAATCAGCCCACACAGAGGCCCAAACAGCCCCCCACCAGCCCACTAAATACTGATTTTCTATGCCACCTTATAGCAGCCCCTCTGGCATTTGCCAGAACCCACAGATTGCTAGTCCGGGCCTGGTATATGGAGCCCATTACACATTATTGCTGGTCTGCCTTGGGCAATACACATGCAGTATACCTTGCTGAACTGTAGCTCTTTATTTGCTTGCCTGAATTTATACATGTACATTCATTTGAACTGTATTTCTCGTCTGTAATATGTCTACTGTATTGTGTAGCTGGTCTATGCAGGCTGACCCAAAAACAAATTAAAAATATAGTGCAATGGACTTGTACATATTATCCCAAAAGAATCCTTGGTAAAATAGCAATTAGATTTATGTATATGGCGGGCTATGCAGTTTTGTAAAGATAAAAAAATATGTGATGGAAAACCAGATTACAAGGCTCATTTAGTACAGGTATGGGACCTGTTATCCAGAATGCTTGGGATTTCGGGGTTTCCTGATAATGGATCTTTCTGTAATTTGGATCTTCATACCTTAAATGTACTAGAAAATCATGTAAATTGTATAACTGTGCAGTTGCTGTGGCAAAAAAATGTGTAGTCATTGCTTGAATCAGTGCTCCTTGCACTGCAACACACTTGCTCCTAGAGGATCATAGACCACCATCATTTTGACAGTGAGCACATGCAATAATATCCTGTCATAATTGTGTCTAATTCACATCAAATTCCCACTTTGTGAACACAATTTTATGCTAGGATTATAGGTAAAAAAACCACGTGTGGTTAAAAAAAACTAGCTACTGTAATGGAAAGTCATTATTGTGAAAATGCTTTAACTGCTGCACTATACTGTAAGCTCTGTCTTCAGTTGTTTTGGAACTTTACAAGCATGGCTAACTATTTGTATACAAAATAAGATGACTGAGAGTGGAGCAGGCAGTAAAAAGTTTTCTCTGGGATCCCCTTAATGTACATTACTCTCCTGACAGAATGTTACAAAAGTTTATTTTCTCAAATTCCACATCTACACGGAATGATATTTTTTCCTGGTATTCTGCAATGTTGTTTTAAGACTTTGTGTTAGACTATGAGTATTCTGAAAACATTTATTTCCTGGTAACATTCATCGAGTTATGTATTGTCAGTATATTATTGTGCTTTTTGTTTAATCAGAGTAGCAAAACAAGCATGGATTATTTTTGCCCCAGCAGGATGTGGGATACAAAATATGCAGAATGGTTTTACTGAAGAAAGTTCTCCTAAGATGCATCTGGTAAAGTTTAGGTCATGGAAACACACTGCTGCCAAACAGCTGTTTTAATTTCTAAATAAATAGTTTATAAAGCCAATGCTATATATTCACCAATAAACCTGGTTAAGTGATAGTTAACCAAATGGGATACCTTATTAAGTAAACATTCATATATGATTTGTGATACTGCTGTACCGGTAACAGTTTTGTATATATTTATGCAGGTTGTTGACCTTTTCTGCTCATTTAAAATGAAAAAAGTATTTAAAGCCAAAAGAAGGAAGACTGTAAATACTGTACTTCCCTGTGTCTTTCCTTTTAAACATATGTAGCTGCTATTGTTGTTCTATGCGTGCAGACATTTTCTAAATACAGTAGATGTATTAATCTAAAAAGACACTTTCTCAATAGCTGTATTCATCTAAAAAAAAGTTGCACATCTCATAATATGTTGTTTCTGTATGGGCAGTGTCTCATCCTAGCAAATATCAAAAAAGGGAAATACTCTGTATGCACCATAAGTACCCATGTACTAAAAGTCAATAAGGGCAGAAAATATCAAGCTTCACTTGTTTAAAGTGTAATTTTATAATCGATTGCCTTTTAATTTTACCTTAGAGGGGATGTAAAGGCAGAAATAATAACTTTCTAACTAACTTTCAATGTCATGTGGAACAATTTTGCAGTATACACCAATTGACAATTATATGAAATAATATATATATATATATATATATATATATATATATATATATATATAGGCAATGCTGCTACCTTTACAGATTATGGACATGCATGAAGGTTCTATGGGGAAGTTCATCTTGCATAGCCATTCATGCAATGTTTTTGTGTTTGTTAGTGAGCCTGTCTAAAGAAACATTTTACCAGACGGTCTTTGTGGTGTCAGATGGGAACTCTGGAATAGATTCCAGCATATCCTTGGCTCTGATCACCTTTTGGATTGTCTTTGGTTTCCATAAGGCTGGCTTGACTCCCAACAGTTAGCGTCACTCACAAACTTTGCAAAATCCAAGTATAACCAAGGGGTATTCCAGTTGTTTCATATCCCACCCCAGCATGTTCCAAAATATAGGAAAGTAGAAATGGGAAAAGGAGCTCACTCCAGAGTCCATGTCGGTTTCATGCAATATCCGGCATATACAGTTGCAGACAAAGGAACTCCTCAGCAGGGTGGGGATGTCTGGAACACCTTTTCCACCTTTGTAAGGCTCCTATATATGACCCATTGATATGTTATTATTTAATGGATATATAATTGTGTACAAGACTGTATGATTTATGACCAAAATTGTATTTCAGCTTTCAAAAGACATTAAAGGACCTCATGTCCTCATTACTAGATTGTACAAGGGGGTTTTGTGCATTGTGTATAGAAAAAAATGCAGCATGTTAACAATTCAGCTATTCAGTTCCTGTCAAGTTTAATTATTGATGCTATGTGTGTGCTATTACACATCTTTTATAGAAATGAAGTCAAGCTTATGTGCGCAATTCTTGGGAAAGGCTATCACCACTACTTAAATGAGATGACTATATGTCTCCAGTTTTCTAGCATAAAGCCTGTTATTAGCATAATTAGAGCAATTCCAATAGGCCAAAATCAGGTCATTCGCTTAAGTTTAAGGTGGTGTTTATTCAAGTCCAAGTGCTAAAAATGTGAAAAATTTGAGTATTTAAACTATAAAATCCAAATTTTTAGTGAAAAAAACTTTGAATTTTCCAAAATTTGTTATACCTCAATCCTGCAAAAAGTCAGAATCCGAAAATCCACCATCTCAGACCTGCCGAGATTGTATATACAGTGGCGTAACTATAATACAGCAGACCCCGCGGTTGCGGGGGGGCCCGGGGGACAGAGGGGCCGGACCAAGGGGTCTGCTGAACTGAAACACTGTGTGCGGCGACCAAGATTGCCACTTGGCACAAGTAATTTATCGGCGGAGCGGCGGGGCGGATCTGAGGTTTTCCGCCAGGACAGGAGATATGCGAGCGCTGACGGACAGCGGATGCGTGTATGCGCATGCAGGTGTACATGCGTCCGTGCAGCTAAGCCGGGGCCCCTGAAGATTTTTTTGCAGGGGGGCCCGGTTAGCTGTAGTTACGCCACTGTGTATATAAGTCAATGGGGGAGGTCCCTATCCTATTTGGAAGTTTCTATGGTCTGCGCTGGAATTAGCCCAAAATCCAACTGTTTGTGGCAAAAATCCGAAAATTGTACGGTTTGGTAATTGTACGATTCGGATTTTTGCTTGATTTTATCGAGTTTCCCCCTTGATCCGATTATACCATGCTTTTTTATTTTTTATAATTAATAAGTTCAAATCGTGGATTCTAGTTTGGTCGGAATTTTTTATTTTAAAAAATCTGAAAAATTCAGATTTGATAAATAACCCCCCACATCTTGTTCCCAAAGTTTAGGCCCAATAACAGCTAGCCATTGCTCATGTTTTGTTTGTGTACTAATTTAATGATTATAAATTGCAAGTAAAACACTTATTATATTAAGTTTGTTATCAATGTACTCATCGGTTTCACTAAGACATTTTACAAATGCTATGAGCCAACCAAAATGTATATCAACAAACCCCAATCTTTCCCATGTCTCTGAAGAGCACCGGATTTGAATAATTAAATGTTAATAGTGTTAGAGTGTTGATTCCAATAGAGTACTAGAATTCAATAAATATGTACTAGATTTTTTAGGTGAATATATTTTTATTTGGCATGCAATGTGGATTTTTTCCTCTGGTTTGCAGGATATTTAAATAGTCAAGAAAGCACTGTTTGTTTTAATTCTACCTGGAGTACCAGTGAGTGAAATTTCATTTTAGAACTGGTTCAGGTAATCTGTGTACCCAAATTTAGAGGAAGTGTACTGATTAAAATAGCTTGTTAAATGCAGGGGCGACAACTAAGGTCCATAGAATTACCTCTGATGAGACCATTTTGTACCATGTACTGTCACAAATGCATACAATATTCACTTCCCAATTAAAAAAAGAATCATCTACCAAAACCACTACCATTTGTGGTATATGCAATTAAATAGCCATATATCTTATATAATGTGGGGAAACAATTCAAAAGTTGAAGGATTGTTTTTCTTAGACACAAGAGTGTGATCAAGATAGGCACAGAATTATTTTGGATCAGCATTGCAAAGAACACAGTGGGGCACATTTACTTAGCTCAAGTGAAGGATTAGAATAAAAAATACTTTGAATTTCGAAGTATTTTTTTGGCTACTTCGACCATCGAATTGGCTACTTCGACCTTCGACTACGACTTGAATCGAACGATTCGAACTAAAAATCGTTCGACTATTTGACCATTCGATAGTTGAAGTACTGTCTCTTTAAAAAAAACTTCGACCACCTACTTCGCCACCTAAAACCTACCGAGCACCAATGTTAGCCTATGGGGAAGGTCCCCATGGGCTTTCCTAGCAATTTCTGATTGAAGGAAAATCGTTAGATCGAACGAACGAATTGCGGTAAATCCTTCAACTACAATATTCAAAGTCGAAGGATTTAACTTCGATGGGCGAATATCGAGGGTTAATTAACCCTCGATATTCGACCCATGGTAAATGTGCCCAAGTGTATTGTGACTCGTGAAGTGGGTATATAACAGGTATCCTCTTATAACTGTGGCATTAATTGGAATATACTATGCTTGAAGAAAGAGAGACATTATTAATTTATACTGTGTTTTAGATAGGAGATTAAAATTCCAATTATCCAGTTATAGCAACTGCTACTTTCACCTGAGCCATTGTTCTCTGCATGATCCAGATCACTCTAGCAATATCCTATGTTTACCTCTCCCCCAGGATGAATTTGTATTTTAAGTACCATCTCTTAATGAAATTGTCCTTATTTGCTTGGTCTGTTGTAGGACCTACAATAGCCAGTTTGTTGATATTGTAATGTCTTTTCTTTCTTAATGGCTGCAAACTAGATTATGTTATGTCTGGAAGAAGTGTATTTTGGACATAAGGACTTTGGATGTAATCATGGTTTTTCTTTAATATGCCAACCTAGGAACCCCACATGGTGACCATTGATGTGTTCCTGTGACATCACATCTGGTTGCCACTCCATTTTGAGTGACCATTACCCTCCAACCTGTCATAATTTAATTTGTTGGCAAAATGTATTTCTCCTTGTTTTGTTAAATGTACTGGTTACCTGCAATTTTTTGTTGTGTCCCTGAGGAACATTGTCATAATCTTGTGGAGTGAAAACACTTTGGGTTAAATACTACCCTGAATTTAAGAACTTTTACCAACAGGTCATTGCTTGAATAGTTCAATGTACTTTCACTGTTAGTAGGGACTTTCAGTCATTCAGCAAAGGCCACACTGACAACTAGGTCACCCACTGTAGCCAAAATACCTACAACGTAGATTTGGTTATAAGCTTGCTACTGAAGCACAGTGTTTAGGTGCTGGGCGTGGGCATAGGAGGTCAGCTCAGCCAACACAATTGCCTATGCCTATGGTAGACCCTGATTAATTGGCTACTTCATAAATGACCATGGTGCCAATATTTATCTGCTAAGGCCAGCTTTGCACATACATGACAGTACTGAGAATGAGACATGGGGATATACAGTATTTATCAAAGAGTGAAGCTAGAGATCGCCACAGTCCTCTTGAGTGAAATTCTGCCACTCTACATTCATTTCTATGGGATTTTGAAAGGTGTATTTATCAAAGGATGAACTTTCACTTTCACCCATTGATAAGTACTCTTTTAAATCCCATAGAAATGAATGGAGAGTGGCAGAATTTCACTCTAGAGTACTGTGGCGACCTCTAATTTCACTCTTTGATAAATATACCCCATGGTTTGTAAAAGGACACTTTTGTGTCTGGCCCAGACTATAGGGCCCATTTATTAAACATCATTTTTTTCTGGTTGAGGTTTTTAGGGGGAAAACTCGATTTATCTTGCCCCAAAGCTGATAAAAATCAGAATCTAAAAATATGCCATCTCAAACCTGTCAAAGTCATGTAGAAGTCAATGGCTGATGTCCCTGATGTTGTTTCTTGACATCAAGATTTGCACTGGATAATCCAAAAAAGTGGGTTTTTTGTCCGATAATCTGATAATTCCTTAGCGAAAATTTGATAAAATTGAGTTTTCAGAGTGTCAATGGTACAATACGAATTGATATTTTTTTTTTTTTCAACGTTTTTTGCTCCAATTTTTTGAGAAAAGTGATTGATAAATGAGTTTAATTTGTGAAAAGGAGTTTAGCTGAATTTGTTTTCATAAAAAACTGAGATTAATTCGAGTTTTAGTAAATCATCCCCTATGTCTTCACTACTTCCATCATAGTTTATCTGCATACTGCTTCCATCCATCTTGTTTACAAAGTGACTTTCGTAAAAGAACAAGGTGTATAAAATATCTAACAAGGCACTCTACAGACCATTGCTGGGAGCCTATAAAACTGAGGCAGATAACAAATGTTGGTGTCCTTCCATTAATAAAATAAAACCTGCAAAAAGCAACATTTTCTGCTTGTATGATTTGTCAGAATGCATTCTCAGTGTATTCCACATTCCTTTCTTTGCTAATATTGGATGGATTTGATCTAGAACTCCCTGCCAGCAGTTGCTGAATGCAGTGAGAGCTGTCATTCTGTAAAGCTGTGGTTTTCACATTGCACTGCTGTTAACCTAAGTTTTTGGATACTTGTACCATTAAACTTGCAAACTATAAGGCTTTTATCTCAATTCACAGAAAAGTAGAAAAACCCTTGTTGAACTACAGTATGTTCTATGGGGAGAGAAAGGAGTTTGTCAGTGAAAGCATACAATTTAATATGAAACTAAGGCTTTGAGGCTTGGATTATCCATCCCTCTAAATACAGCCTGCCAAACACAGACAGAGCTGTTTTCAGAAAATGGCACAGCTTTTTGTGTTACATTCTATGAGTGTATAGAAATGCACCTTTGGGTATAACCTGTGGCACAATATGCACACTTTGCTTAGATCTTGCATACTGTTTATCCAAAAGGGCATGTTGTGAATGGTTTTCCCCATAGATCAGTCTATGACAGCAACTCATTTGCAGAAAAAGCTAGTGCATAGCCTAGTGCAAATCATGTGATTTTTACTGCAATTCTTGTGCTAATTCAATAGCTGCAATATAACATACAATAATTGTAATCATCAAACAGATCATCACAGCATCACAACATATGTTTCTGTCATCTGTGTAAATTATAAATAGGCGGAACACCCCTTTTTATGAACAACTTAGAATAAGAAAAAAAATGAAAGGAAGCATTTTGAATGTGTCCATGTCTTCATTATTTGTCATCAGCTTGCCAGTGTTTTATGGGAAATGCTGTCAGTTATAAATAAAAGACTTGTATCTTTTATATATTTCTGATGGGGGGGATACATTTTTTTTTTCAAACAGCAGATTGGATACCTGCAGGAGAGGAATGTTAGACTGGCAGGAGAGTAAATAAAAGAATGCATCAGATATTTGCCCATTATTCTGCTTGCCTTTCAACACTCACACAACAATATTATTATTTAGTGATTATCAATAAATAGATTGTAAACAGGGATGAAACATGTGTTATATGTTGATGGTATATCAATAAAATGTAATAATAATCCAAAACCCTGAATTTTCTGTGATAAATTAGATATGCTCAGGGGCCTTTTATGCCCATTCACATTAGCTAGTGCTGCTATTCTAGATTGAGTTAGAATTAATGTCAGTCAAGGAAGCATTAATCAGTGAGAGATCTCAGTAAGTGGGAAGGTTTCTATAGAACTCCTCCTTACTCCATTAGTTAGTGTCATATCATCTCTATCCACATCAGGAGAAAGCAGTGTGTCTGTCTCTTTCCTTCCAGAGATCTATTGTCAGAGCTCTCCACAGTGCACAGTTTAGTCCATCTGATTGTGTATTGACATGTCTATGGCTGTTCAAAAACTCCTGCTGAAGCCTTCTCAGCTCACTTTCTGGAAAGTATTGGTTCTGAAAAGGTCCAGCAGTATCCACAGCAAACCCCCGAAAGGAAAAGTTGGTCCACTTGTAAGTGTTTTTTTCATTAACTTTATTTTCATTTCTTCACTGTAGATGTCAGAGAGTCAATAATGATTTCAATATTATTAATAACTAAGGGAGTTACTTAATTACTATTTTATTTATTTCCAAATAGTTATTTATAAATAAAGAAGTTATAACATGTCCCTTATATGTAGACATTAAGAAACCAATCATAAAACCATAATGAAATCTAAACCATAATATATGAATGCCAGGTCTACATGAGTTAATTGTTCAAATATTTAGAATTCCTTATATTATATGTACATACAGTATGTATAAGACACATTTAGAATGACAATAACGTATAAGTGAAGCCCTGTATATTTACATGTCCTGCTGTAAAAGCAATATTTCTATATCCATAATACACAGGCAAACTTTGAAGCTATGTCTGCTTTTTGTCTTTATTTTTGTCTGTATTATTTTGCCTGTTTCCCCACTGAAATTCATGTAGGCTTTGATCATGGCAGCATTCACAAAGTAAATTGTCTTACACACAGTATTTTAAACAGACTCCTGATGCTGACTAAACTCTGAGTACTGCGATAGGATACTATCACTTGTAATACAAATGCATGACTGCGGTGAGTAACATACACCTGTTTATACCCGAAATACTGCTAAAATAATTTTTCACGTTTTTAAAACTGTATACCTTCAAATTTGCACAGCAAGAAATTGAGAGAAATACTTTCATGGCCCCATGCAAGGTAACAGCAGCATTTTATTATCGCTACTGTTCTTTGGAAAAAAATGCTGCAGATCACTTACCTTACTTGTAATTTTCCAAAAGTCATGATTTAGCACAAAGCTCGCTGCAGATATCATATAAAGTGAAGCAGCACAGGGAGATATTTTGAATTTGTGATGCGAAGGCCTGAATTAAATCTACTCTACTGCATATGTCTATAAGCCCTAAAACACTAAGGGGGTTATTTATCAAGGTCCGAATATCCAAACCTCGAATAATTCATGGTTTTCGGAGGGAAAAAAAATGATGAATTTTTCAAGATTTATTAAAGTCTGATGATCTAAAAACTCAGAATCCGAAACCCCGACATCTAAAAGCTCTCAAGAGTTTTTTGCGCAGAAACCATGAGCAATTTGGAGTTTTCGGGGAAAGCTCCGAAGTTTGCCCGACCCTATTTTTTCAGGCTTTTTTCTTCATAAATAAGGTCCATTCGGGCAATCGGAGTTGCTCAGATTTATAACTTAAAAATACTCAGATAAATTCGAACCTTGATAAATAACCCCCTATAGGTGTTATTTACTAAAACTCAAATGTATTTCATATTTTTATTCAACCAAGCCCAGCCAAACTCACATCCACAATTTTATCCTACTTATCAATAAAATAACTCGAAAAAGTTGGGTCAGGAAACAACTCAAAATTCTCTTTACATTGCCGAACATTCACATCTTGAATAATCTTCGCAAGAGTATTGTTGCTAGGTTCATGCTTGAGAACTGTTATCATAAAGATAGAGTAGCAACTTTTGCATCTCATTATCTACATCATCTCCTCCATGCAAATACAGTATCTTACATACGTCATTTCTTTATGGCTTAAATTCTATAGAGAGTTTTTTTCCACTACAATTGTATGGGCAAAATACAATGATGTATTTTCACAGAAGATTCATGCCGAAAGAACATTTGCATATTTTTTGTTGATTGATGCCCTTTAACTGAATTGGTGTAATTCCCTGGAGGATAGCTCATTTTGAATACATTTTTTTCTGTACTGTACTTTGTCTGAAAAGGGGACAAAAGACAGTCAGGAATTGCTTTCAAGAGCAATTTCATTTATGACTAACCTTAAAATCAATTAAAATATTAATTAATGTATTTTAGAAAGTTGTTTATAGGTATGGTCTATTTTATTATGACAAAAAAATATTATTTGGGTGGATATCCCTTTTAATGTATTAGATCGGTGTAATCTTTACTTGCAGATATTGGATTACCATAGGATCAGAAAGCATGATGGTAAACTGCATAAGTTATCAAAAATTTCTAAATGGCAATACTCTCTTTCAAAAAGCAAACCTATATGTTAAAGTTCAAATTAAGTTACAACTTCTTTCTTAATTTATAAAAACAGACTTTCTTCACTAATTAGTCTGCCTTATATAATAAATTGACATCCATTTAGCCCTTTGTTCTTTTTTCTAAATATTCAGTTGTTGGCAGTATGCACCAATAGGTTTGCCAGGATCTAGAATCATATTTATAATGCAACTTTCTTCTTGGGCAGTCTATTCACTTTTGTTTCTGAATAGTGTGTTTCAATAAAGAATGGAGAATCAGTCTTACCAATTATATCTTAACTGACAGACATACTAAACATCAATTGCACTATGAGGACTTGGAAGTATTGTATACAATATATGAAGGCTTTGAAAGTAGCGCTGAGAATGGCTTTAATTATCCTTACACACCATAATTATACAATTTCATTTTGTAAATAAACTAAATTGCCACAGTCTCTCCTTTAAAAGGTTTACATTTGTATTAAAGTTTAAAAAACTAGCAACCTTTCCACCAGCTTGTGAAGTAGCTAATACCTTAGGGCTAATTTACAAGTTCAGTGTGCAAAAGGCAATTTTGGATGCAAGTCGTCATGTTTCAATGCAGACAGGGAAATGCACAGTCTGAAGTATAAAAATAAAATATTGTGCTTCGGACCACAAATTGAATAACAACTAATTAGATCTTTGCTTTCATTTTTTAAATTGCAGTTAAAAACTTGTTCCTCATTGGTTGCTGCACTGCTGAAATGTAGGACCCCAGTTGGTAAACGAAACCCTAGATCTCAAGGCATATATGTTTAATTAGTGCAAAAATGACAGATTTTGTTTTTTGTGTTATATCTATGCTATAAATCCCCTTTCAGGTAGAGTATTTTAATTTGAAACAAACATACAATTTATTGTGAATATTGATTATTCTCTGTTATTTCTTAGGAAACCATCATTGGATTTTTAGCTTTCACAACAGGCCTTCTAACACCGGCTGGATACATTCTAAAGCACCTTCCGGAGCAACGAAAACATTAGCAGGAAAGATGTAATAATTGGGGCATCATGTTATTGTGCATAAGCACTTCTGAACTGCCTTGTAAATGGCCATCTTAAATGAAAGTGTATGCATGTACATTTTGAAGGATTTTTTAAAAGCTTGTTGTTGTTTGTGACGAGTAATAAAGGAAGTGACCTCAGCCAACTACTAAATAAAGGCATTGTTTTAAAAAAGCTTAGTCTGATTACAATGCTGTATTTTGTTGGTTTAAAGGGGATGGAGTTGCATAGACAGTAGCCTAGTTGTATAAAACACATGAGTTAGGTCCTTCTTTTTGCATTCTTCTGCCATAGGTCATGGTGTGAACCTAAAACTTCTACTAGCCAGTCTGCTCCAGAGAACAATCATTAATCTGCATGGGATAATAAGAATGCTGAAGAAGCTGCTATCATTGTTGTCTAAATACATGCTTGACATTTAAGAGTTGAATTAAAAATATAAACATAATTTAAGAGTTGAATTCCTGCCAATAATAATCACAGAAAAGAACTTGGGAGAAAACATCCATTTGACATCTAGTCAGCATATGTCCAGGGAATGAGTAGGTCCAAAGCACTTAAAGGTGTTGTTCACCTTGCAGTTAACTTATTAGTATGATGCAGAGAGTAATATTCTGAGACAATTTGCAAGTGGTTTTCATTTTTTATTATTTGTGGTTTTTTTTATATTTATTTAGCTTTTTATTCAGCAGCTCTCTTTGCAATGGGTCCAAATTACCATAGAAACCCTGCACTGATTTGAATAAGAGACTGGAATATGAATAGGAGAGGCCTGAATAGAAGGATCAGTAATAAAAAGTAACAATAACATTAAATTTGTTGCCTTACAGCAAATTGTTTTTTAGATGGGGTCAGTGAAGAAAGAAAAAAAAAAAGAGAAAAAGGCAAATAATGCAAAAACTATATAAAAAAATAATTAACAATTGAAAAGTTGCTTAGAATTAGCCATTTTATAACATACTAAAAGGTAAACTGAAGGTGAACCACCCTTTAAGGAAAAACGTCTTCAGCCTAAAAAGTATGGCTACATGTATTGAATGTTATTACTATAATCAATATACTGAACTTGCTGTGCTTGCATATCATTTCAGAGGTTTGTAATGATCCAAGCATTTAGGGGCAGATTTATCAAGGGTCGAATGTCGAAGTAATGGGAGTTTTTTTGAACTTCCATAACTTCGAAATTCAAATAAAAAAAGACCAACTGAAATTTATTTATAAAATCTAAGTTTTTTTTGCTGGTGAATAGGCTGTATTCGATCGTTCGAATCGATTCGAAGTATTTAAAAAAAAAAAAACATTGATTTTTCAAAGTCCACCAATTGACTCCAAATAGGTTCTAGGAGGTTCCCCATAGGCTAAAACAGCAATTTGGAAGGTTATAGATGGCGAATGGTCGAAGTCAAATTTTTAATGAGACATGATATTAATTCTTCAGTTGCAAACCCAGTACCCATGGTGGATGCAGGGGCCCTGTAAATACCTTCTCCGTTACTGTATGCACTGGTTACAGGATTTGCTGTTTGCGAATAACACTTGCAGATCAGTCCATAAACTGATTGGGTTTATCCAGCGCAGATCACGACGTCGAGAAACAACTTCAGTGACGTCTGCCATTGACTTCTACATG
Organism: Xenopus petersii; assembly: GCA_038501925.1. Classification (NCBI taxonomy): domain Eukaryota; kingdom Metazoa; phylum Chordata; class Amphibia; order Anura; family Pipidae; genus Xenopus; species Xenopus petersii. The sequence goes on along the minus strand of CM076686.1, from coordinate 59,844,008 downwards.
ACCTCGACAAGTTTGAGATGGCATATTTTTGAATTTTTACTATCTTTAGGGTATGATCAATCTCTAAAAATTCGAGCTTTTTTTTTCCAGAAAAAATTGAGGTTTAATAAATGGACCTCTAAAAGCAGAGGGGGCAGCATCGGGATTACTACCTCAGGCGGCAGCAGCACACAAATCACCCTATATTTACTATATAGCATACATATTGGTTATAATTTTTTGCAACATTTTTACAGTGGTATAACGTTAAAGACTATACCCTTTATAGCCCATGTTTAGGCTATACCTTTTGTATACCTCTCTGTAGTACTTGATAATATCCCTTGCAATGTTCGTATGCCTGAAAACAATGTACAATAATCTCTAGTAGAAGCAAAAAAAGTTTTTATTTACTTCTGATAAACTGATGGTCCCTTATTTGTTGTTCTTGCATGGGAACTTGTCGTCATTGCAAAGGCTGAGTAGTTGTTTCTTGTTTAATGGCAGGAATTCTAGATATTAATTCTGGAACAGAGCAAGCCCACAAAGCAGCTTTTTTAATATGCATTTCTACATGATATAGTTACATTAAACCTGTGACAGAAGGGAGATTTTCTAAGAATCCAGAACTTTCTGAGACCAGTGGTTTATACATGAAAATATGAGCCTTGCTAGTAGTTTGTAACAATTATAACTGCCAAATGAAACAATGATCAAGTGAATTGAGTTTTAGTAGAAATATTGATTTACAGACATAGCAGAGGCATGGTGTCTTTCAGATCTAATGAAAATATGTTGCTTGAGGCTTAAGCCGACCAGATAACACATTCGTCTGCTTTCTGCTAATTTCCCATATTAGATTACACATGGGAAAAGCCCATTTGATGCCATGACAACAAACAGGTATACGTCTTTGTGCCTCAGCAAAGTAAAGACATTAATGGCAACTCATTTGTATTTAGTAATGTCTGTTTTTCATTGTGGCACTTACCAGTTTAAGAGATCAGAGCAAACAGTCATTCTGCATGTCTCTTTAAATTATGTGTTTAATATTATAGTAAAGACTGCTGGTTAAGTATGAAAAGCTGTGCTGAGCTGAAACACTAGATCATTAATTGAAACAAAGCATTAATACAAAAACCCTTATAATAAATGGTAGCTATGCAGCTGTGCTTAAAACTTCCGTTTGCAGATTTTCTAACTTGTAATAAACACTTTTCACCTTTTTTTTTTATCAATTTATGTCACAAACTTGACGTAAAGAAGGGGAAATGGGTGCCTGTAAGATTTACACTGCATGAATCAGAGCCTCAGACAAACTCAGAGGAAGAAACAAAGCAGTTGCGGTCCCTTGGGCAAATCTATGGGTTGTCATCACTGGACACTGGTAGTTAAAAGCATCACTGGACACTGGTAGTTAAAAGCAGCCCTGGAAAAACAAGAGCAGCAGCACACATGCATGAGCCTGCACTCAGTAGGGGTCATTTATAAACACTGGGCTAATCTGAGTCTGGGCAGTAACAATGACAACTGATCAGATATTTACTTATTTTATATGCAGCTGGCTGAGAAATACAATCTAATCACATATTATTTGCTATATGTTACTGCCCTGGATAAACTCAACCTGTTATATATGGTTGTAAATGGCAATATTCTCTATACATACTTTACTTATACACTCTAGATTCTGATATGCCTCAGTGTATTATAGGTTTTGTTCAACAAAACCTGGAGCTCAAGTCAGAATGGTTCATGTAGCTTTTTCACTGCTGTTGAGAGAATAAAAAAGTATGCCATTTATCATGGGGAATTAACTTATGCATTAAAACAGAGATCTGCTTTTCATATGTCTAATTCTTGTAATTGTAAGGATGACTTACAATATATTAAGCTAGATGATATAACTATTTAGCCTTCACTGTCTCTCTCTGTCTAAGTTGCTATATAGACAGTATACAATATAGCTAACATGTTTCAAGCAGTGAAAACTGTAGTAAAAAGAAGGGCTCTACAGAATCATCCTTTGGGTCAGGGCTGATCAGCCTATGGCGCTAAAAGCCCTTAGATGTTTCTATAATGTGCTGGGAGTTGAAATGCAACACCAATTACAGGCACATGCTAAAGAACTGAAAATTACTCTTTCCAGTAGGAGATTTTCCAAGCCAATAGGGGATTTAAACGCTACTATAAATACATGTAATAATACAATGTATACTTCATTTAAGATTGTTTCAGTAATGAAATATGCATCATAAATATTTACTATTTCAGCAATGCAGCTTTTGAAATGATGAAAGATGCCAGTGTTTACAGCTGGGCCCTGTATAGTGACAATATAGTCAGCTATCTGAGCACCAACATAAAACTGAAAGGAACGCTGCTGATGTGGGAAAGTTGAACTGTGGGAATTATGTATCCTTGGTCTGCATGGGTCGCATTTTTCCAACATCCTCCTTGTGTATGACATTCTTAAGGGACACTTAGCTCTCAGACCAGCAGGACTTTAAGTCATTTTCCCTAGATGTTCTGTGTACTGTTATCTTTCGCAACATAAAAGCCAATTGTTTTTCAAAATGTATTCAGACAGAAACAATAAACATGCAAAAAGTAGAAGGCTTAGTATACACATGGGCTGAACTTTATTATAAACTTTAACAGAAGACTGGGGCCATTTACTAACACTGGCTTAATTATCCCCATATCATAACAACCAAAGAGAATTAGCTACGGCATGTTGAATAATTTAAGTACATTTCTAATTTATGCAGACTTGCCACTAAAGGACTGAATGATGAATTTCCATCAGTTTGCTATAAATAACAACAGTTTTTCTGTAAAGAAATACATACATACCAATGCAAGGAATGGTTACTCTGACTCCAAAGACATTTGTGACGAATATAAATATTATATTTTCTTAAAGGGGTGTGTAAACCTTTCTATTCTCTGGATTTGATTCTTAAAAAATTCTCCTCCAGGTCTATTAATTGGCTGGCTTCTGCATGGCATTTTTTTGCATGGTAGATTCCTTAAACCCTTTACCTGCCAACACTTACCCAAGTGCAACCTTAAAACCAGATATTTAGATTCTATATTTCTGGCAGGCTGACGGTTTCTGTGCTAACCAAATACAATGTACATTGTTTTCATGGAAAGGGTTAAACGCAAGAGTGCCCATATTTTACCAATACGAGCAGTGTCGGACTGGCCCACAGGGATACCAGGAAAACTCCCAGTGGGCCCAGGTGTCAGTGGGCCCTTATGCTTCTAACCATTTGGACTATTTCATGGTCATTTCATATTTATTTATGGGGAAAAAATGCTTAATAATGGAAGAATATAGTAGAATAAAGATTAGATAAGAAGACTATAAGTAGATGTAAAAGACTAGGAGAATAAAGAGGTTGAGTGAGGAGAGGAGGTATAATAGTTTGGAAAGTCTCAGGTTTCCTGGTGGGTCCATGGTCTAAGGTTTTCTGGTGGGCACCATGGCATCTCAGTCCGACACTGAATACGAGGTCTACTTACTGATGTGGTCGCATTATGATCTATATCCATAAAAGCATTGTTAGCATTTTGTTCCATGGAAAATATTACTTAAATATTATATTGATTTATGAAATATGTTTAACAAACAACTATTTCTTATGTAACCTTAGCATGAATATATCTGAATGAAAAGCATGAAACAAGAAGTAGACAAACTAATTGCTGATAGTGTCTTGAGATCTACTGATCACCAGCTAAAGGCCTACTGGTAGATCCCAATCTACCTTTTGGACACCCCAGGTTAAAGTAAGACCTGAAAATGAAAATGCCCTAATACATTTCATACATATCGGGCTGATTTAATAACATGCAAATCTTTCCTATTGGAATTTGCGATTAATTGCCTGCAAGTACAAATATCGATCCTATTTAAGGAAAGTAAAATTTGGGATGGACTATTTTCCTGAGGTTTTTGAAAGGATATATTCTTTCTAAGGGGGAGCTTTTTTAGTTTTTCAGTTTTTGAAGGTATTGGTCCTTAAAGTGTCTAGGCAAACCGTATGGTTGTGGACAGTCTCATTTACTTTATTAGTTAGTACCACTGACTTAACATATTTACTATTGTTGTATAATATGCATTTGAAACCTATTCAGTTCTTTTTCGCTTTGTAACTCATGTGAACAGGGTGTTCTTTGTTTATTCTTTTAACATTGTTTGCTAAATTATTACATTACATTAATGTAACCCAATGAGTAACAGTAAGGGGCACATTTACTATTGGTCGAATATCGAGGGTTAATTAACCCTCGATATTTGACAGTTGAAGTAAAATCCTTCGACTTCGAATATCGAAGTCAAAGGATTTACAGCAATTCGTTCGTTCGAACGATCGTAGGAAAAATCGTTCGATCATTCGAACGATTAAATCCTTCGAACCAAACGATTTCCCTTCGATAAAAAAATACTTAGAAAGCCTATGGGGACCTTCCCCATAGGCTAACATTGTACCTCGGTAGGTCTTAGGTGGCGAAGTAGGTGGTTGAAGTTTTTTTTAAAGACACAGTACTTCGACTATCGAATGGGCGAATAGTTGAATGATTTTTAGTTCGAATCGTTTGATTCGAAGTCGTAGTCGAAGGTCGAAGTAGTCAAAAAAATACTTCGAAATTCGAAGTATTTTTTATTCTAATCCTTCACTTGAGCTAAGTAAATGTGCCCCTAACATGACATAATTGTCATTTAATAGCTATATCCCTGCAACTTTATACTACTTATTGGCTAATACACTGGTCACTATTTTATATACACTTTTATATTCTTAGGACTTTGTCACATATAGGGGCTCATTTACTAAGGGTCGAATATCGAGGGATAATTAACCTTCGATATTCGACCATCAAAGTAAAATCCTTCGACTTCGAATATCAAAGCCGAAGGATTTACGGCATTTACTTCGATTGAATGAGCGAAGGAAAAATCGTTTAATCGAATGACTAAATCCTTTGAATCGAACAATTCGAAGGATTTTAATCCATCGATCGTACGATTTTCCTTTGATGAAAAAAGCTTAGAAAGCTTATGGGGAAGGTCCCCATTGGCTAACATTGGTGCTCGGTAGGTTTTAGGTGGTGAAGTAGGTAGTCAAAGTTTTTTTCATTCTAATCCTTCACTCAAGCTTAGTTAATGTGCCCCATGTTGTTATTGCACTGCATTTCTACACAGTCCAGACATGGGGGCACATTTACTTTGCTCGAGTGAAGGAATAGCATAAAAAAAACTTTGCATTTCAAATGTTTTTTTTGGCTACTTCAACCATCAAATTGGCTACTTCGACCATCTAATTGGCTACTTCCATCTTCGACTACGACTTCGAATCGAACGATTCGAACTAAAAATCGTTTGAATATTCGACCATTCGATAGTCGAAGTACTGTCTCTTTAAAAAAAACTTTGACCCCCTACTTCGCCACCTAAAACCTACCGAACCTCAATGTTAGCCTATGGGGAAGGTCCCCATAGGCTTTCTAAGGTTTTGTTGGTTGTAGAAAAATCGTTTGATCGATTGATTAAAATCCTTCGAATCGTTCCACTACGTGGAGTCACATAGCGCTGACATAACAGTTATGAAAATTAAACGTCATGATAAAAGTATGAGAAATCTGCAATTACCAGTATTGTTTTACAATTTATTTTTGATTAAAATTGTTGTCATAATTAGAAAAGTGCTGCATCAAACATTTACTCAAGACGCTTTAACATGGTTGCCAATTTAATATCTGCTTGCTGTCTACTGCCCTCTTATGGTCTCTAATATACAATACAAAATGAAAATTGTATTGTAGAGTTACATTACTATGTAGAGTAATAAAGGAAACTTCCTAATCTTACTGACACTAAAAAATTAACGTACATTAAACGTTACCTATAGATCATGTAGATCATTTTTTACTGATAGTTCTAAGTGATTTCCTTTCTAAAACAGAACCTTGTACTTGATCCCAACTAAGTGGAATGAATCCATATTGGTGGCAAACAATCCTAATGGGTTTATTCAGGGGGTTATTTATAAAAGGGTGTAGTTTGTGAGGTTTGTGAGGTTTTTCTACCTTGAATAAACTCACAACTCGAATATTTTGCTTATTTATAAAAAAAAACCTTGAATGTAAAAAAAACAAATGAAATCAGTGAAAAAAACTTGAATAGCTCGAATTGATCTAATTTTCATTCGCAACCACCAAAAGAAAACCAAAATCATGAAGGCTAAAAACATCTTCAAATAGTTCAAGAAACCTCTGCTATTGACTTCAACATGTGCCTCGACAGGTTTTAGCTGGAGTATTTTGGGATTCAAGCTTTTTGCAGCTTTGGGCATAATAAATCTCAAAAAACATAACTCGACCTTTGATAAATAATCCCCTATGCAATACCATTAGGCATAGTACCGAAACAACATGCTTTGATCCCATTTTTTGTACTTTAAATATTGTCCCAATAATAGTAAATATGCCCTATGATGGTGTTTAAAAAGAAGAATGATTAGATGGTGAGAAAGGTGTTTATCCATTTTGTGTTTTCAAAAGTAGAAACATGCCTGTTACAACAGCCGTTCGAAATGTTATGAGTGTAACTGCGCACCTTGAAACAGCGACTGTTTTGACAGAAAATGTATAAACAAATGTTTCTTGTGCGTTGAGACAAGAAAACATAAGTAAAATGGTAGACATTTTTAGGGGTCATTTACTATGGTAGCTGCCAGTCAATGAAAAATATGACTGGAGATAAATAGTTAGGACCACCTTATGAGTTTTATATTGATGTGTTATGGTGGCTTAGCAATTTCATGAACTTGTAACTCAATCCCCTGTTTTTAAATGTATGCACTTACACACATAATGAATTATTAATAAAACATGGGTCTGTGGAATTCTCATTCAAGGGGTTGTTCACCTTTAAAATAACTGTAAGTATAAAGCAGAGAGTGCTATTCTGAGACATTTTTAAGTTGGTCTTCATTTTTCATCATTTGTGTTTTTTTAATTATTTAATGTTATATTCAGCAGCTTTACAGTATGGAATTTCAGCAGCTATCTGGTTGCTACTGTGTAAATCACCATAGCAACCAGGCAGAGGTGAGATTTGCAAGAAAAATAGGAGAGATCCTGAATAAAAAGTTATAATAATGAACTATAACTATAAAAGTGTAGCTTTGCAAAGCAATAGTTTATGGACTGCCAGGGTCAGTGACCCCCATTTAAAAGCTGGAAAGAATCAGAAGAAGGCAAATAATTAAAAAAATATAAAAAACTAAAACCAATAGAGAGTTGTTAAGAATTGGCCATTCTGTAACATACTTAAAGTTAACTTGACCAAGTATAGGGTATGATAAGCTGCATATATAAACCTATATCACCTATTAAAGCCAGAGTTGAGTACCATGTTGTTACTAATGAATGAATAAAACCAGAGACAAATGAAAATGTAATTTTTAAGTACAACTGTTTATTGCTTGTATTGTTACAAAAATAATTAAAAGAAATAAAGTTTTATAAAAAAAAAAAGTTAACTTGAAGGTCAACTACCCTTTTAATCAATCCCCCTTTTTTTTGTATGTTTGGCCAGGTCATTTGCACTTCCATAATACTTTACTTTTAAAATAATTAGCCTTGAGACAGCACCCACAACACCTTTTAAATTTTAATGTAAGCAGACATCTGAGTTTTTTTTTTGGCTATTCAGTCTCTACAGGATTAAATGCAAAGACTACCTCTTGGAACACTTGCAGTGCCTGACCAGTTCTGGAACTTACAGTGCAGTGTCAACCTGCAGCAGTTAATATCCCCTTGTTTGTGTCTGTAAGTTATCCAGCAACTCAGTTGTAAGCCATCACCCCAGCTCCCCAGGCCTGGTTCCTTGTATTTATCCTAGATTCTGCCGTGTCCTTCACTCCTCATATCCAATCACTTTTTAAAGGAACAGTAACATCAAAAATTTTAAAAAAAATTTTTTAAAAGTAATATACATATAATGCAGCGTTGCCCTGCACCGGTAAAACTGCTGTGTTTGCTTCAGAAACACTACGGGGCCGATTCACTAAGGGTCGAATATCGAGGGTTAATTAACCCTCGATATTCGACTGGGAATTAAAATCCTTCGACTTCGAATATTGAAGTCGAAGGATTTAGCGCAGATAGTACGATCGAACGAACGAAGGATTATTCCTTCGATCGAACGATTAAATCCTTCGAATCGTTTGATTCGAAGGATTTTAATCCAACGATCGAAGGAATATCCTTCGATCAAAAAAACTTAGGAAAGCCTATGGGGACCTTCCTCATAGGCTAACATTGAGTTCGGTAGGTTTTAGATGGCGAACTAGGGGGTCGAAGTTTTTTTTAAAGAGACAGTACTTCGACTATCGAATGGTCGAATAGTCAAACGATTTTTAGTTCGAATCCTTCGATTTGAAGTCGAAGTCGTAGTCGAAGGTCGAAGTAGCCCATTCGATGGTCGAAGTAGCCCCAAAAACACTTCGAAATTCAAAGTTTTTTTACTTCAAATCCTTCACTCAAAGTTAGTGAATCGGCCCCTACTACTATTGTTTATATAAATAAGCTGCTGTGTAGCCATAGGGGCAGCTATTCAAAGGAGAAAAGGCTCAAGTTACACAGCAGATAGCAGATAAGCTGTGTAGAACATAATGTTATCTGTTATCCACTATTTATCCTGTGCCATATAACCTTTTTTCAATTTATTGCCATTGCTACTCAGCAGCTTGTTTATATGAGCTATAGTAGAGTTTCTGAAGCAAACTGATCAGTTTTACCAGTGCTATTGATATTTCCATTACTTTAAAACACTTTAATTTTTTGGTGTTACTGTTCCTTTAAATCATGTCACTTCCACCTAAGGAACATATACAAAATATGATAATTTATCACCCAAGATGCTGCCAAAATTCTTATTCACTCTCTTGACATATCACATCTAGACTACTGTAACTCTCTATTAATTGTCCTTCCCCGCCAGAGCCTGCCTCCTCTCCAGTCCATAATGGACATGCCACAAGGCTAATACACCTCAGCAACCGCTCCTCCTCTGCTATGCCACTCTGCCAATCCGTGCACTGGCTTCTGCTACCTTTCAGAATAAAATTAAAATGAATGACCCTGACATTCAAAGCACCTCATAACTCTGCCCCTCCCTACATCTCTGAATTTATCTTTATATACTCACCCAACCACTTACTTCCCTCCTCTGCTGACCTGCTACTCAACTCTTCTCTCAATACCTCCTCACATGCTCGAATTCAAGACTTTGCAATGGCTGCACCCCTCCTTTGGAAATCTCTTCCACGGTCTGACCGACTTTCTCCCAACCTATCTGCTTTCAAGAAATCTCTTAAGGCTTAGATCACACCAGGCAATTCGGGGAGATTTAGCCGCTTTAACTGCTTCTTCTTCTCCTTTGCTTTATTTTCCAAAGTTGCTTGAAGTTGCCTCACAAGGAAACTTCGAGCAACTTCGGAAAATGAAGCGCCACATGTGTCATAAAGCAGTCGACTCTCATTACAGCCGGGCAGGAGAAGAGGAAGCGGTTCGGGTAGATTAGTCGCCTCAAAGAAGAGGCGATTAGTCGCCTGGCGCTAAATCTCGCTGAATCGCCTGGTGTGGACTAAGCCTAAAACACACTTATTTACAGAAGCCTACCCTCACTCTGCTTAAATACCAAATACCACATATAGTACCACCATATAGTACCACATCTCTGACCCACTATATTCTGAACTTGCGCGCATGCCCCCGGTCTCAGTGGGCAGGGGAGAGCACAGGAAGGGAGGGCGACAGGGGAAAGCAGCGAACATGGACTTGGGGTAGGCAGAAGACAGGTACCTACCCAGCGCCCCCTTTCGTTGTGCCCTAGGCAGGTGCCTCTTCTGCCTAGTCCTAGTTCTGGTCCTGTCCTCTGATGCTGGCAGGTGCCTGGAAAATACAGACACATACATATGTCTTAATCTCTAGAATCTCTAGACAGTAATATCATGGTTATTCAATGCAGGAATTTAGGAACAGATTAATAGCAGAGCATGGAGCTAGCTGAATTGTGAGATTTGAGATATTTAAAATAAACGCATCCCCATTTCTAATGCGAAATGACTGGCTGGAAGATACAGTATGCTTTTAATCTCTGGTGCACTTCTATAAACAGAGTATTACAGGTCAGAATAGACAGCCTGCTGACTATTTATTACACCCCCTGCCCAAACTATCAGTCGCCTCCACCGCAGCCAATACTCTGAACCCATGTTCCTATTCGAGCACTAGGATTGGACGAAACCAGTCACCTCCTCTACCAATAACTGCCATTCTTGTTGGAGACCATTTCTGTCGCTCTGGTTTCTATGTGGCTTCCCTATTGCATTTTCCCCCAAACGCCACTCCTCATGTAGCCATCACCAAGGACTGACGTCGGCTTTATCTACCCTGAATCAGGAGCCTGTTCCTGTTACAACGACGCGCTGATTTGTCTCTCTGATCCCGGGGCACCATGCAGTAAAGGGCGAACACAATAGGGTGAAACCCCACTGAGCCTTCACCACGGATTCCTGTGCGAGACGCCTTCACTTGGACGCCATGTCCACCAAAGCCGAGCAGTGTAAGCGACAGTAGCGCTGTCCATGGTGCTGAACAGGCGGCCCGTAGCGACCGAGATCGCTGTTGGTGCTGAAAACAGGAAGTGCCGAGCTGGCAGCCGTTCTGGGCTGGCAGTTCTCGGGCTGGCAGTCAGCTTGCGGGTTGGATACATAAATGCTTCACTGCTGAATCCCAATACTTAGTTGTATATTATCATAATGGTAGATATATGCAGGAGATTAGTATATGGCCATTTACTAGTTGAAGGTTGTGATCTTACATACGCTCTTATGTATGTACTGATCGTACAGGTTAATTAAGAGCAATGGTTTTAATTCAGATATGTCATTTGTTTGTACTCAATTATATGTTTCATGTAATGGCGGAACAGAGGCCATATTCTCCATGTACACTATTGGCAATTACTTCCTTACCTTTCTTTGTTCCATCTATTCCTGCCATTGACTAATTCCCACGTCATTCCCATCCAGGTTGCCCTTTGGTGTTCCACGCATGAAGCTTAAACAATACCCACCCTGTCTTCCAATACAGCCTTTTAAGGGCTTTGCAATCATTCCCATGCAATCACTAATCTACAATATTAATGTTGACCATTACTGTATGCTTTCATTTTATTCACCTGTTCTACTGCTTTTTACTTACAGCTTTTTTCCTTTACTGCTGTTCTGCCATTTATATGCACTGAAGCTATTCACTGGCATTGTCATCTTTAAATTTTGTCCACATTATTTATTTGCAATGAATATGTAGTTTTGTCATCCTCTGATTCCTCTTGCTGCTCTTTCATTAATTTCACTTCTGCCAATCCCTGCTCTTCTTTCTCTTCCATGTCCTGCACTCCCAGCAGTCACTGTTCTAATTTCTTAGTGCTTTTTATGTTGCCCTCGTCAGGCTCCTGTACTACAAATAACTGAATTCCTCCCATCCCATTTATTAACTCTACAGTTTTCCAGCCTTATGGGTTGTGCAGGTTTCTGCAGATACTATTTATTCATTGTTTTAATCATGAAAAATCTCTATTTTTTTTATTTCTTGAGCTAAACAGGCAGACTAAAGCTACTCTTGCAAGGTCAATAATTAGATTGTCACTATACAAGCATATTTATTTATGTTTTGTTAGCAGGAGTCCATTATCCAGGGGGATTATTGGTATACTGTAATCTAATTATGTAGCGGGCCAATATTTTCTTCTGTTATTTGCAGTGGGTATATGAATGTCCGTTTTAGTTTCAGTTAATCCAGGCAAATGGCACAAAAACTGAAATCATGATGGTGGTGAAACAGTAGTTCGCAAGATTAGACTGCTGACTCATAGGCTATGTATACGTATGTGCTAAGTTTAGACACGGAAAATAATGGTTACAAGTAACTGTAAATGTTTAGAATGTTTTAACTTTTGCAAAAATGGCAACTGCATGATACATATTAAAATCATCTGATTTCCTCATCTTTTCATTTAAATGGGTTTTATTCTTTACAAAACTATTTATTTAATTCTAAGGTTGTTTTGTGAATGAAATCTTAGGAAAGGTTGAATGTTAGGTATTATTAGACTAGGTGTACACACAGCAATATGGATAGGCAGTTTGAATGGTTTCTATTTCCCTCCCATGTTACTCAGAAGGCTGATTTGATAGACTGTCCTAGGATCCCATTGAATGCCAGCTGTTCTGCAAGATAGTTTGTGCTGAAGCCTTCCTTCTGTACTTGTATACAGAATTAGTAGACCAGAAAATTATTGGGGTTGTACAAACCTTTACCTTCTCTTTAGATCTGATTTTTAAGCACATTAACTGAATAAATAGTGCAGTGTTATTTGGTCTGTGCCAAATCTGATAAGATCCAACTGTTCAGCCTGTGGCACAGAGGCTTACTTAATGTGAGAATCAGCCACTCTGAGGCCATCTAAATTATAGCACCTTAATCATTTTGTACAGCTGAATGAGACATATATGCTTCAATTCTTTCATTTCCTGTTAACAGCACATTGTACTCATTGCTACAGCATGTCACCAGCATCTCACCATTAAATTGTCATTCCAGCTCACCTCTCCGTAGACTTATACTGTTGCAACATGGCAACTCTGAGGGCAAGATCCAGTAATGTGATCACTTCAGTTACTTGGTGTCTTATTACTACTTTCCACAGATAGATTGCTGTATATCTCAAAGACCATAAGGCATTGAGGGGAAAAAACAGATAAATAATATAGTGTGGTATTTCAAATTAAATTTTTACACATGCACTTTAAGTGATTTGTAAGTGTTTAAATACACTCAAAGTTTGTTTCATGCGACCTTTAAAACAAATATATCCTGTGAAATACTATTCCTTTAGGACAGAGGGTGTTGTTGTGCCTTTAAATGGTTGAAATTAAACCCATGGTGTCTAGGTGTAGTTCAACAAAAGCACACACTCCTAGTGAGTTTGGCAGGCGGGCATACTTACAAACTGTAAGTTAGTAAAAAACACTGATAATGGTAACCATTCTGGTTCACTTCTAATCTTCTTACATCCTTAGTAGGTAAAATGAAGCAACATGTGTGGAAGCGTTTATACACGTTTAATAAAATAAATAAAATTACACTCACAAAAGTTTCTTCAGTAAAATCGCTTAAAAACAATGCAGCATATCCGTATATGGTTCTGAGTTCTTTAGCGTAAAAAAGAACTGTGACTTTTACAATAAACTATCAAAGACCCTTACAGAGATTTGTATAAAAAAGGTACAAAGAAAAAGATATAAAAGAAACATATGAAAGGATTGGGCAGGAAGATAGAGATAAGATGTTGGAGTATAAAAAAGATAATCAAATACAGAACATAAAAAAAGAAGAAGAGAAATTTGATCTGCACTTTATAACACAATACAATCGGAAAGCAATAGAAATAAGAAAAATTGTTGAGAAACATTGCAATGTTCTGAGTTTAAACATAGAACTGGAAACAATCCTCCAAAGAAACTGAAAATTATCTTTCAAAAAGCCCCTTATCTTAAACAGAAATTAGTGCACACTTGCAGTAATCGAAAGGATAACAAAAAAAAAAAAAGGAAATATAACAGGGATTTTTCCATGTTGTCTCTGCAAAGCGTGTAGATTTGGGGTTAGAACCAAAACGTTTAAGAGTAATGTAACTGGGGAACAATTCCAAATTCAAGAAACTATAAATGTGACACTACAAACGTAATATACACGCTGGAGTGCCCGTGTGGCCTCCAATATGTAGGTAAAACAAACAGAAAATTAAAAGAAAGAATAGGCGAACACGTCAACAATATATGGATGGATTTATGAAACATTCTGTATCGAAACATTGCGATAAGAAAGCTGGTGGATCCATAGGTTAAAACCCCTGTCCCCCCATGACCTAAATGTTGATTTTAATCTTAGGTCCTTTTTATCATGATTAGTTTTTTGTTACAAAGTTTTTATGTGCAGGATGTTATTTTGCAACAATGTATACGGACTGTTTCTAAGCTATAAACCCATTGTGAGGAACAACAATAAAGTTTTTAGAATTGGAACTTTGTGGGTAAAAGAAGCAACAAAGTAAGGACATCGCTAATTGGAGAAAGCCAGTCGGCGAAACGCATCAGCAGTGACACAGGAGTGTGGAAGCGCCGGCCGGAGATCCCAGACAAGCGTGTTGGACTGGGAGAGACACTAAAGAACTCGGAACCACATACAGATATGCTGCATTGTTTTTAAGCGATTTTACTGAAGAAACTTTTGTTTAATCTTGTTTATTTATTAAACTTGTATAAACGCTTTCACACATGTTGCTTCATTTTACCCACTAAGGATGTAAGAAGATTAGAAGTGAACCGGAATGCTTACCATTATCAGTGTCTTTTACTATCTTACTGTTTGTAAGTATGACCTCTTGCCCAACTCGCTAGGAACCGGAGTGTGAGCTTTTGTTGAACTACAACTAGACACCACGGGTTTAATTTCAACCATTTAAAGGCAAAACAACAGCCTCTGTCCTAAGGGAATAGTATTTCACAGGATATATTTGTTTTTAAGGTGGCACAAAACAAACTTTGGGAGTATTGAAACACTTACAAATCACTTAAAGTGCATGTATAAAATGTAATTTGAAATAATACAATATATTATTTATCAGTTTTTTTCCACTCAATGACTATGAGATATACAACAATCTATCTGTGGAAAGTGTCTATTTGAGGGTGGAGGACAGCCCCTTTTTTGATTGTCGGATTGGGGAGACACCGTTCGTTTTAAAATATTAAGTATATGTAGCCAATTGTGTCTTATAACTAGCATGACTTAGAAGCAGACAGTCATTTCCAAACTCCCTTTTCTTGTAATGAATGACTTTGGCTTGAATACACATGTCAGATATTTAGGATTAACCTGCAATAACAAAAACACAAGGCTTTGTGGCATAGCAGGCAATATAGAAAGACTCTAGGGCCATACCATTGACTTTAGACTGCTACTAACTGACATGCCATTATAGGACTGCTGTACAAATAGGACTAAAAAAAACAATTACCATTTTGGGTCTCAGGCATTCTCATAACTATGCCAATGGAAAAACACAAGATTACAAATTCTTAGGTTGGTTATCATATTGGGTCCAATCATTCTTGAATATCATGTACAATTTTCCATGTCAAAAGGTTGGGGGTATGTGTCCATATCTAAAAGGATTTCTATAGATGAGTTTGATGGCAGATTGAGAAGTTTTGTGCATACTTTTGATTTTCATTTCTATTCTCTCCACCATTTACAGTTGCTTCCAAAATTCGATACCTTCAAGAATATCACAACCGTGTCCTACATAACATTTATCCTGTGCCATCTGGAACCGATATAGCAAACACCTTGAAATATTTCTCCCAGACATTACTAAGGTGAGATTTAGAGTTTTTTTGTAGACTGAAACAAACTGAAGGGGTACTTAAATTTTGCTTGATTGGATTTCTGCTTTGTCAATGCTCCTCCAAACAAAATTAGTTTATTAACCATATTACCTTGGTTATAAATGACCAAATGACATAACCTGATGTTCTAATTGGGTCTGTAGGACCTGCTAGAATGCTAAGGCTTAACCCTTCTGTCTCACAAAGGGAACATTTGCAACAGCACATTCATGCAGAGATGCAGCCAAAATATTTATTGGCATGTTTCTGATGTTTTTGTTACAAATTTCATTCTTTGGAAGAGAACATATTTAAAAATGAAACCACATTCAGGGATAATGTGGTTAATAACGAACATTCTCCATTTTTTTCATTCTCCTGAACCCTTTTTAGAGAATGCTTGCCTGCTAAACACAATCTTCATGGCATTGCACTATTAGGAATATCTGAGCCTAAAGGTACCATGAGTGGTGTGTATGTGGGAGTGTTTTTGGGTGACTGTTTAGAAGACTTTACTATGAGGGTTTCCCTGAACTGTCAGAACAGTGAATTACATTCATAATACTTAATCTACATCCCAGAATGTATGTCATGCTGAGATATTGCTCACTATAGAGAATCTGAGACCACATTTTTCATTATCCACAAGTTAAGTATGGTGTAACATATGCAGCAGCTATGAATGAAGAGAGATTTGTATCCATCTAACACTTTCAACCTTTGTGGAAGCTTAACTAATCTTTTGAAAATTGTTATAATTATTAGAAACCAGTTGAGACGTATGTTTGATTAAAATAATACATCTAACCAGTTATCACTGGGAATATTTATCTAAACTGCTTGCACAAAATGCCATCTTTATCGCAAATAACCTGTTATTACTGTGCAAGCAAAAACTGTCAGTTTTTATGCCAAGCATATTAAACACCCAGCATTTCACCAATAACCTAAGTGTTGCAGGGGACTGGGAACATTAGTATAATAACAGTTAACAATCCTGCCCCTGAACATTCCATAATGCTCAGTTTCTAATGGGAAAGTTTAATGACTGTGAGGAATGTGTGGACGGATGTTGTGCAAATGCTGTTGCAAGAACATTTCATAGCCTGTTCAAGAGGCCCATACCTGCTGTTTTCTTTGGCAGTGAAAGAATTTGACCACATCCATCTTAACTCTGTTGAAAAGGGCATTGATTAACAGAAACACAATGATAAGATTAAAATAAAGACTGGTGCTTATTTGCCTCTTACCAAAAATTTATGTTTTATTGGTCTTTTGAGTGGATACGAGGCTTGCAAAAATGAAAGCATTTAAAGGTGTTGTATAATTTAGTTATATTTAATGTTAATTTAGTTGATTGCAAACTGTTATGTTTTATGGAGCAATAGGCAAGATATGGCTCCTTAGCTGTTGGCGAAGTACAGGTCCCAGCCATGTTACTGAAGTACAAACACTGGGATTTGTAGTTTTTTAAGAGCGTTAGTAGCCACAAACTTGCCATACCTGATTTTGTTAATAGCTGCCATATGGATTGTGCTATTTGTTTTGATACAAATATGGTGCTTGTAGCTGGTGATACTTTTAGGTAAAAGATTATATTATCTTTGGCTTATGATGAACACTGTGTTCCCCACCAGTGGGATTTCCTTTTTTTCTGAAAGGCCACTCATCATGTATACATGCTGTCCATAATGAACCCTAAGCTGTTTTCTGTAATCAAGATATTGAAAAGGCAGCATCAAAAACTTTGTGCATGATTAAGTCTACATTAAATGCAGGGCCGGATTTACATAGCGGGCGCCCCTAGGCCCACTGCCGTTTGCCCCCCCCTGTCCCCTACCTTTTATTCATGCAAATTTTCATGGAGATTGTATCTCCTGCACATCCCCCTAAAATCCTGCCACCCTAGGCCCGGGCCTAGGTGGCCTTCCCACAAATCCGGGCCTGATTAAATGGGTGATATACTATGTTTTGCCCTCATAGTTCTCAGGGACCAGCAACCCTATAAATATTTTGGACACATTTAAAAAATAATTTATGGATGATCTTTTGTAAAAATGCGCATAAAGTGCCTTGAGAAAAAGCTTAATAAATATACCCGGAGAAAAGGGAAGTGGGAATTTTTGTGTGTGTTGATATATATTTAAATAATTCAAATATTATTTATCCACACGTATGACAGTTTGGTGAACAATATAAAGGATATTATACCCAGTCCAAAGGATAAACAAAAACACAAAACAATAACGAAATCCCAGCATCACACACAGGGCTGTGGAGTCAGTACATAAATCCTTCGACTCCGACTCAGTTTATGGTACCTCTGACTCCAACTTACGATTCCTCCTAATGTATTTTCTATGTTGATTGAAAGATGTTAAGTACACAACATACAAGGCATTTTATCGCTGCCAGAGGTCAAAAATATAAACCACATCTTTTGGTAATTCTAAACCAAAATCAAAGTTAAACTAAATAAAACAAAACCAATTTCGAAATATAGCTGTAGAATAGCTGTTTAATACAATCCAAAATTAACTAAAGTATTATTCTTAGAAACAGAATTGCTTCTGCCATATCCCTCTTCGTAGAAGCCCTGAAACCTGATCTAATTATTTTCAGTGCTTTTATTTAACGTTATTAGGAGTAGGTACATTTTTGGTGACTCTGACTGTGACTCCAGATACCCAAAATTGCTTCCGACTCTGATTACACAAGGGGTATGTGTTGCAAGTTACCTTTTGCCATGCTGAAATGTATCACCACCTACAATCACGTTAAAATAGCCAGCCATAAATATCTTGAGCACCAGCTACCCAGAGCTATTCTGGGGTTTACAGAGGCTTGCCAATATCATGAATTAATGATATATATCTATTCTTTAAAATTCTATCTGCATTATATTTTTACCTCTACACACCAGTGTGTCCAATATGTCTAGCAGGTTAATATTATCTTTGGAATGTATTATGTACTATGTATAGTTTCTTTAGCAATTGTAGAAATGAATATTCTTTTCAAGGAAAGAGAAATTAATTATGATCATATCTTGGTATTTCCATATTGTATTAATTGGAGAGTGAACAATTCTATGCCCCAAGGGCTTTAACAGGCCAGGATTAAATATATACCTGATACATGTTGGGTAATTAGCGACTCAACCCCTACATTTAACCCCTTCTGCCTACTATTATAGGGAGAGCTATGATACATATCCCTATAAAATTACTGGAATTATTGAAAGGGGTCAGGTTCTAGGACTAAGTATGGCTAAGTATAAGTATGGCTGTCTGTCTATAACTGGATGAGGCTTGAGTAGAGAGAGCTTTTAGAACCATTTTTGTTTATGTTTGTGCTTTATAAATACTGAAGGCAATAACCATTTCAGTATATCCCAAGATCCTTACCTGAAGCTTGTCTTTTTCTGTATATGAAGCTCTTATGCTTAGCTTTATAATAACGTTATAATCTGATGCATAAAAATACTACAGTACATAAACAAAACTAGAGTTTATTTTAATGGGATACTGTCATCTGCTACTTTATATGTATCCAACAATAAATTATGTTTGTTAGTGCTATATAGTGGAATATGTTAGATAAAGATACAGTAGTCATATATTGTGCATTGTATAGGACTACGGTATTTCTGCTGTCTACAGTCAGAATCATAGCAAAAGTCCTTTATCTTAATGTATATTTGCACTCATGCTCAGGCTGGAGGGGTTAACAGTCGATCACCATAATATTTAGGCAATATTTTGCTTTTATCTATAGCCTATCATTAATTAGATGTGACATTTGGCCTGATACTGCCTTTGAGGCCAGGAGTTGTGCAGTCCTTCCCGAACTATATTTATTAAAACTACAGGTTCCAAACCTTTTCTCAGGCTACAACAGTGGTACATGAGTCAAGTATGTCAGATTTGTGGCACTCTAAAATTCTTTTTGTATAAGGTATTAGAAATTTTATATCAAAACAATTGCAGGGCCATCTGATCTGTTTAATTTTACTTGAAAGGCAAAATTAACACATTTCGTTTTCACGGATGTGCCTTCTTGGCAATTAATCCAGATGTAGACAGTCATTGGTACTCCAAGTGTCACAAAACCTTAACTCTTAGCACCCTTGCATCAGTTGAAATGGTTACTTGCAGGATTCTGGGAGGTGTAGTTCTGTGACATCTGGAGTGGCAAAGTTTGCCTATCCCTTGCTGAAGTGAATCATTCTTAGTTTTTTATAAAGTGCTGTTCACTTTCCTAAAATTATCTTTCCTTTAGTTTATAAGGATTGTATTCATTATTAATGTAAGTAGCTCAATATTGTTCAATAATCTATGACTTGCAGAGAATTATCAAGGTATTGCTTGCTCAGTCAGAAATATTTAGAATGTATATCTAACAAAATAGTGTTTGTATCCATAAAATAATGTTTCCTCTCCAAACATGGGCAAAGTTAAAAAAGAGCACACAAACTACCATTGCCATTAGCTCACATATGCTACGGATCATCTACTATATATTATTTTATAGCTTCTTCCAATTAGCTTAGTTAACATTTTAGAAATATATATTATTTCTTAATCCATGTGCCTGTTGAAACCTCATTACGTCAGATGATACTGATGGAATGTCATGAAACAGTATCATAAAATACATACAGACATTATTTTGATACAATAAACATGTGCTTTTTAAGAAGACATCTTAATAAACTCACATGTTTATTACTGGCTGAAACATGTTTCTGCAAGTGCCATATCTATATTTTACAGCATTTTATTTTGTGACTCCATTGTATCTATAAAAAGGGAAAAAAACTACTTAACCAGAAAAACCCAATCAACAACAAAAAAAATTAAATAAAAACAAAAGTAGTTCAACACAAGAACAGTAGTAATTGTATTTTGGCATCATTGGAACTGAAACAACCAGACCTTGTACTTGCACTGGACGTCAACCAATATGCATGACTGTGAAGCATTGACGTGGCACTGAAACATGCATCTTTATATTTTTGCTCCTTATGAACCAGATAGCACATGGGATGCAATGAGAACATTCAGAAAGTTGCAATTCCAATTTCCTATTTCTGCGAGTGAAAGTTTAAGTGATCCTAGATTGATAGAGAATGTATTGGTAGACATTGCATCTTATGTGGGATATATCTGGTGTTTTATTATTTGTTTTATAGTGTCATTTCAATGTAATGTGCTGTTCTTTGTGTCTTTGTTGTCTCTTTTTTTTCTTTGTCCCCTCAACAGCATTTTGTCCCGATCAGGGAAGAAGGAGAATCAAGATGCCTCCAATTTGACAGTGCCCATGACCATGTGTCTTTTTCCTGTGCCATTCCCACTCACCCCATCTCTAAGACCACAGGTCAGTTCCATCAACCCTACTGTTACTCGCTCCCTCCTTTACAGCGTCCTGCGAGATTCTCCATCAGAACGAGGTCAACAAAGCCGTGATGCTCAATTATCAGAGTACCCATCATTGGACTATCAGGGGCTTTATGTGACTTTGGTGACCCTGTTGGATCTAGTCCCTTTACTTCAGCATGGCCAACATGGTAAGACTTTTAAAATATTCTTCTGATTGTATACCTCTGGATATCTTTGTATGTACAAGTATGTAAGACAGTAGTATGCAGCATACAGAGTTGGTATCATTTATAAAGGGCTGCAGCATAAAAATTATTCTGTGATATCAGTTTGGTTCAGTTTCTGTGTACCTTACATAACTCAGCTATAATTTCTTTATATACTACATTTATGTATTTATGTGTGGCCATAAAGAAGTCTGCACTTACATCCAATATCTGTTTGTTTGCATATAAAGTGTCTGGACATTCATCGTAGAATTTAAAGGGTGGATCAGGCATGCAAATCTGGACCGAGCCCTTTGAAAACATGTGTACACAAATGATCAAAGAGTATTATTTGTCTCAGAAACTTACTGTCATTGGAATTTTTTTCCCCCAAAATGCATCAGTTAATAGCGCTGCTCCAGCAGACTTCTGCACTGAAATCCGTTTCTCAAACAAGCTGATTTTTTTATATTTAATTTTGAAATCTGGCATGGGGCTAGACATATTGTCAATTTCCCAGATGCCCCCAGTCTTGACTTGTGCTTTGATAAAGTTCAGTCACTGCAAGTTGGAGTGATATCACCCCCTCCCTTCCCCCCAGCAGCTCATCATCAGAACAATGGGAATGTAACCAGATAGTAGCTTCTTAACACAAGATAATAGCTGCCTGGTAGATCTAAGAACAGCACTCAATAGCAAAATCCAGGTTTCACTGCAATACATTCAGTTACATTGAGTAGGAGAAACAACAGCCTGCCAGAAAGCAGTTCCATCCTAAAATGCTGGCTCTTTCTCAAAGCACATAACCAGGCAAAATGACCTGAAATGGCTTCCTACACAACAATATTACAACTAAAAAATACACTTGTTGACTCAGGAATGCAATTTTATATTGTTGAGTGAATTATTTGCAGTGTAAACAGTGTAATTTAGAAATAAAAAAATACATCAAAAAAATCATGACAGAACCCCTTTAAACACAGTGATCGGTGTTCAAAACATCTGCCTACAACAATTAGGGTAGGACTCCACTGGCATTTTCGATGCGATCCGACGCGCTGAGCAAAAAATGCAGGTATCACGTCAGATGCAATGGAAATAAGGTAAGATATGGAAATGTCGGATGAAGTTGCAACGTTGATACGACACGACTGTCCGACAATCATGCCGCGTCGGATCAACGCTGCGACACCATCCAACAATGCTATAACTTACCTTATTTCTGTCGCATCCGACGTGACGCCTACGTTTTTGCGCAGCGAGTCGGATCCCGCAGAAATCACCCATGGAGTCCTACCCTTAAATGTAGCAATATGTAGCGCTTAATAGCAACTTGGGTGAAGAAGAACTTGTGGTATAATTATGTGGCCAGTGTTTTTGCTGCCCTATGTCAACAACAGAATAAAGAAATTCTTGCCACATAGTCATTATTGTCTGGTACACTGGTACACAACATTTGGAATTTCAATTGTTATTGAAGTATAGTTCTGGGATTCTCACCTGCTATATTTGCCTGTAGAGTGGTGCTGGCAGAATTAATTCTACAGTGCTTTCAGAAGTAAAGATAAGACTAGTCTAGTTAGTTGCATTGTTTTGAAATTGCCACAAAGCTATTGTTATAATGTGAGTTTTGAAAATGGTAAGTAAAGTTAAAACTAAATAATGTGTTGAGTAGTTCTTGTTCAACTGCATATTCAGAACATAGATCCAATATATATATATGGTCTATAGATTCTTGCAACAGATATTATTGTAATATTAACCTCCAATATAAAACAACTTGCATGGAGAAACAAATGCATCTAACACTTCTAATAAGATCGTCATGACAAGTTGAAAAAGAGGAGAATACAAGAGCAGGTAGATTTGTGTTGCTTGCATATTTAAGTATAATAAAATAATATTTACTGACCATATAAAGGGGCATATAAGCCCACATGGCACAGATTTTCCTATCTGTCCTAGTTCTCCATGTGGACAAATGAATCACAACCGCATAAAATAAGCATTGGGCTTTTTCATTTTGAACAGATTTGTTGTAGAAAATTAATTTAAGAAGCCAGCAAAGGATTTGTCATTCATCTCATTCCTTGCTAGTTCTGTACTTTCCATGCTGGTAAGAAAAGAAAATAAGAAAGTAGAGAGCACACAGATATTTGATCTGAAAAAAAAAAAATATGCTAATTGTTAAAAGAAAAAGAAAAGTTAGAAAAAAGAAAAGTTATTTAAAAAGAAAATATATCACTAGGAGCTGAAGCAAGGACCGTCTATAATAAAATTATGTTTTTTTTAATAATGAAAGTATCTTATTAGCTAGTACTTGTTGGTTTTATGTGAGTAATTATATAATAAGTGTCTACTGTACATTAAGAAACAATATTACTTTCTAGAAAATTCGTATTGGATATATCCCAAGAGAGTACTTTTGGTCTCTTAGGATACAAGGTTATAGCTTCTAAAGCTATAACCTCTTCACATATTATGGTGCTGTTCATTTGATGGCTGAGATTGATTTCCAGTTTCCACTCATATGTACAGGTATGGGACCTGTTATCCAGAATCCGAGGGACCTGGGGATTCCCGGATAAGGGTTATTTTAGTAATCTGCATCTCCATACCTTACGTCTACTTTTAGTAACTTGCATCTCCATACCTTACGTCTACTAAAAATTTATGTAAACTTTAAATATACCCATCAGGATTGTTTTGCCTCCAATACGTTTTATTATTACAGAGAAAAAGGAAATCATTTTTAAAAATTTGAATTATTTGATTAAAATGGAGTCTATGAGAGATAGTAATTCGTAGCTTTCTGGATTATGGGTTTCCAGTTAACAGGTCCCATACCTGTATAAGCAAAATGAAATGATTTAAGGGCTACGACACATGTGGCCACTTCTTGGCTACAATAAAAGATGGGGATTTCCACATTGATATAGTATGGTTATTTTACATGATTTTCCTATATACTGTAGGCAACGATCATAAGTACATATAAATTGTATGTACTGTACATTACATCTTTGTACCACTGAGTGTCTAGAAAACATGATGCATGTAATACATTTTCTTGTAGAACATTGTTGTTCCACTTTTAGTTCCCAGATATTGCAGGACTACAAATCCCAGCATATGTTAAACCATGTTTACATCTTCAAGAATGCTGTAATCTGTACCCTATTTAAGGACCTCGGGTCAAGCAACACTGTTAAATACAACTAAAGAGGAAACCATGCAACATTTGCATGACTACAAGGGTCTGTAGGATCAACTGTAATAGCTAAGGAAAGGGAAAATTATATCATACTTAGGGACAGATTTATCAATGGAGTGTCCAGGAAAGGAAAATCACATTAAGTGTGATACAATTGTCCCTTTTCACTGGACACTCCATGTCATACACATGGGACATAGCAAGTTAATAGCCCCAGATGGGAGGGTATTAGTTCGACAAATCTGGATCCCAGAAATGAATCTATTCCAGATAAATCCCAAGGAGAATGAAACCTACACCAGTGAATATTAAGAGAACACCTGGTCTGAAACCGTAGTCTATCTCTGCAGAGGAAACACGCTAGAAGATATGAAAAGTGCGAAAAGTGTGATTAGCACAAGAAAAAAAGGAAATAGGTCTCTTTTGAGGCAAGGCCACATGAAAGTGATGAGAGCGAGTGTGAAACCAACACGACACTCCCCCTCCCTGAAATAAAAAAAAAGTATACTCCATAGAAAGAGAAGAGGATAGCAACACCTTAGCTAACTGGCACCAACCTCTCCCATCTGTAAAAATCATAAGGGATGTAGGGGCCATCCACACTACTGCCGCCGGACGCTTTTTCAGACAAGCCCGGTAAGGCACGTGGATGGGGGGACATAGCACTTGCCACGGGACAGGTTACAAGCAGGCCGGGAGGACACATGGATCAAGGACAAACCAGTGATATTAGCCACAGTACCACTGTGCTTACCTGATGCAGATGATGAAACACTGACTCCATACATTGTGCAAAATTTCATCATTGGGACCGGAGCAATGGGGATTGGCACACAGGAGATTAAAAAAATGATTGTATCTACAGAGCATCCCCAGTGTTTTTGAACCAATGTGGGTGTGGTTGGGCAGCATGCCCCCCCCTAAAATCCTGCTGCCCTAGGCCCTGGCCTTGTTGGCCTTTCCACAAATCTGGGGCTGCATGTAATGTGTAATAATGCTATGCTACAGTCAAGAGTAATATTCCTGTGCAAATAAATCCACGTGAAAACCAGGATTGGGTGCCACCACTTTTTCCACAGCATTTGACCTGGGACATACTTAAGCTATGTAAAAAAAATTATATTAAAATCTAATTCACTTTATGCCACTTTAATGCAAGGGCATGTCATATAAAATCATGTACATATTCAACTGTAGAATTCTATGTCAGTTGAGTATCTATGTGATAAAACTGCCATAAAAATAGTAATGGTGTGAATTGGATAACAATTTTGTACAATGTTCATCAGATAACACCCTTGCAATTTACATTCACGAAAGAATTGCTAATTAAAACATTGCTGCTTATGCTTGCCCCATCAAATTGAATAAATTATATTAAGTCTAATGGTAAAATAATGGCATCCATTTCAGCAAAATTAAAATTGCACACATTTATAAATACACCTTAATCGATAATTTCATTTATTGCCATGATGTATGACTAAACTCTTTGTTTTTTTCCCCCAGATCTTGGACAATCTATATTTTATACAACTACATGTCTTTTACCATTTTTGAGTGATGATATTTTAAGTACTTTGCCCTATACAATGATTTCAACTCTGGCCACGTTTCCTCCATTTCTGCACAAGGATATTATCGAATATCTCAGTACTTCATTTCTGCCGATGGCTATATGTAAGTCTGTGGAACCAAATGAACAAGGTGATTTTTATCTGTATTTTCCTAGACAAGGTGCAATTGATTTTTTTCTCTTTCTTATTCATAATAGCGATCATTTTCTATGTTCAAGGCTGGGGCAAACAACAGAACAGACACAATTTTTGCAGGGATACATGCACCCCTTGCATGCCTCTTGCACTGTCGGGGGTCTTTGTAAATTTTCATGCTTGAAAGGAAACAAAGGAAACTGTGTTTCCTTTCAAGCAAGAAAATGGTCCATCACATTGGGGAGCTACCAATTGCCAGTGATGCCTCAAACATGTAGCCAGTTGGGGGAAAATAAAGAGGATGCAGATAATCATCAGTATCTGTAGTTATCAAACTTGGTGTCTAGAAAAGTCTTAACCTACATTTTATATTGCTCTCCTTAGGATATAAATAGTATATATGGGATGCTAACTGCTTAATTATAATCAATAAACCATCTTCCACTTGAAAGTAAAAGGCATTGCGTTTTTATTAAGGAAACCAACTACAGTACCTTGCTATATCAGGTTAACAGTATAGTGAAACCTTTTGTGCAGCAGATAGTAAAGCCATGGCGAGATTTAAAAGGGATTGTTTAATTTAAATACTTCCCTGCTTGCACATACATTCATTTGTAGTTATGTGATTAGATGTAAATACTACCTTTTTTAGACAAAAAAAACCCATTATTCGTATACATACACGCACAAAAAAATTTGCATATCTCTGACTGGAATTTACTTAGAATAAAAATAATTGGACACAATGATAAACACCTCTTTGCCAGCCATATACTCTGCATGTATTTACGATCAGCCAAATCCAGGGTCAATTTCCGCTGCCTGTGACTACCAAACAGGCTCAGATTTGTGGAAAGGCCACCAAGGCCCGGGCCTAGGGCAGCAGGGTTTTAGGTGGCGGCAGGCTGCCCAACCACATCCACATTGGTTCAGAAACACTGGGGATACACAGCAGAGAAAGTCTTTTTTTTAGATCCCTATTGCGCCAATCATGATGATGAAAATTTGAGCGAAAAAAGGGAGGGGATGGGGGCGATGAATGTCAGTGGGCCTAGAGGAGCCTGCTATGTAAATCCGACCCTGCTACCAAATGACTTTTTAGTTGTGTTTTGTCCACCATCATGTATAGCTAAACTGATAAATTATTTGGTTGTCTGAATAATTAGATTTGCCAGTGTAAAGTATTCTTTAGGGAAATCCCTTGTTTAACCTGTACATATATTGAAACCCTGTTTTGTTGATGTGATTCACAAGGTCCTGTTGTAGGGTAAAAGGGATCCATTTTATAGAGTGGAAGACTTTACCCAATATCATGTATGGGAGTTTTTTTTTTTTATCAACACATTTGCATTTTACACATTTTATATAGAGCTGAAATGCTAGACATATTGCAAGATTTTTAGAAATTCTTAGCCTGTAATTGAATAAAAGGTGCAAAGTTATCTTTAGGTCTGGTAGCCCAAAGCAATGGTAGCATTCACTGGTCAGCTAATTTATTGCTGTGGGTAACTAGACATGAATAAATATTGTGCCTTGTGTAAATGTGAATTGTGTAAATATTGTGCCTTGTTTAACATTATCCCATAAATTACATATGTTGTCCTCTGAAATCCCCCTCCCCAAAAAGGTGAGATCAGAGGGGCATTGGTGCCAGCAGCATATAGATACTGTACTGATTCTGTTTTAGCTTGCACACTTATTTGCATGTGCATGGGATACTATGTAACAAGGGCAACTTTACTTTACATTTTGATCTCACACTCTCTGGAGTGGAAAATGTGTTTTTCAGTGTAAGACCTAAACGTTGTGTAATAAACCATTCTTTTTTACATTTTCATTTTACATTTTTGTTCGGCAATCCTTGTCCCTGTGTATCTTTTGTAATAGCACCAAGGTTTTGTTGCTGCATATTGTGTGTACCCTTTGGACTACGTTTTGTTGCTGCATATTGTGTGTACCCTTTGGACTACGTTTTGTTGCTGCATATTGTGTGTACCCTTTGGACTACTCAAAAGGCTGTTCTTCTTGCTTAGTAGCATAGTGACCAGTGGCATAACAACTAGGGGAGCTCCCTTGTCCACCCCCCACTAAAGGTTAGAGCATGTGCACAGATGTGTCCTAGTGGGGGGGGAGGCAGATAGGGGGTTACACCACTGAACTTGACTACCATTTTATAAAGTAACCAACCACTGAAGTGTGCTTTTTATTAGAGCAGTTACCGTGTCTTATTTGAAAGAGGAAAAATTCATTGTTTTTTGTATTACAGTAGGCTCCAGTCGAAGAGAGGGGGGAGTTCCAGCGCATGTCAACCTTTCTGCTTCTTCCATGCTCATGATAGCAATGCAGTATACATCAAATCCTGGTTAGTAGATTTAACTCCTTAGCTCTTCTTGGGTTTGAATGTAAATCATTTGGATTATGTATTAAATGGACAATGTTTTTTTCTAGCCCATAAAAAACATTAGAAAAACAAAAGCACATGGACAGATCCTCTGCTGGCATTTTTTCTGCAGTGTAGAAATGCCAGAGCTTAAACTGCCTCTGCCTTTTTAGATTTCAGTCTTAAAATGCTCAAGTCTGGAATTTTGGGCCAGTGATATCTTGCTTTATACTTACGGGCTCAGTGTGATTTTAGGTAGTACAGGCATTTTCGTTGTCATCATTTTTCTACAGATATAGAAAACAACAAATGTGAGATTTGTCTGAAGTATTATGCTCTAAAAACAGCCTTGAGCTATCAGTGCATGTTGGGAGTTGTCTTTAAATAACACCTGGAATGCCAGAGGTGTGATATATTTGATGTAAATCTAAAAATACATGCATGTTATGCATCAGTTCAGTGAACAATCTTCAACAATAATAACCCTTATGATGGAAGGGGAATAGTTGCAGGCACAAAGTAAGCAGCCTGTAACTGAAGTGGGTGTCTAGACTTGCCATTAGAGGGGTGGTTCACAATTAGAATAACTTTTAGTATTATGTAGAGAGTGATATTATGAGACCATTTAAAATAGGTTTTAGTTTTTCTTATTTATGGGTTTTGAGTTATTTAGCTTTTTATTCAGCAGCTCTCCAGTTTGCAATTTCAGAAGTCTGATGGCTAGGGTCCAAACCCTAGCGACCATGCATTGATTTGAGTAAGAGACAGGAATATGAATAGGAGAGGGGTGGAATAATAAGATGAGTAATGAAAAGTAGCAGTATCAATATATGTGTAGCCTTACAGAGCATTTATTTTTTAGATGGGGTCACTGATCCCCATTTGAAAGCTAGAAAGAGTCAGAAGAAGAAGGCAAATAATCCAAAAACTAGAAAAAAAGAAAAAATTAAGTCCAATTGTAGTTGCTTAGAATTGGCCGAATATCGATATTCGACCGCCGAATGTAAATCGTTCGACTTCGAATATCGAAGTAGAAGGATTTACCGCAAATAGTTCGATCGAACGAAAAATCATTCGATCGAATGATTAAATCCTTCGAATCGTTCGATATGAAGGATTTTAATCCATCGATTGAATGATTTTTCTTCGACCTAAAAATTGATAGAAAGCCTATGGGCTTTTTGATAGAAAGCCTAGGGGGTCGAAGTTTTTTTTAAAGAGACAGTACTTCGACTATCGAATGTTCGAATAGTCGAACGGTTTTTAGTTCGAATCATTCGATTCTAAGTCGAAGTCGTGGTCAAAGTAGCCAATTCGATGGTTGAAGTAGCCAAAAAATCTTTCAGTAGACCTCTATGGCTCGAACAGTCCAGTAGATACAATATATAGAAACTCTATCTCAAATACCATCTCAAGGTGTCAGTAAGAAAAAGTTTTTTTCAAATTGTTTTTAAAATAAATATGTTTTCC
The DNA here is from genome assembly GCA_038501925.1 of Xenopus petersii. NCBI lineage: Eukaryota > Metazoa > Chordata > Amphibia > Anura > Pipidae > Xenopus > Xenopus petersii. The sequence goes on along the minus strand of CM076686.1, from coordinate 59,814,130 downwards.
ACTAGTCTAACAACTTTGTAAAACATTAAACATTGATTTTATGTACAGGCATTAATTTATATTTGGTGTCAATAACCTATTGAGGTCATCCAAACCAATCAAAACTAATAAATTACTGTCTCACTCCTGAGGCCTTTGGTACTGAGGATGAAATTTGCAAGTAAATCTATGTTTGACTAGAGCATTAAGAATAAATAAAGCAGTACATAATGTGAGGCAGATCAAATAAGGGATTAACAAAAGGTTGTCAGAATGGCTGGTTGTATTGTTTGTAAGGAGCCTTGGTGCTGTGTAACCATTCGCAAACTTAATGAAGATAGACATGATTTCATTAATAACAAAAACCACAACAGATAATGTCAGCAGACAAAACAAAGCCCAGGTTCAGGCAAAAGTTTAGCAGCATGCAAAACAGAGTCCAAGAACAAGCAAAAGCCAGGGGTCAGAAACTAGGGAGTCAGAATCAAAGGAACAAGCACAGTTGTTGGGAGGAGGCAGGCTTAAGGTGGCCATACACAGGGAGTTCGGTTCGTTTAGCAATGTCCCCAAATGAGTGGCTCTCTCCCCAATATGCCCACATTAAAGTGGGTGATATCGGGCTGATCCGATTGGGGGCCCCAGGGCCCAACGATCGGATCAGAATGGAGTCCAAACGGGTGGTTGGATCACGGGACCGCATCAATGAAAAGATGCAGCCGCAATCCAATGGGATTTTTTAACCTGCACGATTGGGATCCGGCCAGCAGTCGGCCAGATATCGAATGAGGACGCCCATCGGATAGCCCCACACATGGGCCAATAAGCTGCTGACTTGGTCTGTCGGCAGCTTTTATTTTGATAGCACCATGATTGGGCTATTGCGGTTATCAGGGAACACAGACAGGGGGAGACATAATTGATGTTATCCACGAAGCCTCAATCATACTGCCTCCTGTGGTTTAACCCATAGGAGCAGCAGTCACCTCATTATATTGGTTGGTGGTTGTGCTGTTGTGTTGGGTTACTAGATAATCAAGGTAAAGAGCTGCATGCCACTGATGATATAGCCATTCTTTTATGTAAAGGGACATTTACTCAAACTATCTGCCTTATGAAATCAGGTTTTGTAAAAGGAAATACATACAGTATTTTTAACAGAATAATCCACAGATTATGTCAACTTCAATATTCTCTTCATTACTCCTAGTATATCACTGTCAGCTGCTGGAATGTCTCATGAAATATAAACAAGAAGTGTGGAAAGTAAGTATACAAAGTGTATTTGTAACTTATACCTTCCAAACTCCAGAGAAGAAGTTGGATTTAAAAGTGGATTTACTAAATATCTTGTAGAAAATTATACATATTGATACATTATGTGGTTTATTTTTTTCTGCTATTCCTGAGAGTAGTTGACTTCTGATAAAATACAATGAAGGGCTGAGAAGAAGCTACACAGAAGTGATGAAAACTTTGGGGCAGATTTATTAAGGTTCGAGTTGTTTTTTCCACGAAAATTTGAGTTTTCAAGTTGTCTTTTCGGGTAAAAAAAACACAAATAATTTATTTTTAAAAACTCAACTGTTCGAGATTATACCGACCCTAGAAATAGAGTGAATCCAAAAACACACCATCTAAAACCCGTTGAGGTTATGTAGGAGTCAATGGCAGAGGTCCCTTGAACCATTTGAAGATGATAACATCCTGTTTTAGTCTTTTTGATTATGTTCCAGTCTTTTTTGGAGGGGTTTGCCCGAAAACTCTAATGATTCGAGCAATTCGAGTTTTTTTTCGCTGAAACCTCGATTAATTTGAGTTTTTGGGTTGCGGGACTTGAACTTGCAGATTCAAGTTTTTGCAATTTGAGGTTTTTGTTAAATAAGATACCATTCGAGTTTCGAGTGCATTTGAGTTCATTCGAGCTAAAAATAACTCTAACAGTCAACCTTTGAGAAATAAGCCCCTTGTTGTAGCGCTGGGGGTACCGATATTCCCCATTTCCAGAGGCAATGTCATAGTAATGAACGACTAAAGCAACTGTACAAATTCTTGATAAAGGACTAAGGGGCCGATTCACTCAGCTCGAGTGAAGGGTTCGAATGAAAAAAACTTCGAATTTCGAAGTTTTTTTTGGGTACTTCGACCATCGAATTGGTTAAATTCGTTCGAATTCGATCGAAGTCGAACGAAATCGAACGATTCGAAGTAAAAATCGTTCGACTATTCGACCATTCGATAGTCGAAGTACTTGCCCTTTAAAAAAAACTTCGACCCCCTACTTCGGCAGATAAAACCTACCGAAGTCAATGTTAGCCTATGGGGAAGGTCCCCATAGGCTTGCTAACCTTTTTTTGATCGAAGTATTTTCCTTCGATCGTTTGATTAAAATCCTTCGAATCGTTCGATTCGAAGGATTTAATCGTTCGATCGAACGAAAAATCCTTCGATCGTTCGATCGCAGGATTAGCGCTAAATCCTTCGACTTCGATATTCGAAGTCGAAGGATTTCAATTCGAGGGTCGAATTTCGAAGTATTTTTAACTTCGAAATTCGACCCTTCGTGAATCGGCCCCTAAGTGTAACGGTTAAAAAGCCATTCATTGTGGCAGTAATGAATACAGTAATTGTTTTTCACAATTCGGTGCTGCTGCATTGGTTGAGTATGAGAGCTATTGATCAGCAGTAAAAGTAACAGTAAAGATTTCTGTTATTATATTTACCTACCCCAGGTTGCTATTGTGCACTGTTTTGTCTTTTCAGGCTTTGTAGTTCCCTTTTAAAGGAGAATGAAAGGCATCGTACACTTGGGGGTGCCAAATGTTAGGCACCCCAAGTGATTGTACTGACTTATCTGAAACCCCAGGCCAGTGCTCCTATCAGCAGAAAACTGCACCAGCCTGGGGTTATACCAGTGAGCAACACGGAGCGAATTTCTTAGAATTTCCTGGGGCAAACGCATGTGCAGTTGAACAAAATAGCCAACTTTTTAGTTAAAGGTCAGCTCTTCATTCTACTGTGCTTGCGCAGCCGTGCAAAGAAGGAGGAAGATGGAAGAAGATCGATCCATGGTGCTCACTATAACCCCGGGCCGGTGCAGTTTTCTGCTGATAGGAGCACCGGCCCGGGGTTTCAGGTAAGTCAGTACAATCACTTAGGCGTGCCTAACATATAGTGCCCCCAAGTGTACAATGCCTTTACTTCTCCTTTAAAATCAACATACAACAGTCAGTGACCAGTGGCATAACTATAGAGGAAGCAGACCCATCAATCACTGTTGTTGGGGGAGCCAAGGAAGAGGGGTGCCCAGACAACAGGGTCAGCCATCTCTGTAGTCACTGTTATCCTGAAAAAAATTGTGTACCTGCTCAAAATGTCAGCTGCAGGCGTGCATGTCAGCAGGATTAGGAAAGTGTGTGCCGGGCCCTCTGAAGTTTTTTTGCGGGGGGGGGGGGGGGCACAGCACACTGTAATTAAAGGGATACTGTCATGGGAAAATTGTTTCTTTTTCACAATTAATCAGTTTATAGTGCTGCTCCAGCAGAATTCTACTAGCTCCTTCTAAATAAACATATATGGAAAGTTTTTATACAGAACTGGCATTTTTTTACCAAAAGTCATAATGACACCTCTAAATAACACTGAGCTATGAAGATCCCTAAACTCAACAGTAAAAACAATTGTGTAGTTGGTGTAATATTGATAATGATACTTTCTGGTCTGTCACTTATTGTCACTGACAGGAGTTTAAAGGGATCCTGTCATCGGAAAACATGTTTTTTTTACAAAACACACCAGTTAATAGTACTACTCCAGCAGAATTCTGCACTGAAATCCGTTTCTCAAAAGAGCAAACAGATTTTTTTATATTCAATTTTGAAATCTGACATGGGGCTAGACATTTTGTCAATTTCCCAGCTGCCCCAAGTCATGTGACTTGTGCTCTGAAAAACTTCAATCACTCTTTACTGCTGTACTGCAAGTTAGAGTGATATCACCCCTCCCCTTTTCCCCCCAGCAGCCAAACAAAAGAACAATGGGAAGGTAACCAGATAACCGCTCCCTAACACAAGATAACAGCTGCCTGGTAGATCTAAGAACAACACTCAATAGTAAAAACCCATGTCCCACTGAGACACATTCAGTTACATTGAGAAGGAAAAACAGCAGCCTGCCAGAAAGCATTTCTCTCCTAAAGTGCAGGCACAAGTCACATGACCAGGGGCAGCTGGGAAATTGACAAAATGTCTAGCCCCATGTCAGATTTCAAAATTGAATATAAAAAAATCTGTTTGCTCTTTTGAGAAACGGATTTCAGTGCAGAATTCTGCTGGAGTAGTACTATTAACTGGTGTGTTTTGTAAAAAAAACATGTTTTCCGATGACAGGATCCCTTTAAACTCCTGTCAGTGACAATAAGTGACAGACCAGAAAGTATCATTATCAATATTACACCAACTACACAATTGTTTTTACTGTTGAGTTTAGGGATCTTCATAGCTCAGTGTTATTTAGAGGTGTCATTATGACTTTTGGTAAAAAAATGCCAGTTCTGTATAAAAACTTTCCATATATGTTTATTTAGAAGGAGCTAGTATGAAAAATAATTATTTGAAATTATTATATTGGCTGACAAACCATTGAGACCTAGCGGTCTCATCTTTACCTCCTGACTGTGAGGAAGAACATTAGTAGTAATAGTAGTTATAATACAGGTCAAATATAGTATGATGGAGTACTCAAACATTCAGTGGTAGCAAAACTGCTCTGAATAAATTTAACTGGTGGGGTGGGAAGACAAACATTGTATTTGTGCACAGAGAAACTGGTATTGTCCATCTGAAAGTATGTTTGTCAGCGTTTTCATTCCTGCTTTCAGTTAAAGCTTCTTCTTTGTCTACTTAAATGTTTATGTGACTGTGAATTGGAAAATAATTTGCAGTGCAAATAGTAATATCCAGTAGCATGTAGTTCATTACTATGTTTCTTGATCAATCCATCATGTTTGCCACATGATAGAAAATGTTTGTTAAACATTGAGAACATATTAATATTATTTTTTTATTTCCAGGACTTGCTTTATGTAATAGCCTATGGGCCTTCCCAAGTAAAACCTCCTGCTGTCCAAATGCTTTTTCACTATTGGCCAAATTTAAAACCTCCGGGAGCCATTACAGAGTACCGAGGCTTGCAGTACACGGGTAAGTGAATGACTTGTCTTGCCCCCTAATACTAGCTAGCACTGTCACTTTTTAGTTATGCTCGAGGATACTGCTATATAAATACAAAACACCAGAGTTCATTTAATATTCATTTACTATAGGCACAGCTCAAGTGCTAAGGGGCACAAAATTGCATCCCTTTGAGCCCAATAGACTAAGCACTCTGAAAAATATTAGGTACAGGATTCTGGTGGAGCTTGCATTACTGACACCCATTCCATGTTCCTCCTGGATAATTGGGCTGCGAGGGGGACACCCACTCCTCACTCATGTGCCACAGACTAAACTGTTTTCCAAGACAAAGTGTTGTGCCTGACAATGGTGGGTGGATAGTTGGGTAATTATGGTTCAATGTATGTTTTTGCCCACAGGTATTTAGTATGTCCTTTTACATAAGCATGAGTGAGTCCTCAAATCTAACCATATTTTTTTATTGCAGTGTGTGTAGAATTCTTGGAGAAAGTTAGAATTTAATTCCCCTTTAGCTTCTTGTTTCACCCACTCTGCTATTGTAAGGCGCCCTGCGCGTATCCAAGATGGCGGCACCCAGAAGAGGCCATGCGGCCGTCGGACACCAGTGTGACGCCTGCGTGACGCCTGCATTTTTGCGCAGCGTATTAACACTGGCGCATCAATCTGACGCTGGCGCCCAAAACGTGCAGGCGTCGGCGTGCATTCTGGCGCACGTCCTATGACATCATCTGGCACGTTTTGTCACAAAATCCTGCCTATTTAAAGATGCCAGAAGATTCTCTCAGCGCCCGAGTATAGGTTCTTCTATCCTGAGTTCCTGGGTGCCTACTACTATTGATTCCTTGATTTTCGACATTTACCTGAAACCCCGACTTTGATATCTTGCTGCCTGGACCGACCTATGCCTGAAACCACGACCACGTCATCTTGCTGCCTGGACCAACCTTTGCCTGAACTGACGATTCTTCTGCTTAAACCCTTTGTATCACGATCTGTGCTTGCCTAGTTGCTTCCTCCTTGGTCCGCACTCCAAACTGCGCCTTCGGGCCCTGAAAGCTATGAAATGATTTTTTTTTAATTTGGATGAAAGCTTTATTGGGACAGGGACTGATGAAATATGAATGAGCCATAATCTCTGTAAAGTGCTGTGGAGTATATTGAAGCATAGAAGATTAATAATAAAAAGGCAAAACATTTTTACTGTCAGCTTTAGTATAAATAACAACCAATATATTTTACAGCTTGGAATCCGATTCACTGCCAACATATAGAATGCCACAATGCCATCAACAAGCCTGCCGTTAAGGTACTGTCAATCTTTAGTATGTCCTTCACATAAGCATGATGAAAATGTAATCCTGATTGTTAATCTTTATCTTTTCGCATAAACTGGAGAGAAACACAATAAAGTTGCTGTTATGTGTTCAACACTATAAAAAGACTATCTTTTAAAATGATGCTGCCATTATCCACTCCTTTAACTAAATACCATGCATTATATTTACAGCTGTATTTGCAGGGTCATGGGATTTATTAAGCAGCCCTGGGTCACAAAGAGACTTCTGCAGTTGCTCTTTCAGATGGTCTGGGTTTGTTATCAGCTGCCCCTCAGCATTGCTATTCCCCAAATTCATGTAAGACTCAAATTGACTCAAAAATCACTGCTTCAGTTAGTGGCTAAAAGGCCCTGAATTTGGTATCTTTACACTATGTTTTAGAAAGGATTATTTGTAAAGTAGCAATATCTTTAAAATGCAAAAATCAACTTAATTTCACTAGAGCATATTATCCATAAAATTTGGCTGAAGAAGGGAAACGTTCTAAAGTAGTGCAGTTACTCAAATGGAACCCAGGGGTACGGCTGCAAAGAGATACACAAGATACTCCAGTGTAGTCCTTGTGTCCAGACCTGTAGATATTTGGAATATATTTCTGTTTTCTAAAAATCTTTCTCTCATAGGTAAAGCCACTTTAGCTTGCTAAAATTTGGAGACCAGGAGAGCATATTCTGTCCCATTTGACTCTCCATGATCTTTAGTATAGTTCCTTATGATCCTAGATTTATTAAGCACTGACTGAGTTTGGCAGTTCTTTAGCAGGCACTGGGGACTCAAGAGAAAGAAAATTATGTAGGAATAAGCCCTTCATTATTTCAATTCCAATTTGTTTATAACATTTCCAGCCTTTTACATGAGAAACATAAGAATCTTTGCAACAGGCACATTTCTTTTCCAGTTGACATATCTAAAGAATATCTTATATTGTGTTAATCTATATACATTCCAGTGGTAAGTAACATAACAACAGGAGTGGTTCAGAAAATATATGTCCCGCCATAAAACCAAAGGAGGACTGGGGGTTCCTGACTTTAAGAAAAATTTTATAGCAGCTCAGTTAAGCCATATGGCTAAATAGCCTATTGCACTTACACAACTGGAAGGAGCTGAGTTGATTGATTACTCAATCTCAAACTTTCTATGGATTCCTAAAACGTTAAGACCCAAAATAACTAACCAGGTTTTGAAACATGCCCTAGGATTATGGCATCAGACTAATAAATGGTATAAACTCAAATTATCTCATGCCCCTTTATTGAGTTGGACCCTTAATCCCGCTTTCCCTCGGGGGAAGTTAGATAATTTTGTCTGGTGGTATCAAGCGTTTTACAGAGGATATGGGATCTGACTAAATCAGGATCTTTGCCATCGCCCACAACATTGAAGGAAAAATGTAATATCCCACCAGAGGAATTACCTTACCTACTGCAAATTCATCACTACGTGTCTGCTTTAAATGAAGGGAAAAGACAAGGAGTTATCCCCTGTGACACTATTTGAACACATATGCATTTCTAAACCCCTTGGCCCTAAAAGTGTATTGGCAATATATAGGGAATTGATCTCAATAACTCCGGTATTACAGCTAAAGTATATTAATGATTGGCATAAGGAGTTGGGTGATTTACAAACTGAGGAAGTCTGGGAGGTGACTTTGCAACAGCCTACCAAGTGCTCTATTAATGCTCTTATTCAGGAAACTCCCTTTAAGGTATTATTAAGATGGTATACGGTTCCAGTAAAGCTAGCCAAATGGTTCCCAGGTCAATCACCGAACTGTTTTAGAGGATGCAATATATCTGGCACAATGGGTCATATTTAGTGGGATTGTCCCATAGTGAAACGTTTGTGGACTTATACCATGATAGATAATGTCTTTAATATCCCATTGAGAAAGAATCCATATGAGGCACTGTTTAATAAACCAATTAAGAACTTTACCAATTGTCAAATTAAGCTAACCATGACAATATTTAGTGCCACCAAACAAGTTATAGCAAGGTCGTGGCGTACCCCCACATAAGACTTCAATATGGTGAGGGATATAAGGGACAGTACTGGTAGTGAACAAAGTCGCTGAAGGGTACTACGGTGAATAATGATCCAGAGGTAGTGCATTTCGATCTTGTTAAATAAATGTTGGAAGGTGAAACAAAGAACCAAGTAATAAATGCAATGGAACTAAAATAGGAATACTTTTATTATTGTTTTATCAATGTCATTCTCTTCACTTGAGTTATTGTGTTCCAGATAATATTCTTGTTTTTGCTTTTCTTTTTGGTTTCTCTTTTTTAAATTTTCATTACTGTGAAGGGAAGAAAAACAAATGTTGACATTTATGTATACAAAGTACTGTACTGTATATGGAAAATGGATAACAGTTTGATTACAATTATGTAATAAGGTTCACATGTATATATATATATATATATACCTTCAGTCTTGTTACTATGTATTAGCCTAGTCACAGTGCAAAGGCTAAAAACAAACTAGACTATGTATTAAGAAACCTCTTAGGCAACAACTAAATAAATAACAGATAATAGAAGATACTTATAGTTAATTTTTTTTAAATGTTTGCTGCTATTGTTTGATTTAGCCCCCAGCAAGCATTTGGTTGACTTTTGTAGATATATCAGGTTTGAGGTAGTGTAAAATAGTATCGTAATTAGAGGTTTTAGTTAGGCATTAAAGAAAATATGCACCGTTATACATTCTGTGATTAGCTCTTTGTAATAAATACTTTCCATGATTTTGATGAATGGCTTTAATTCTTTTGTAAGGGCTACAGCAGAGCAATATAAAGAACCCATTTATTTAGCACCATTATACAACATTTTACACATAAATATAAATATGTCCTATTGTATGTTGGTTTGAATAACATGTACTGTAAAATGATGCTAATGACAGTCTCTGTAGTGTAACTGGTTTGCCTGCTTTTGCAGATGTGCATAGACGCCTCCCTGTCTGTTGCTTTGGGGGATAAGCCCCCTCCATTGTATCTCTGTGAAGAATGCAGCCAAAGAATTGCAGGGTAAGTCAGACCCTCTCATTAACTATTATTAACAATTAACTTGAGCTTATATGTTGTTTACAGTTGCTGACTCTTTGGTGAGTAAAAATGAACTTCTGACCTGTAGCCTATCATCTCATCATCGTCACTGAACTACTTTCTTACTACTTTTATGAAGTGATACTACTACTACTACAAATAATTATAATTAGCATCATAATCATTGGATTAATCATAAATAAATAATCATAGTCATCAGAATAATAACTATAATAATCGTCATAACCAGCATAACATTATGAACAATACTAATCATAATAGCAATTAGAATCATAATCATCAAAATAATCATCTTTATAATAATCATAGTCATAATCACAATAATCATAATCATTTTAGTAAGAATAATCTGCACAATAGTCATAATAATATTTATAATCTTAATCATCACAATCACATTAATCTAAATTGCAATAATAATAATAATCATAATCACAAAAATAACCATCATAATAATCATAGCTATAATAATAATAATAATAATAATAATGTGTTTTAGTGCAACTAACTCCTGTAAGAATGTTGATCTGGTAAATTAGCATAACATATTCAGCATATTTGGCTTGTATCGTTGTTTTCCAGGGACCACGGTGAATGGTTGATTGATGTTCTCCTGCCACAAGGTACATTTGCTTTTAGACTATAGTGATTAGGACATAGTAACAACATTTATTTATATGGACAGGAAACAAAGCAGCCTTGTATCATTCATATTATTCGTGCCCCAAGGTCAAATAAATAGAGACTGATGTCGAAATGATAAGAATAAAACATGGAGGCAGCCAAACAGTCTCCCCAGATCTTCCAGCTCCCAGCACACAAAGGCAGCCACTCAACATGTGAGGTTGCTGATGCTGTAATTTAGTAGTGGCATAATAACAGCTTTGCAACAGGGGGAGGAAAATTCTAAAACTGATAGTAAAAATCCTATTTTCGATAAGTGAAAACAATGTGCCTGGGTTATTTCTTGCTTATGAGTGGAACTTTGCCCCCACTGTCTCCTAGAATCCACCAGAGAATTAAGAATCCATGGCCCTCCCTCACAAGTAAATCTAAACATTGCTAAATATTGATGGATCTATATAGACCAATATTGTAAACAAAGAAGGACCCACTGTGATATCCTCTCGTACTAGTATGTGGCTAGCCAGTCTGACCCTACTTGGCCCTAACTCAGAGGTGGGGCTTGCTAATCGCTGCCATACATTTTTATCTCTTGTGTTCAGTGGAAGGATTCATACATTTTAGATCATTTTAAAATTAAACATGTATTTTCCTTGCATTAAATGGGTGGATAACCTTTAAGTTAATTTTTAGTATGTTATAGAATGCCTTATCCCTAGGACCTTTAACTCAAAAAGCACAACAGAATAAAAAAAAATCAGTTCCAAATGGTCCCAGAATATCTGTTTGGAAAACATTTTCAGGAAAGCATTGATAAATGGGGGAAAAGATCAAACTTTGTGGAATCTTCCTGGATTCCCCTGTTCAGTCTCTAGTAGCTCTGCTCCAAGATTTAGGGAAAGCAGCAAATCATAAAGTTCTAGGTCTCTCCAAGACATCAGATTGATTTATGTAACAGGCAACAGTGTAGTTAGGGTTGCCACCTTTTTTAAAATTCTTTACCGGTTGGTGGGGGGCGGGGACATAAAGGGGCGGGCTGTGATGTCAAAATTTTTGGGCCATGACGTCAAAAGGGGCGGGGCCGCGCCACGGACGTTAAAAGAAGGAAAAGAAAAGCTAAGTTCCAGGGGATTAGGGGCAGGCAGAGGGCTCTTTTTAATTGTATTACAAACAAATACATTGCCGGTAAATTTGTAATATCGGCAACCCTAAGTGTAGTGCAAATGGGACTGCTGAGTTACACAGCAGTATAATTCAATCATAAATGCCCCTATAGTCTTCAGTTGAGTTTTCATAAGATAAACCATGAGATAAGCTTTTTTATTGAACTGAATCTGGTTCTATGTTAAAATCCACTTACAATGATCACACAGCTTTGCATGAAAATATAGGTCTCATTCAGTCTTATGGCTCTGCACCCATTTGGGACGACAACATTGAATGCTGAGAACAGTTGATCAGCTGCATTTTTGTCCTGTCTAGTGTTGGTGTCTATCCATGCAGTCACTCGGTGTATTCACCAGATATCAAGGCAATAGAATTTAATGTGCACAAACATGAAAATATATATATAGATATACACATTGGAAAGGTGAGTGAGTTTCTTTGAGAACTGTAAGTTATTAGCATGCATGCCTGCTTGAGTGCTTATAGACAAGATAGGCAATAAATGAAACATAGCTTATTCCAATTTGACTTTCTACAGTATCTGATTAATAACCCAATGCGAGCCTGGAGTATCTCAAAATATTATATGTGGTGCCTAATCTTTTGCACGTGGTGGGGGTAGCTTTAAAACACCCCATATAGCAGAAAGATAAATAGTTATTATCTCAATAAATTACATTTTTTTTGCTTGAATCTTGGAATCAATTCTGTTATTAAGTTTCATGTACATATCTTATGCAGCTGAAATATCAGCCATTTGTCAGAAAAAGGTAAGCTTAATCACAGATGTGTTGTGAATGTTTCCATCTACTCATGATGTGCTGTATATGTGTGTGATCTTTTTCCATTGTCATTGGTGCTTCACGAACATAAGCCTCATCATTACACAACAGGAAATACCCTAGCTTCCAAGGTTACATTTAACCTTGGTCATGAACTGGGACATACTGTTCATTATCATAGGTGCATCTGCGCTGTGTCAAACAAACTACATAGTTATACAGAAAATTATTCAATGTCTGAACCATTTGTGACCTCCACATGCATAAACATTTGGGCCCATTGCAAAATGGTACATTCTGATGGCTGTTCTAGTAGCAGACCATACTAATTTACTACTGTGGGTAATTTCCCTCTGTCTGCATTGGATAGGGCCAGGAGCAGCCACAGATCCATGATTATCTTCTGAAAAGAAGTCTCATGTTTTAATCTTGATAATATATAGGGGGTTATTTACTAAAATCTGAATTTATCTCATTATTAAACTAAAAAAAAGTTTGACCAAACACCCATGCCCAATTTGCCTAATTTATTAATAATATACCTTGAATAATTTTTTTTATTACGGACTATTTTTTTCCTAAATTGCTCGATATTTTTGGGGTTTTACCCAAAAACCCCAAATTTAAACCCAGCACAAAACATGATAACTTCAAATTAAGATAAGTGCTCTCCCCTTGACTTATACAGGACTTCGACAGGTCTGAGATGGCAGATTTTTTGGATTCGGCCTTTTTGCAGCATCAGGGTATAATAAATCTCGAAAAATTTGAGTTTTTTTACCACGAATCAAGTTTTTGCCCCAAAATCCCAACCAGATATATTCGACGTTTAGTAAATAACCCCCATAGTGTTATTTTTCATTGGTCATTGCCATGTATTAAGTGAGGGTGCATCCAAACCAATTCTTACAGTGAGCAGCGGGGATGTAGAATTAAGCATACAGTATCATTATATTATGAGCAAATCCTTCAAATCATGGGTTACACATATAGCTGCATAAAACACAATATTGTTATATAAAGATATTTCTTACCCAAGACAATGTCTTACCCAAGACATAAAGGTAGAATGGCCAGGTGACAAGGAAATAACCTATACTTCTTGTAAGGCAAATTACAAACATGAAAACACAAAAGAATATAGTGAGACTTTGCACAACACTGTCATACCTGTTATTCTGGGGGTAAATGGTTATTATTGATTGCGTTCATTTCAGAACTGTAGCTCCCATGTACGAAGAGCTGTGGTCACTTGTTTCTCAGCGGGATGCTGTGGTCGACATGGTAACAGGCCAGTGCGTTACTGCAAAAGATGTCATTCTTACCACCACAGCAATGAAGTAGGGGCAGGGGCTGCAGCAGAGACTCATCTTTTTCAGACCTCGCCCCCTCCAATCAACACACGGGAGTGTGGAGCTGAGGAACTGGTGTGCGCAGTGGAAGCAGTAATTAGGTAAAATATCTCATTGACCACTAGATGTAATGGCCTTTTGTTTGAAATAACAAAGTCTTTGAGACAGCTTATTTACAAAACTGGGGTAAGGTACCAAGTGCAAAGTCCCTTTATCTGTATGACACAATTAATTTATTGTGTAATTGGCCTATTAAATCACACAGTCTTGGTTAAAGAGATAGAAAATCCAACCATACGGTTGTTCCACTGGGCCCCCATGTTTTTTTAGAAGCTGATGAAAAGCTTGATTACATGTACAAGCAAAGTTCACCAGTGAGAATACTGCTGACCAAATACTAAATTATAGATGCAAGAATTTACCAGTGAGAATGCTGATTACCAGCAAAATGTTTTTGGATAATGGACATTTGTTTAGTGCTAGGAAAAAAATGTGTTTATTGCTTACAACTCCAATAACAGTTACAAAAAAATGGAGGCAGATTTACACAGTTCCTAATTGGATCATTATTTTGCAGCTGCTCGCTGTACTGAGCTGATGACAGGTTTTATTGTGCAAAATTAATTTAGGAATACACCCCTGATCTTGCTGGATTACAGCTCCTATCACGCCTTAACCTTCATAATAATATGCTATATTATAGTCCAACAACAACTGAGTAAAGTGAAGTTGAGCAATGCAGTGCAGCAGCGTTTAGATCTCCTTTAAGGTTCAAGTATTTAATGATTCAGTCATTATGATTGGATCAGATGTACTTATATTTTACTTTAAAGGATCTGGAATGCAACAGACTTGCCATATAGCGTGGATGTACATATCTTCTTTAAATGGTTTACAATAAAATTTGATTGCTTTCTTGCAAAACTAAAACAGCAGGACATCAAAATCAGTGGCATTCTGGTATTTAGTGTACATATAAATTGTAGAGCCACTTTTGAGACAAAAGCAATATTTCATAATACTACGCCAATCATTCATGGGGTGTTCCCAATTTTCCAGTTTGCTGAAGGAAGCTGAATTTCATGCGGAGCAGAGAGAATATGAGATGAACCGCAGGAGGCAAATGGGCCTTTCCTCCTCGCATCACTCATTAGACAATGCAGACTTTGATAACAAGGATGATGACAAACATGATCAGCGCCTATTGAGTCAGTTTGGCATTTGGTTTTTGGTAAGTAGCCATCTTGCTCTTTCTGTGAGAGACGGATGCAGTGTCTAAGCAGTAAGAGGAAAACCTCATAAACTTTTTTCTTGTATGTCAGGTGAGCCTTTGTACTCCCAGTGAAAACACTCCTACAGAAAGCCTTGCACGGCTGGTCAGTATGGTCTTCCAGTGGTTTCATTCAACAGCTTACATGATGGATGATGAAGTAGGAAGCCTTGTTGAGAAGCTGAAACCCCAATTTGTAACTAAATGGTTGAAAACGGTTTGCGACATTCGATTTGATGTCATGGTTATGTGCCTACTTCCCAAGCCAATGGAATTTGCCAGGGTAAAGATGAAATATCCATTTTGAATTCTGGGGTCATTTTAAAAAGGGATACAGTCAGTAAAAGCTGGGGTTAGCTTGTACCTGAGAACAATGTTTTATATTTTGTAAAGTAGTTTATTTTGCAGAAAAAAGGTTTCTTACTTTTTTAAAAAACTCTTTGTTTTTGCTTGCATGCGGAAATGTATGGTACTAATGTTACTACATAAGATTTCTTGTTTTACAAAAAACAGTAGTTCTGTTTTGCTTTATGGCAGAGATTCTGTATAAACACTCAGAATAATAGTAATAGAAGACAAGCCACTACATTGTTAGATTTGTGTTTAGATTAACCACAAGGGTAGAATAGATAAAGAAACTTAATTGTAAGCAAACCAGTGATACATTATGGATATCAGAAACACTTTTGAGCCAATTAATGCATAAAACTAGATATTAGAGCAACTGGAAAGTAATAAACCATTTAAACCTATTTTCAAAAAAAAGGGTATGGTTACTGAATAAAATAACAAATGACTGGTGCATATTATTGGCAAATTCATAAAAAATACATATTTTTGCCTTGCAAGGTAGAACTGGATGCAGGCCAGCAATTTGGGCATTTTTGGTGCCAGTCAGCTACAATTCTTTCTTTGACGGGGCATTTCAGTTAATATTAAACAACCTCGGGGGTCAGCTTAACTGCTGCCATATTCCATGTTGTGTTCACCACAACTGCAAGTTGCTTCTAGCATTTTCAGAGTTGGTGTAGCATCACTTCTAGCATGCAAGTCTGGGCAACAGTCTAGTTTTGTCTATTGACACAACCCACTGTGGGAGCACTGGAGCTATTGCCAAGTTACCCCTTGGGCTTCAGGGTTCCATAGGGCTCCTACACTTGCAGATTCTTTTGTAAATGACACCTTAAATCTTTTTCCACTTAATATAATAATGACCTTTATCAGTTTTATATTTCTAAATGATGTAAGAAAGCCTTCTAATTAAACAAGGAAAAAAAATCTTTTATTTATTATGATGTCTCCTTTATTATTCTTTATTTAGGTTGGTGGTTACTGGGACAAATCGTGCAGCACAGTGACTCAGCTAAAAGAAGGTCTGAATAGAATACTTTGCCTTATCCCTTATAATGTGATAAACCAGCAAGTGTGGGAGTGCATTATGCCTGAATGGTTGGAAGCCATTCGAACGGAGGTTCCGGACACCCAACTTAAAGAGTTCCGGGAGGTTCTCAGGTTAGTGCAAATGATCACTGTATCTCCTCAATGGTTGGTGTATATAACACTCTCATGTATATTACACTATCAGTTACATTGTGTGAATTATCAAGTTCTAATTCTGTTTTATTAAACAGAATAACCAAGTGGATTTGTTTTTGATGGCATAGGTCTAAGGTGTCTGATGCTATAGCTCAAATATCTGTTTAAGCATATTTAGAGTTAATAAATTGCAACAGAATGAGTCTTAAGACCAAGGCATGGTGGTGCTTTGAAATGACCCATAACAAACATAATGCCATTGTCCTGTAGGTAACGATTATATTGTCATCTGTTTGCATTTTCAGCAAAATGTTTGATATTGAGCTTTGTCCACTGCCATTTTCCATGGAGGAGATGTTTGGATTCATTAGCTGTCGGTTTACTGGGTATCCATCCTCTGTTCAAGAGCAGGCATTGCTCTGGCTTCACGTAAGTGAAAATCCTGTACAGATATATGGTAGACAATAACCAGTGTAGAATATATGTCAAATACACCCAAACATTATTCTTAATTGCGGGACAATGAAAAATTGAGGAGTAATCATATAACCCCTGGCAGCCAACAGTTTACATGTAAAATCTATGTGCGATAGCTAGAAGTTCTGCACATCTCTCAGATGTCTGTTGCTGTAGGCTCCTTATAGCGCTGTGTTTGTTAGTTGTATCTGAGACTTAAAATGTTTCGTACCAAATATATTTATTGATACATTTGGTAACTGTTGTTTTGAATACTTAATTTTATTTCCCATAGTAAAATTTAAATTGTTAAAAAATGAAAATGTACACTATGCATTTACTCAAATCTATCAAGCTATTATAGTATAACATATATGATATAATAGTCTTCACTTATACTTTTTATAGGTGCTGTCTGAGTTAGACATAGTGGTTCCACTTCAGCTTCTCATAAGCATGTTTTCTGATGGAGTCAACTCAGTTAAGGAACTAGCCAACCAACGGAAGGTTCGCGTCAATGATTTGGCTGGGAACTTTGCAGGCCACCGGGTAAAGAAGAAATGAATAGTGTATTATCATTGTCATTAGATAAGTGTTTTCCAAACTGTGGGCTTGGCCTCTCTGGGGGTGCGACCTGGAGCAGTTGCAGGGAGAGCTCAGCTTGAAGGCCATCTAAGATTTGGGGAGAGTGTCTATATACTCCTAGATACTCCTATATATTTAGCATGGAGGTCAAATAGTATGGGACAAATATACTGGAAGCCACAGCAATATTTTTAGGGCAGTCATGCCCAAAACCTTTTGTCTTTATTTGTATTCAACTTTTATTGATTCATGTTTTGCACATACACAGGTATAGGATCCCTTATCTAGAAACTTGTTATCCAGAATGCTCCAGATTTACTTGCCTTTTCCCACATAGTCCAAATAATTCCAAACTTTAAAAAACGATTTGCTTTTACTCTATTATTATAAAACAGTAACTTGTACTTTGATGGTAACTAAGGTATGGCGATCCAAATGACAGATCCCTGAAACAGGTCCCAAGCATTCTGGATAATAGATCTGAATTAATTATCAAGTGCTGTCGAATATGTCTGTGTTATATGAATAAAGAATAATAATAGTAATAATATCTACTGTATGCAAGAAAATGCTCAAGCCCCAGTTCATGGCAATACATTAAAAAGGTCCATAGATGGTGCTGTTTACTTTGTACTGTGTAAATATCATTTCAAGCTCTTCATTGAGCCAACTGAATCCTGTTAAGAATCATTGATTTTCTTGTTTGCTTCTGAAGGCAAACCTATAGCTGGAACTATGAGCATACAGATTTCATTTTTTTCCTCTTTAGTGCTTTGTAGGCACTGTTAAAATGTGAATTAAAGTCTAATAAGTAAAAGCTTAAACAATATATTTAGATAATATACAGGAACAGACTGGAGCCTTGGGGGCCCAGCGGGCTGCAAAATGAAGGGTCCTCCTGGCAGTCCCTGGGGGCACCCTCTTGACTTCTAAACTCTCGGCACGAGCATGCATGGAAGATGTGCAGCAAAAAACGCTTCACCCTGCATGCGCAAAAAATGCAGGTGGTCAGCAGGGGGAGCAGGTCTGGGCTGGCAGGGGCCCATGAGGACCTGAGCCCACCGGTTTTTCTCCCGGTGTCCCGCCGGCCCAGTCTGACCCTGATAATATCTAGTGTACTTTACTGTACAGTACTGCAAATGACTAGAAATTACCGATTGTTATAAATGTAAATATAAAATTGATATTTTGACTAATTTTCTGCTTGAGTTTTCCTTCTTTAATAAGCTATTTTCTCTGTATACTGTCTTTCCTGTAGGGCAGCGTTGCTTCTGACCCCGGACGACGAGTTCAACACAGCATGCTCAGCCCTTTTCCTAGTCCATTTCACAGTCCGTTTCGTAGCCCCATGCGCAGTCCATTTCGCAGCCCCTTTAAGAACTATGGACATCCTGGAGGAAGGACTACTGATTTTGACTGTGATGACGATGAAATGAATTTGAACTGCTTCATACTGATGTTTGACCTCATTCTGAAACAGGTAGATAAAAGTATATACGCCTTTTCCTCCAATTTTAGTTAAGGAGAAGGACTGTTGGGTAAATGGAAATTACTGAGCCCAAAACAAAATCCATTTAGTGCTCAGTCCCTACATGTAATGCAAGATGAACAGCTTCATATATATTGAAACTGCATGTTAGGCAAACCTCCTGCTACCAAATACTACCAAATCCCTAGTAGCCTCTTGGTCTGCTGTCACTTCAGTTCCACCTCTAGAGTAAGTCCAGTAATCTTCACCCAGTTAGTTAGGCAACTGCTGTAGCAAAGCAAAACAAACAAGTAAGTATATTACAGAAGAAGTTGGGGAATGTTGTATTAAGGAGAATGTGACTGTTTTTAAATACAGACTGGGCTATTTTTATTTTTAGATGGAATTACAGGATGATGGAATCACTTTGGGCTTAGAGAACAGCCTGTCAAAGGATATTATTTCCATTATAAACAACGTATTACAGGCCCCATGGGGTGGTTCCCATACTTGCCAAAAGGATGAGAAAGCAGTTGAATGCAGTCTCTGTCAGTCCAGCATCTTATGTTATCAGATGGCTTGTGAGCTGCTTGAGCGGCTGGCTCCTAAGGAAGAGATCCGACTTGTTGTGAGTATATGGCAGAAATAAAAAAATGCATTTTGTCATGCAAATGTCATTTGTGATTCACATGTAATAGGCAAATTTGTACTGCTCTCACCGCCAACTGATGAAAAGGAGACTGGTAAGAGCCAGTAGCATAACTAGATTTTACTGGGCCCACAGAAAATACATTTTAGGGCCCAACTAGTCATGGGTGAATCTGTGCAGTTTTATTTGTGGATTTACCGTGAAATTCATGAAACGGCGAAAAATTTGCGAAACGCATTGAAGTCAAAGTGGCGTCAAAATAGTTTTGACAAGAGCGATAATTTTTATACATGCAACTATTTGGTCCAAATGTATTAAAGTTAATGGGTGTCCGAATAATTTTGATGCTCGTCAATTTATATGCGCGCACCAATTTTGACGCATGTCAATTTTTTTTTATAATTTTTTTTTTCATTTGCTTGCGGTGAATTTCAGGAATTCAGTGCAAATTAGTGTCTGGTTAATTTATTCGTCCATCAATACCCCCAACATAGTCAGAGGTTGTCCTGTTTTACTAATAGATGTTGAAATTAAGCATTATTTGGGCCTTATGGGGCCCCTTTACCTCATGGGCCCCCCTGAAGCTGCATGGTCTGCTTCCTCTGTAGTTACACCCATGGTGCATAATGATTAGAGAAGTGCACACGTTTAAGGGAAGAGGTGCTTCCTTCCTCAGGTAAAGCCATCCCTAACCAAAGGTAGTGTTCTAATCATTTATAATTCCCAAAACAGAGCAATTACACATTCAAAGACGCACTAAAGGAATATGCAGCCCAAAAAGAATTTCAAAAAAGCCTGCGGTATTGAGGAATAGGTAACCCTTAAACACGGTTATTAAATAGCTAGAGTCACTTAGGAATCCCCAGAAATGTAAAAAGACAGATGTGTTTTGCCCTACAGAAATACACAAAGCCTTAGAAATATATCTCCTTTCATACAATGTATCTCCTCTTTGAAATCCATTACCCATGTGCTGTCATTGTGAAAAATGAGGTATACTGTTTGGTTGCAGGGATATTCCAGTTTACAGAACAGCTCAGCAGGATTGCTAATATGTGAGCTGTGTCTGAGCCCTGGCTATACCCTCAGAACGAATAAGATGAATGTGATTGATTGTTCGCATCTCTAGCGTGCCGACTAGACATTGAATTTTGGTGGTTCAGCAAACTCTCAATCCCTGTGACAAATTATCCCTGTATTAGCACATAAATTGATGGAACTGCCAATAAAGAATATGAACAGGAGGAAGCACATTGAAAAAACCCTGCTGAATATCACTTTGTAGCTTGTTTTTGGAAGCCAAAAACTCATAAATAGATTCCTAATACTTTTCATGTTTACCCTTTTAGATGAGCATTATACACACCAATTATGGTTTTTGACATCAGTAACAATTAGTTGATAAAGCTAAACTTGTGCCTGGGAAATGCATGATCCAAATAATACTTCAACAACTCCACAACTCTACAATTTGTTGTGATAATGTACCAAGCGAATGGCGTTTATGGAAGATATTTTGTTTTGCCTACATACCTTCACTAAATCTTTTCTCAGAATTCTTTTCTCAGGGACTATGTTTATATTGCAATTTGCTCATTCATAAAAGCTCTTTTTCAGGAGCCCACTGACAGCCTAGAAGAGAGTTTGCTGTTTTCCAGGGCTGATTTTATTATTGCAACAGAGGGAGAGGAGGACAATCCAGCAAACAAGCATGGTGATAATCCAGGGAACCACACTGAATCAACAGACCCTGCAGCCACAAGTAAGTTTGCCAATCTCAGATGGAGCTTACAATCTTTTTTAAAATTACAAATAGAAACTTCATACATACATATCCTAATATATTCACATGTGCAGAAATAAAAGATTGTGTTGCACACTAATTTATTTTCTTACACTGCTTAATAAAAGTTAATAATCAGGGGGGAGGGTATATTTTTCTTTGAAGGCTACCCGGTGGGCTCAGCTGTCAGTGGGCCTCTTGCTTCTAACCATTTGGCCTATTTCATGGTTATTTCCTATTTCTTTATGGGAACAAAGAGGTTTAATAATGGAAGAAAAGAGTATAGTATATAGAGAAAGACTATGAGAATAAAGAGATTGAGTGAGGATAAGAAGTATAATATTTTGGAAAGAAGGCCCTCAGCCTAAGGTTTTATGTGTGGGCCCCTGGCATCCCAGTCCGACACTGGATGTTTTTCCATGGAAGAGCTTACAGTTATAAACTTATATATACCTCTCAGGACAATGTTATGACAAATTAAGCATGTACTTTTATTTCTTGTCTGAATCATTTTGTTCTTCTGGGGTAATGGTTGTCACATTATTTAGTTTGGAGCACTTCTGTGATGTCCATTATCTAATAATAAGGTTATATGTATTTGAGACATTTAGTAACAGTGCTAATTTTTAGAGCAGGAAGTTGTTCACCGCCAAACCACAGCATAATTCAACCTGGTCTTCCAGGATTATGTTGTTGAGTAAACCGACATTTCCCCCAAATTTCACCTTAACCAACATTACATCTGGGCCCCCTGCAAGCTCTGCTACAGATTGGGAACTATTGCTCTTGGCACTATAGGAGTTCTGTCTATAGATACTTACTTAGATGCAGAGATAAACAGCAGCATATTTGGTTTTTCAGCAGCAGTCAAGAATGATACAGATCGAAAGTTCTGTTATCAGCAGCTCCCTGTGACGCTGAAGCTGATATACACCATTTTGCAGGTACAGTTCATCTAATACAGTATACATTGCTTGCACCCTAATTATAACCAAATAGTATACCAGAGTCATGATTAACATATATCTATACACATATACATACTACACATGTTTGGTACAGGCTTGGGATCCGTTATCTGGGAACCCGTTATCCAGAAAGCTCCAAATTATGAAATTATTATCCCAAAGACTCCATTTTATAAATCCAAATTTGTAAAAATGATTTCCGTTTTCTCTATAATAATAAAAAAGTACCTTGTACTTGATTCAGATTAATTATTAATCCTTATTGGAAGCAAAACCATCTTATTGTGTTTATTTCATATGTACATGATTTTTTAGCAGACTTAAGCTATGGAGATCCAAATTACAGATCAGTTATCGCAAAAAAAAAAACCCTGGTCCTGAGCATTCTGGATATATATTTCACATTAAGTGGCACTTTCTCAATAATATATTTCCTCAGGTTCTGTTAGTACTTAAAAAGTCACACCTCTATAAACAGTTGTAAACTATGGGAGAGAGAGGAGTCCAAGCAGGAAAGTAATTAAAAAACTGGAAGAAGACACTCATGAAGCTATTGTTTGTTATTTTTAGGAAATGTCAAAGTTTGATGAACCCGATATTCTCTTTAATATGCTGGCTTGTCTCAAGATCCTCTGTCTGCATGGGGAATGTCTGTATATTGCTAAGAAAGACCACCTGGCATTTTTAGCATATATTCAAGAGCACATGCTGATTTCAAGGTAATTTCTCCTCTCTTGTCCCATTTGTCATTGCCTTTTAAAGGATCTGGTTGCCCCTAATTACAAACACACCTGCCTTTTAGCTTCATGAAGAAGTAAAACAAACCTAGTGGTGATGTCTAGAGCTACTAGTAGAACTGTCCCCTGCTGATGTACAAACATCTGGATCCACAGGCGTAAGTGGGCTGCTTTGTAATAGTCAAAATAAACTTGCTGAGCCTTTTCTGCTCCCCACACAAGCTACACTTGGATGAGTGAATACCTACAATGTACAAAAGAAAACAGATATATTTATAGAACAGGGCATCAGAGAGCAAAGCTAGTCTCTCATACACTGACTGGAATATTATACTAACTATATGTTAATAATATTTTAATGATTTTTCTACGTCAGTGTTTATGATGGCACTGGCAGCGCGGTTCACCAATACCTTTCTTTGTTATCTGTAGTTTATGGCGAGTTCTAAAATCGGAGTTCTCTCAGCTCTCTTCACTGGGTGCCCCACTGCTTCTCCATGCTCTCTCACTACCACATGGGGCAGACATTTTCTGGACTATAATAAACAGCAACTTTAACAGCAAAGACTGGAAAATGCGGTTTGAAGCAGGTACATTCCCTCTTTGATCCTGTTCTTGTTGCATTTAGACTTCTCCAACATCATAATGCAAGGAGTGGCAAGAAGGAAATTTTGCTGTCATTTTGATCACATCTTGCTTTTATTGTTTTAGTGGAGAAAGTAGCTGTCTTATGCAGATTTCTGGATATTCACTCAGTCACAAAGAACCATTTGCTGAAGTATTCTTTGGCTCATGCCTTCTGCTGTTTTCTGACTGCTGTAGAAGATGTGAATCCTGCAGTTGCTACAAGAGCAGGGCTTCTTCTGGACACCATCAAAAGACCAGCATTACAGGTAAGGCTTGGTTGTTTGGTGACAAAATACCTTGCATTTGTATTTGTTACTAAACATCTTCTAGCCATTAACTAGAAGAAACAGGAACACATATCACTGCTTAAAATTAAATAAAAGTGTTATGATGCTGACCATGTTGATGTCAATCCCTTTGTTGGATATTTCTGGTTCATATATTATGAACTGTCCTCGTGTCCAAAGAATTTTGCGTAATATTCTTACTTGTCTCTCTTTTGTTCCTTTAGGGTTTGTGCCTTTGCCTTGACTTTCAGTTTGATACTGTTGTGAAAGACAGGCCAACAATCCTTAGCAAACTCCTGTTGCTTCACTTCTTGAAGCAGGACATCCCCGCTCTGAGCTGGGAATTCTTTGTCAATAGGTTTGACACACTCTCCTTGGAAGCTCAGCTCCATTTGGATTGCAACAAAGAATTCCCATTTCCTACCAGTAAGTGATAAAACTACTAATGAAATTGTTTATGAAAAAGTAGTGTAAGTTTTCAACATTTATGCACTTTTTCCATCCCTCCTTCAGACATCAATGCATTACATTTGGTACTTTTACTAAAGAAGCTTACAAAGTATGTAATGCAACTTGTTACTAAAATATTCTAGTGTTCTAATTTTCTGTTTTACACACATATTAAAAAAATATATTTTTCTATCAGCGGATGTGTCCAAGCATGTACTAGTGGGTGTTTCTAGTGGAAGTCATCTAATTTTCATAATTAATAATTAATTATTGATAAATAAATATGAATTACCAATATAAATATACAATACCAATTGTTTACATCCCATTTTATGTAAAAATTGGGTGATCTAGTGGGGTTATTTGTGGGCCTTGTCTTACATCCAACAGCATAAGATCTACTAGAAGGTCAAGACCTACCACCTCTGCAATAGAATGTTTAAACCAGGCTTTCCTACATCACTGATATATTTTTTTACATGATATTTTAAATGAATTGTGTATTTTGTTTGAAGCATAAATTGTATATTATAATTAGCAATCACTGCTGTGAGGACCAATGTGGCCAACCTCAGTGACGCTGCAATGTGGAAGATCAAGAGAGCACGGTTTGCTCGTAATCGGCAGAAGAGTGTACGCTCGCTACGAGACAGCGTCAAGGGACCTGGAGAATCGAAGAGAGCTTTATCCCTACCAGAAACACTGAGCACCAAAATCCGTTGAGTAATTTATGATAGTATAGCAAAACATGCCTCAGTCAGTGATGAATAGTCCATATTTAATTTCCATTCCTATCTACAATATTGATGGAAGTGCACACATATGTTTAGGAAGTGTGTGTTCCTAGAATGTGTCCACAATAATCTAAAAATAATTTTTTGCATGTATTAAAAAAGACATCCAAATTTTGTCATAGCTTAAAACATGTGAAATTGTTTACCAACACAGGTGTGAATTAAAATCAAGTGGTAGAGTATTTATTACACTGTTAATCAAAGGCTTTCTGAAATATCCATGCAGTCTACCAAATTTGTAGGACAGTCAATGGACAAATTTTGTTTTATAGTTGACTAAAGTGGCCATGTAACTATACCAGTCTTAAGGGACCCAATGCAAATCCCTATAAAGTACATCAAGTATCAAATTTAGTTTAGGTTTGTGTATCCAAAGCATGAAAATCAACCCTTGTTTATAGCTGACTCTCTAGCACCCCAGGAAAGGCAGTACCCCATATGCGTTTCAATCTTTATATTGCCATATCTTATACGAACATGCAATGAAAACACAGTTGTATTTGTTTTGTTTTTTTTATATTTATTGCTTTCATTCTGTCTGTAGCGGTCAGGCTGACAAGACATGAACAGTCGGCACCAGCTCTTGGGGGAACAGCAGAACAAACACAAGGTGCGACCCATAAAAAATCTATTTTATTTTAGTTTTGATTTGGATTGCCAACAAGAACTTTATTTCAGAGGTCTCTTACTGTTTTCAAAAAAGTCCAGCAGACCAGTTAAAGAGAATATAATGTTTGATTTGTATATTGGCTCTTTTGACAAAACTCTTTTATAAAAGCATATGCTACATATTTTTTATAGCATGTTTGTTTTATTACATTCATATTAAATATATAATACTCCTCGTTTAAACTTTTTTTTATGATTGACAGCAGTTACTAGCATTTTGTGCTTTACTTGCTTAGGCTAGTGTATTTTTCCCTTCAATTTACAAGTATCTTTAAGTTTCTGTACTGTGTGAGACTAGGTGAAATTTACAAATAGTCCTTAGCTGCCATGTTAGGTCTATAAAACAAATTTTGAAACAACATTAAAAATAACTAAAATCTTTTTGGATGTTTGGGAATGATAGCACAACAGTCTCCGGAAAATGACAATATCATCAAGGATCCACTGCCAGAGGATGCTGGAATTGACCACCAGACTGTTCACCAGCTAATTATTGTATTAATGAAATTTATGGCAAAAGACAAGAGCAGCGCAGAGGCTGATATCAGTAGTGCCAAAGCCTTCAACACTGTGAAACGCCATCTATATGTTCTTCTTGGGTTTGACCAACAGGAAGGCTACTTCACAATTGCACCACAGAAGATGCGTACATCAACTTGCTTCAATGCTTTCATTGCAGGAGTTGCCCAGGTATGAGGGAGTTGTGCAAGCTCACCTAGGTTAGTTTATGTACAGGGATGGACATACTGCTGCTACACAGAGGTCCTAGGGGCTGGGAGCTATGGGAAGCCGCCTAGTTAATGGTAGAGGGTCCAAACCCTGGTGCAACACAAGGAGTCATATGGTGTGAATGTCCACCACATTCCAGCCTCATCATAATTAGTGTCATAGATCAGACAAATAGTTGAGTTCAATAGGACAGACTGTATGGGAATCTATTGTTTCAAGAAGAAAGCAATCTTATAATTCTGCAATATTCCATTTACACTGGCATAAATTCCTAGAAATGTCATTAGCCTACAGTTTCTTAAAACATCTCTGAGAAGCTGTGTCAGTGCTGAAGATGTGGATCTTAAGCACTAGAGCAGCCTCCCAAAGATAACAGAACATAGGGGTTTGGCCTTTATAAATACATGTTAGTATATCCTGGACTTATCTTGGCAAATCAACCAATAGTCATTGCTCTCTCACTTATGGCGAGGTCAAACATTTTTACGTTACGTTTTTAAAACCGCATATTATAGCAATTCCCAAGGGGCTCTTGCAAGCCAACATATGCCACACAATGCCATTATTTGCGTTTTTCAGCAGAAACACCAATATGTCAAGATATTATTGATGTTGACACTGTTGAATTTTAAATTAAAAATTATCGAAAAGGGAATTTTACCTGCACTTGCATAACTAGTTTATATAGTGAATAAAGTAGCCCCTCTTGTAAAATATAAGGATATTAGAAGTTACCGAGGAGCTTCATGACCATATAAAAGTACGAGGCCGAAGGCCGAGTGTTTTTATACAGGTCATAGAACACCGAGGTAACTCCCAATATCCTCATATTTTGCAACTGTGGGTACTTTATTTATTATAATACACAAGTTTCAGTGAGTCATGTGACAGAAATGACCTCAGAACTCACCGTTTATAACTGATGACATCAGAAATCACCGTTTATAAGGATATAATTTACAAGATATTCATGGCTTTTGTGTATTATAAGGATATTATAAGTTACAGAGGAGTTTCATGACCATATTTTATACAGGTCATGGAACTCCGAGGTAACTTCTAATATCCTTATATTTTGCAACAGGGGGTACTTTATTTTTATGATACACAAGTTTCAGTGAGTCATGTGACAGAAATGACATCAGAACTCACCGTTTATAACTGATGACATCAGAACTCACCGTTTATAAGGATATAATTTACAAGATATTCATAGCTTTTGTGTATTATGTAATTATTTACATATGTTTGAGTAGAATGGAACATAGCAATTCTTACAGCACACATAGAGTAAGTGCTATTTTAGCTTAAGGCATGCTGTTAAAAATGGTTAACAATCTAAACCGTCACTCTTTTATATAGGTAATGGATTATAATATTAACCTCGGAAAACATCTTCTGCCACTTGTGGTACAAGTACTAAAATACTGCACCTGCCCCCAGCTGCGTCATTACTTTCAGCATCCACCTCGATGCTCCTTGTGGTCTCTTAAACCTCATATTAGACAAATGTGGCTAAAGGCATTGCTTGTCATTCTTTATAAGGTAAGCACTATGTCCTTATCTCATAAGCATGGTAGAAACATACACGCTCTGATTAATGTGTTCTGTATTACTTAGGTAACAGGCAAATGCTAAAGTAAATGTGGTCTAATAGGAATGGACAAGTTGATCACAACTGTTGCAACCATGTTTTTACATGATCACTGAAGCTGACATACATAAATACATAACATAAATACATATGTTAATCTTGCTGGTCAGTATACAGTATTTCACTGGGGATATGTAAAGATTCATGGACAGTTACAAGTTACAAAATAGTCACCTTGCAATTTATATTGTACAAATCTTAATTTAATAGAATAGTACTGCATGGATGTCTTTTCAAGTAAAAAAATGAGAAAGATGAACAAATGACAATCTCCACACACTGTCACAACAAGTCTGCAATGCAGACAGAACATTTTTATCTTGGCATGAGCTAAACTTACAGATTTTTAAAAAAACTAGAATTTTTCACGATTTATCATACCCTGAACCTGGAAATAACTCGAATACGAAAATACCCCAGCTAAAACCTGTTGAGGTCATGTAGAAGTCAATGGCAGAGGTCCCTTGAACCATTTGGAGATGCTTTTAGCTTTCATGATGTTCAGGTATTTTTCTGTGGTTGTCCGATTGAAAACTCGATCAATTCAAGTGATTTGAGTTTTTGCCGGTGAAAACACGATCAATTCGAACATTACATTTCTGTTTTTTCATAAATTAGAAAACATTACACTCGTGATTTTATTCAAAGTATAAAAAAACCTCACAAACTCGACCTTTCATACATTACCCCCTGTATGATTGAGGATGAAAACCACCAATACTGTTCAACTATAAATTGACATTAAAAATTATTAACAGAATAATATCCAATCTGGAGCTCTGCCAAGTCACCAAGGACTGTATAAAAGCACAAGATTGAGTTATTTTATGCAGGTCATGGAACTCCAAGGTGAATTATATTATCCTCATAGTTTCCAATGTATTATTGTTCACTACTTTTTATAATACACAGGTTTCAGTGATGATGTGACACAGATGATATCACTAAATACTAATTATAACTCATGACATCATTAAGCACCATTTTTTAAGATGTTTAACAGGACATTCATGGCTCTTGTGTGTAAGATATAAATAGATCAGAATAATAATTGTGGTGTTTATACAAATGGCCTGTAGATGTCACTGTGTTCAGACATACTGTGCATACTTCCTGGACAGCTTAAAAGTCAAAGTTACTGTTGTGTAATGGCTGCATGACAGGCTGCTAATAAAGCACTGTTATACTCTACTCATCCTCGGCTACCCAAAACATAACAAATTGACGACGAGATGGCTCTTCTACCTCTGCAGCAGCCTGCACCTTTTCTTCCAAACCCTGGTGAGCCTACCATACCTTTTACTGCTTGGATCCATATGTTTGAAAATTACATTATTGCTGTTGACCAAGGGGAGATTTCTGCTGCTAGAAATCGTGCTTTACTTATTCACTGCGTGGGAGCAGAGGGACGGCGTATATTCTATACATTACCATTACCTGATGATACTTAGGAAACTGCTCTTATTGCTATAAAGAACTTTTCCATGCCAAGAGTAAATGTGGTTGCTGAAAGATATAAATTCCGCCAACATGGACAGCGTAATGGCGAATCCACAGAACAATTTGTAGCAGCTTTGAGAGAGCTGGTTGTTACCTGTGAGTTTGGAAATCTAACAGATGAAATGCTAAGAGACCAAATAGTGGAAAAAACAAACTCACCTCGCATTAGAGAGAAACTGCTCCTAGAGCAGGATTTAACCCTTGCAAAGGCTATTACAGTTGCTAGCCAAATTGAAACAGCAGTGACAGAGGCTAAAACTCAGGGAACTGCAGGGAATGTACAGATTGTGAATTCCACACTGTGGCCTAATAATGCACAGTCACAGGCAAAATACAGTGCTGAGGAAAGGGATTCACTGGAAAACCATACAGCAAATACAAATAGAAAATACTGCTTCCGCTGTGGTTCACACTGCAAATCATGTTACATGTCCTGCAAAAGCTAAACGGTGCCGCAAATGCACAAAAGTAGGACATTTTGCTAAGATCTGCCGTAGTTCTGCTAAAGATGTTCATGAAGTCACTACTACAAATGTCAGTATTAAGTGTGGATAAAGCTGGTACATTTATTCCAGACAAGTTCATGTGCAGTGTCAGTACTGCTTCTGCTGACAAGGGACACTCCATTAACCTGATGCTTGATACAGGTTCAGCTGTTTCTATATTACCAAAGGATATTTTCTGGAAATACTTTGCAAAAGATCCGCTTGTTGCACCTGCCCTGAAACTGGTCAGTTACTTAAAGGATCCAATCCCTGTGCTTGGTTGCTTGCCAATGACTGTACAATTTGAATCAAATACTGCAAAGTCTGACTTTTACATTGTGAATAAGGGTACTGCTATACTTGGAAGGGATCTCTTTGCTGCATTAAACATGCAATTTGTTGACAGTCTCATTACTACAGCACCAGTGCCTGCCACACAGACAGTGTCTAAAATTTCACCACAAAGAAACACTTCACTGGACTGTGCAAAGATCTTTGTACACAAAGTTACCGTATATACTCGAGTATAAGCCGTCCCGAGTATAAGCCGAGGTACCTAATTTTACCTCCAAAAACTGGGAAAGCTTATTCTTAGGCGCCGGCTACTATTCTAAGGCGCCGGCGAATATTCTTAGGCGCCGGCTACTATTCTAAGGCGCCGGCGACCGTTTTTGCGCTTGACCCGAGTATAAGCCGAGGTAGAGTTTTTCAGCATATTTTGGGGGCTGAAAAACTCGGCTTATACTCGAGTATATACGGTAAGTTGAGAGCAGATGTAAAACCAGTACCATTTCCTGATTCAGTATGGGAAAAACTTGCTACTGAAATTGTCGGTCCTTTTGCAGATGCTCCTATAGACTGTAGATTTGCTATAACCTTGATAGACTATTACAGTAAATGGCCTGAAATTGCATTTGTTTCTCATATAAAATCAGCTACAGTAATAACATTTCTGGCTACAGCAGAGAAGGTAATCCAAAGGAGTTAATAACAGACAACGGACCACAGTTTGTCTCATATGAGTTTGAATCCTTTCTGAGAGAGAGGAATATTGTGCATAGGAAATCTTCAGTGTATTACCCACAAGCAAATGGAGAAATCGAGCGATTCAACAGAAGTCTGAAAGAAGCACTACAGACAGCAAATCTTACTGGGAAATGTTGGAAAGTATTTACAACAGAGTTCATACATAACTACAGAGCAACGCGCCCCTGTTAGATATGACTTTGGAGAAGCTCCATTTGATGAAGGACATTTTCATTCTCCTGATGTCAACTGCAATAGGCCTGAAGAAAGTGAACCTATAAGGTGTACTGAGAGAATCAGAAAACTACCTGCATGGACCAAGGACTTTGTTATGTGAATAATGTATAATATTGTTTTAAAATGCATACTGTTTAATTTTTGCTGTTATTATATTTGCCCAAATGCTTTCCTACTATAGGGGGGATGTGTGGTGTTTATACAAATGGCCTGAAGATGTCATTGTGTTCAGACTTACACTGTGCATACTTCCTGGACAACTTAAAAGTGAAGTGAAAGTTACTGTTGTGTAATGGCTGCATGAGAGCCTGCTAATAAAACACTGTTATACTCTACTCATCCTCGGCTACCAAAAACATAACAATAATAAAGGGATTATTTCAGTGCTTGTGCATTAACATGTATTGTTATAGTCTTCAGTCTTTGACCATTTCATTATAAACAGGGAAAAGAGTTAAATTGTTACTTGGAATATTTTTTAACAGTATCCCTACAGAGAAGCTGACCTGGGCAAGATTGTCCTTCATCTGATTCACATCACAGTCAATACCCTCAATGCTCAATATCACAGCTGCAAACCACACGCAACTGCTGGACCTCTCTACAGTGACAACAGCAATATCAGCAGATACAGTGAAAAAGAGAAAGGTGATATTCAGTGCTGCACAATATGTTGGCGCTCTAAAAACACTTGTTAATAATAATAACAGTTATCTAACCCTTTTTAGTGAATTATTGTTAATTCTAACTGTAAGCAAGACAACAATAATTAATTTTTTTTAACATTTAAGTTTCTATAAAATGTATATTTTGTATTAGTTTCTTAATTTAGGGGCAGAATTATTAAATATCAAACTGGGGAATCCAGAAACATTCCCAGCAGATTGATCTTTTTACCAGTTATTAACAGGTTCTTGATTGTAAGGAAACATTTCCTGACAATCACAAATTTGTTAATGACTTGATGCATATAATTAAAGCAAATAGATATATCACTTTGTCTGACTTTGTTAATTTTGCTTAGAGCAGTCAAATACATTCTCTTTCGGATGTTGGCATTCAATACTTGCCCCCTCCTTAATTCTGATGCAAATGTGGTGCAGGGAGTAAAGATTCATATTTTCTGTGCTGGAATAATTCTGAAATAAATTGTTACATCTAAAATGATGAGTAATGTTTTAACAATTACTGATCAAGGATAAATCAGGGCCATAAACTTCCAAATTACATATGCTCTTGTTTCACAAGTGAAAACTCCAAAGTGACAGCAGTATAAGTTAATTATAATTATTAATAGATTTTCTTACAATATATGTATATGCTGGGCTGTTCAGCTGGTACACCATTTGTTGCTTGCAGTCCTGTCCCTAGTATCGTGCTGTGTTTGTCTTGCATCCTGTTAGAATACTGGCAAACAGTCAAGACACAGTGGCATTGGACAAGCAGCATGCGTTTAATATTTGCCTATTTACCATCTAAAGATCACTATGAATTTCTATTAAAATGATGCAAGGATAAGAAAAATAATTAATTGCGTATTATTGCAGGGACAGGAGTGAGACCTGTTCTTGCAGGGCAAAGTGGAAGGGAGATATACAAGATGAACACAGTATAGGCAAGGTAACATCAAATAAATATACATTTAGATGGTGCAGAGGTGTAAAAGGAGAATTGTATCACTTGGTGGAGGGAGAGGCTGGAGAGTAGAATCTAAAGGGAAAGTGAAGTATATAGAAAGCTCAGAATGCAAACTTTGTTCTTTGGTTAATAAGAGTTATTAGAAGAGGATGAGAGACACAGTTTCAACATTAGGTAACTGTGGTTATGGGGCCATGACCATTTAATTGCAGGTAACGTCAAATAGTACCATGAAGAAGGGTTTATTAAAAACAAATCACATGTGATTATATTCAGAGTTCTGTTTCTTTGTCAGTTTTGGAAACAAATTGATAGAAAACTTTTCTGCTCTTTTCTATTGCTGAATACAGATTTTATCCTTTAAGAAATTTTGTAAAGAGCTATAAAAAAATCACTCTCACTGTGGTTTCTAATATCATCTGCTTTTCCACCAGAAGAGGATAGCGTCTTTGATGAATCAGACATACATGATACCCCCACCGGAGCTTGTAACAAGGAATCCCAAACCTTCTTTGCGCGTCTGAAAAGAATTGGTGGCAGTAAAGTGAAATACCAGCCTGTGGAGATGAATGCCCAGCGTAGTAAGTATTTATCTATGCTTCTTTTAGTTTCATGGCTATGCAGTTCTTTCGGAATGTTATCAACTAAACAATGTTTTGGCCCATAATTGGACAAAACTCTTGGCACTCCTGCATAGAAAAATGTGCAATAATCACAGGCCACCTAAATTCTGTTTTTATATAACAGAAATGGCCAAGCTACAGGCAAAGGGACAAATGTCACTTGAGACATTGGTATTCCAGCACACTCTCTCTCTGTACTCACTAGAGCTAGATACATCATACAAGGCCACAATTTTTAAAACAATTTTTTTGCTTGTACTATCCCTTTGTCAAAGCTGACTAGAGTCAAAAACTACTTTAATCAGCTAATTCTTTGATTGGTAGAATTGGAAGAACCCATGCCTAATACAGTTTATACAGTAGCGGAGAGCAGTGAAAACTGACCCAAGAAAGAAAATTGCTTCAACAGGAATATATTACAGTAGACATTTTGATAGATAAAACATATTTGTGAGGCATTATACAATAGTTTGCTAAGCAATAGATTTATTTTAACCTTTCCCTTAATATTTTTATTTTTTTTCTAGCTTGTAGGGATAAAGTATGATTTCTAATAAACGCTGGCTGGTTAATTCCTGGTAAGGAGAATTTAATCTACTGTGGAATTAAATTCTATATATTAAATGCTATATTTTACCACAACTTGCTAAAATATAGCATTTAGTATGATATCCAAAGCTCTTTAGCTAAATATTTTTTTCATTGTTAGTTTTAAAAAAAGAACATTTTTTCTTAAGAGAAGTAACTATAAAATAATTGCTCTACTGTAATCTGCCAGTGTTTTCATGATCAATAAAACAAGCAGCATGGCAACTAGAGTGCAGCAAAATTGTATTAAATATTCTATCTGCTGCTATAGTTAGAGGTACAGTCTATATTTTATACATAGCTTGTGGTGGAGTTTGATCAGATGCACTGCTATTTAATATTGCTCTACATTAGTGGTCCCCAACCAGTGACTCATGAGCAACATGTTGCTTATCAACCCCTTGGATGTTACTCCCAGTGGCCTCAAATTCTTATTTTTGAATTACTGTCTTTGGGGCAAGTTTTGGTTGCATAAAACCAAGTGTACTGCCAAACAGAGCATCTTGTAGGCTGCCAGTCCACAGAGGGGCTATCAATAGTCAATCACAGCCCATAATTGGCACCCCCAGGAACAATTTGCATGCAGTGTCGGACTGGGATGTCAGGGGCCTCCAGAAAACCTTAGGCTGAGGGCCCACTTCTATATCTCCTCTCCTCACTCAACCTCTTTATTCTCCTAGTCTCTTTTCCCTATATACTATACTATATTCTTCCATTATTAAGCCTCTTTGTTTCCATAAAGAAATAGGGAATTACCATGAAATAGGCCAAATGGTTAGAAGCAAGAGGCCCACTGACCCCTGGGCCCACCGGGAGTTTTCCTGGTATCCCAGTGGGCCAGTCCGACACTGTTTGCTTGTTGCTCTCTAACTTTTATTTACATTTGAATGTGTCTCACAAGTAAAAAAGGTTGGGAATTCCTGCTCTACATTATAAAGTTTCATGTAACTGTATGATACTTTACAGAGAGTCTGCAGTATAAACCAGTTTTAAGAACTTGTTGTGATAACAAACACATTCTATACAGTATATCCATTAAAATGCATACCCTTTTGTATCTGTGTCCATATACAGTATACAGTATTATAATATTGCTGTTGAGGTAGGAGTGTTTCAACAGGGGGAGCAAAGAGAGCAACTAATTCTATGCTTGAGAGCCTCGATGAGAGCTGCATTAATTTATTTGATGCCTTCTTTTGTTAAAGGTGACATTGAACTGTCGGAATATAAAGAACCTGGCGCTTTGCAAGATAGCATTCTGCGCTGTGCTAGAGAAGAAGGCATCCAAAAGAAAAGACTGCGCTCACTCAAACAGAAATCCCTTGATATTGGTAACACAGACTCATTATTATTTACCTTAGATGAACATCGAAGGAAGTCCTGTATAGATCAGTGTGATATAACCCATGCCATTACTCATAAAGTTAATGATTATGGTAGGCAAAACTCATCCAGTGGGCCTGAAAATGTGGATGCCAAAGAGAATTTATCTACAAGAGAAAGTTTCAATGAAACAAGAAGACCTGTCATACCTGAGGTGAGATTGAGTTGCATGGAGACATTTGAAGTGAAAATTGATTCTCCAACTAAGCCACCTTCACCAAGAGAAGATTTAGATCTGATAGACCTGTCTTCTGATTCAACATCAGGACCAGAAAAACAGTCTATGTTATCAAACTCTGATAGTGACTCCTTGATATTTGAGCCATTGCCACCCTTGAGAATAGTGGAAAGTGACGATGAAGAATTTCAGCTTATGAACAATGGCAGTATTGTTGTGTCTGCTTCTTCAACTCCCATCAGTGCTTCTGTACTTAGCTTGAGCATGATGCCTTTAGTACAAGTAAGCATAGAGGACTGCTCAAAAGATTTTGGTACCAGTGATTTCAGCTTTAATCCAGTTTTAAGAATTGAGGATACCCCTCCCCATTCACTTGAAGATCAAAAAGACTTTGAAGAACTTTCTAAGCCAGGGGATGGTCAAGATGGCTCCAGTGGGAGCCCACTTACACTAAAGCAAAAGAGAGATCAACTACGCAAGTCCTGTGCACTTGCTGAGACGTCCCTTGATGACAACTCTGAGGATGCAATGGAGGAAAACAATACTGGAGAAAAGAGTGTACCATTAAATGTCACAGACGACACCGAAAATCAAACAGATCCAGGAAATGAATCAGACACAGAGCAAAATGCAGAGCCAAAAGAAGAAGCCGAGGAATCAGAATTTAAAATTCAAATAGTTCCCAGGCAAAGGAAACAAAGAAAGATTGCTGTTAGCGCCATACAGAGAGAGTACTTGGACATTACTTTCAACATTTTAGATAAACTAGGAGAGCAGAAGGACACAGGTAATTGCATAATAAGGGGATAAGCCATTTCACACTTACTTTTGCAATTAGCCATATTTTGATGTTAACGAAAGCTTAATACATTTGTCACATATTGAAATTGCATACTCATTAGAACTATTACCTTTTGATACTTGAGTAATCCCTTGTTTTCATAGTATTAGTTGGACACATTAGCTGTTTCTTAGGCTACATTTTTTTTTTACTGCTTTTCAA
Source organism: Xenopus petersii (assembly GCA_038501925.1). Lineage (NCBI taxonomy): Eukaryota > Metazoa > Chordata > Amphibia > Anura > Pipidae > Xenopus > Xenopus petersii. The sequence continues at coordinate 59,777,298 of CM076686.1, read as the reverse complement.
GGTGTGGTGTGTTCTTACATGCGTATAGCACCCATGGAATGTACAACAAATACAGTCTTCTCCACACTAAGGGAATGCCCTTTTTGGGTACAGGAACATCAGTGGGTGCCAAACTGAGAGGCTTGCCCCACTGGGGGAGAATTAAGGAAAACTGCTGTTTGCTGTTTTGAATACACTTGATTATTTCAAATATTTTGGTACAGCATTGTTTATTGATAATATTTATAAAGTCTCTCATTTGCATGAGATCTATATTAATAATGCAACTTGCCGTTAGGGCCAAATAGTTAAATTTTTTGTCTTTTAATTTTATCAGACCTATCATTGTATCAGACCTATCACTGGTTCTGATACCTGAAGGTAGGAATGAGACAATTCTTTTTTAAAAGGAAGAAAACAGTAATTTTCTTTAAGGTTCTCTGTTGAATTGTCATTGTCACATTCAGTGAGGAATGAGCAGTTCTGATTAAGTTTGATAAGGATGCTAATTATACACTATAAGATGTTAAAGGGATACTGTCATGGGGAAAAAAAAATCAAAATGAATCAGTTAATAGTGCTGCTCCAGCAGAATTCTGCACTGAAATCTATTTCTCAAAAGAGCAAACAAATTTTTTTAATATTCAGTTTTGAAATCTGACATGGGGCTAGACATATTGTCAATTTCCCAACTGTCCCAAGTCATGTGGCTTGTGCTCTGATAAACTTCAATCACTCTTTACTGCTGTACTGCAAATTGGATTGATATCACCCCTCTCCCTTCCCCCCCCCAGCAGCCAAACAAAAGAACAATGGGAAGGTAACCAGATAACAGCTCCCTAACACAAGATAACAGCTGCCTGGTAGATCTAAGAACAACACTCAATAGTAAAAACCCATGTCCCACTGAGACTCCTTCAGTTACATTGAGAAGGAAAAACAGCAGCCTGCCAGAAAGCATTTCTCTCCTAAAGTGCAGGCACAAGTCAAATGACCAGGGGCAGCTGGAAAATTTACAAAATGTCTAGCCCCAAGTCAGATTTCAAAATTGAATATAAAAAAATATGTTTGCTCTTTTGAGAAATGGATTTCAGTGCAGAATTCTGCTGGAGTAGCACTATTAACTGATGCGTTTTGAAAAAAACATGTTTTCCGATGACAGGATCCCTTTAAATAGGAATGTTGCATTGCACACTGCATTGAAGGGGTAGCTAATAGTCAAAGGTTTATGTATTTTACAAGAACCATGCATCTAGGTGCTAGTTGCTTTATCCAAATGCTCTTGCATTCATAAAGTGACTGGGGGGAAATAAGAATAGAAATAAATAAATATAAAATTCCTGTTATGAATGAGTTACTTGTATGTATTTTAACATTTAAACAGAAAATTTATACTTTTTCACAGAGTCAGAATCAAAAGGGCTTTCCATCTTGGAAATCCCTGGAGAATCCTCTTCTGCCCCGACCCTGGATGCAGTTGTCCCTGAGACTAGCAGCCGCTCCTCCCTGACCAGTAAGTCTTCCTAACCTTGTTCCAAAACTATAAACGGACATATCCAATTTATTTCCTTAAAACAGACTATTTACATTTATGCATTTATATATTGAGAGCTTTTGTCAGAGCTAACTAAAGAAAAACTACACCAAGGGGCAGATTTATCAAGGGTCGAATTTCGAAGTGCAAAAAACTTCGAAATTCGACCATTGAATTGCTTACTTCGATATTCGAAGTCAAAGTTTTTTTTAATCTAATCTGGCCATATTCGGTCGAAGTCAAATCATTCGATCGTCCGATGAAATCCTTTGGGTCAAACGATTTAATCCAACGATCAAACTATTTTACTTCGACTTCTAAAAACGTAGCCAAATGTTGGCTATGGGTTCTAGGAGGTCCCCATAGGCTAACGGCAGGTTTAAGGTGTCGAAGTGTCAAAGTTTTTTAAAGAGACAATACTTCGATTTTCAAAGTCGAACTTTTTCACTTCGAATCGAAGTCGAATTTGGCCTATTGGATGGTCGAAGTATCCAAAAATTACTTTGAAATTCAAGGTTATTGCATTCGAATATTCACTTTGGATTCACTTAGACCCGTTGTAAATGTGCCCCCAAGTGCTTGAAAAAGGACATTGCTGAACTCATGTTCTCAGTGAAGAATACTTTAGATTAAACATCCTAATGAGAAACTCAAATGATGTAGTAATTAAGATGTAAGCTCATATAGAAACCTATGACCTCAAAAAAAGCAAACTAGGTCAATCTATTTCAGAGCTTAGTGTTTAATGACATCTTAAGCAATACTGTGCCATATCTGGTTATTAAATACTGTGCACGAAGAAATAAATAGCTTTATTGTAAAATGTAATAATTAAAGGAAATGTTTGATGTCCCATATCCTAATACAAGTTTATACATCACAGCTCAATACAGACAGATGAAAAGAGGCTCTCTTGGAGCTATGACAATGACCCAAATAATGAAGAGGCAGCTTGAACACCAATCAAGTGCTCCACATAACATAAGTAACTGGGATCCTGGTAAGTACAGTGGATGTTTCTTATCTTTTACTCATCTGTGAGCTGTCCATCTGTAGTTTCATTTGTAGCGGATTGTGCACATTTAAGAGGATGCATTCAATAACTATAATTTTTTAATAAAAACACTGCTGAAAAACTGCCACAGAAGCTTGTTGTGGCAAAGTTTTATTTTATTGACCTGATGTTCATTTCAGGGACTTATATCAAATTAAAATATAAGTTGCTTTTATACATGTATATATGTTTCTTTATGACCCATTTTACTACACTTTGAAATCCCTCAGACACAAAATTTCACCTGAGATTAGTTATTCATGAAAAGATTGTGATCTCACTGTAAGATGCCATGAAAGGATCTCTTTTGCATGTCAGCGTTTTCCAGTTACTAATGCGCCCTACACAAGATTGGCTTGTTGGTGTTCTATATTTGTGCAGTTATAATTGTGACCATTACAATGTAAATTGTTACAATAACTTGCTTGCTAGCTATATGCTATCTTTTTGACATTGCTCATTCGATAAGGAATAATGAAGCCTCCCAACTAACATTATTTATACAATTTTGCTTAAGATGACCCCAAAGCAGGACATGAAGTTCTAGGGAGTATTTCTGAGGTTTCTATGGGGAGGACAAGCATTCCTTACATACAGATTGGTAAGTCCCATTCTAGAATTCTTAACAGTTTAGTTGTCATTACTACAGCAAATACTTAAAATGACATGTATGTATCATGTACATTATCATGTATTTATGTATTAATAAAACGTTGCACTTCCTCAAGCACATTTTGAATATTAGTAGGTATAGAAATGCACTTAAAAGAAAAAAAAAACCATGATGATGAGTTGGTTTTATAAATAAATTAATACATATGGAAATGTTTGAGTTTATGGAATGTTTTGCAGGGGCAATAAGTTAGACAACATACTTTACCCAAAACTCTCCCAATAATGTGATTTTATTCTGAGTCATTGAAACTAGTTGGTTTGATTTCTTTCTTTTTAGGAGCAACCAAATCCAGCCTCTTATCAGCACCAAGCATTGTCAGCATGTTTGTCCCAGCCCCCGAAGACTTTACTGATGATCAACCAACAATAATGTCTGACAAGTCAGTATGGAAGGATAAGACTTTAAATAGTTCCATTCCTGGACATGGGAAAACCAATCGATTTTATATCTGCCTCTGCCTATTGCAGGTGCCATGATTGTGGAGCTGTTTTGGAGGAATACGATGAAGAAACACTAGGCCTTGCTATTGTTGTTCTGCTGACATTCATTCACCTCAGTCCAGATTTAGCAGCTCCTCTCCTTTTAGATATTATGCAGTCTGTCGGGAGGTAAGATATTACATTTTACAAACTCACAGACAGGTACCATAAGGAAGGTTCCAATAAGTGCTGATATTGAGACTTAGCTTACAGTCTACAATAGCATCAAAATATTTTATACTGTTTTTAAATTTTTAGTCTTAGTCCTCGTACAGGTGGTGTGGAATTTCCCTGCACATTTTAGAGCTTCAACAACCAGCTGCAAAATGTCATTATAGACAGACTGTGTACAACCATTTAACCCTTTGCTTCTTTAAAGGGTGACCCATACTAAACATTTTGAACATAATGTGCTGTACCAAGTAGGCTATTTTTACCCATCTGTGTGTGCCCTTTAATTGTATGAGCCCTTTAAAGACAGTTTTAAAAACTGAACTAAAGAACCACTTATGTAGGAACAGTCTTCTCATTTAATGTAAATTTGAGTATTATTATTTTTTTCATTTTGGTTATTTGTAATCCTTTACTTTATGCATGTGAGTAGGTGATGAGAAGCAGGTTTCCATCCACTTGGCCTTCTTTTCTTTATGTGGTGGAAAATATTTATTTTGGATATGTATGGATGTTCCTCTGCTTTGTCTTTAAGGTTGGCATCAAGTACAAACTTCTCCAACCAGGCTGAAAGGTAATAAGAGGTTTTTATTGAGATGTATAATATACAATTGCTTTTTTACAGAACTGTGTTATAAATCTGCCACCGTTGCATCTGGTTTTATGTAAAGAGCACACTTTAGGAATGCATACATAACATAAACCTAAACTACATGAATAAGAAGACTAACATTCCCTACCACATTCCATTCACTAGAAATCACATGTACTGTAACTTCACAACCCCCTAGTCTGGTGACATAAGCTAATTCCACCCAGTATTCGACTATAATACAGGTATGGGACATTTTATCCAGAATGCTTGGGACCTGGGGTTTTCTGGATAATTGACCTTTCTGTAATTTGGATTTTAAAACCTTAAGTCTACTAGAATATCATTTAAACATTAAATAAACCAAACAGGTGGGGTTTTCAATAAGGATTAACTATATCTTATTTTGGACAAGGCACGGTTTTAGTATTACCGAAAAAAGGAAATATATGTCTTAAAAAATTTGATATTTGGATAAAATTGAGTCTATGGGAGAAAGCCTTTCTGTAATTCAGAGCTTTCTGCATAATGGGTTTCCAGATAATGGATAAAGTCTAATCAACTGAACTGATTTTGGCAACAGAGTTGCAGACTTCTTATCAAATCAGGAGACCCGTAGCAGCTTAAGTTTTTCTTTTGAATGTAGTTTTGAAATGCAAACCACCATTTTTTTTCCCACAATGTAGTTGTGTCCTAGAATTCCAAAGTAAAATTATTTAGCCACGTGAATTTAATTTGCAAATATATGCAAACTCAAACTTCACGAATTTTGTACAAATTGAAACTAGCATTTTCATAGTTTGGATGATGTTACTTTTGCCAGCCCCGTGCCCATGGTATTAATAATGTTACAAAAGTGTGTGATTCCTTTGCTACAAGTCAGTAGCATCTATTAACCGAATCCCTCCAGGATTTCACTATGAAAGGTGCAATTGACTTCACATGTAGCACCCATTTACCTAACACCATAGTGAAACACTGGAATTTCCACATCTGGTTGTAATTATAGGGTTCTCTTCCATTAATACATGTACATGTGTATAATGCATCAGAGCAGGCTTGGTAAGTGTATTGGTGCTCTCCACAAAAACTTGCAAGTTCAAGGAGTAGGTATGGGCACAAGTACATTTATGGTACTGGCACACGGGGTGCGCTTTAACTGTGCTCTACTGCAGGCAACAAATCTCCAGTGTGCCAGTACCCTAAAGATACTTCTGCCCGTAGCTACACCTTGTACTTGGGAGTTCTTGTGGGGAGCACTAATGCACTCACCATGCCTGCTCTGATGCATTATGCACAAGTTACATGTACTTTGTAAAATGAAATGCACCATATGTTTTCCCATTGGTAATTTACTTTATTGCCTGAAAATTTGTTTGTCTTGCAGTTGTGTTCCTATTTGAAGTATAGATGGAGAATGACAAAGACATTAGCTGCAAAGGGGTTAATTTCACTGCTAAAAAAGGAAAGTAGAGGGAAGTTATTTTTGACCAAGCTATCTCTCTTGACACACTTCTATTTAGTAAATGGGCTAGTCGTACCGCTAAACCCGTCTTATGCATCCTTGATGTAATGTCAGCTTTTTCCCTGTATCCAAATTGTTACTAATATCTAGCCTTTGAACTAAAGGATTTCACTTAGTCATGTAACTGGCTCTCTGTCAGTAATGAGATTAATTAATTACCATCAAAATGAAAAATCGTGACTGAGTTCTCCAGTTTCATAGACTATGCATGTAATGTTTCCGAACACATAACTATAGGTGGAATTAGATCACAGTGGCCCAGAAATCAGTAAAACTAGAGCGTGTCCTTTTAGTTTAATATGGGCCATGATTTGATACGCTTATTGCTCTTTCACAAAATAGAGCAAGTATTTGCATTAAATGTGCTATATTATAAGAACAACTAGAAGTAGCTCTGCAGGTCTCTGGGGCAGATAAAATAATCCAGATTTATCTCAAAGATGTGACCTGTAACATCTGATCAGACATTTAACGGCCCATTTATTAAACCTCAAATTTATCTGGTCGAGGTTTTAAAGGGGAAAGCTCTAATTTTTAGAGATATATTATACCCCAAAGCTGCTAAAAATCCAAATCCGAAAATACTTCATCTCAAACCTTTAGAGGTCATGTATAAGTTAGTGGCAGATGTCCTCGAAGTTGTTTCTTGACCTTGTAATCTGTGCTTGATAATAAAGTCAGGGTTTTTGTCCAGTAATCCAAAAAAGTCAACTTTTGAAGAGACAATTCAATAAAATCATGTTTTCGGAGTGTCAATCATACAATATGAGTTGACGCTCTATTTTGTTGCAATGTTTTGTTGGTCTGCTTTTTTTGAGAAAAAATATTGATAAATTCATGGAAGGGAGTTTGGTCAACTTTGTTTTCATTGTTTGGTCAACTTTGTTTTCATAAAAAATTTGATTATGTTGAGTTTTAGGAAATAACCCCACTAAATCTTTAATTGTCTTAGATCATAAAATATATGGTTTAGGCATAATGATTCCATCGCACCGGCACCATAGCTTCTGTTTTTCCAGCATTCTCTTTGATCTATGCCACACTGAGTGCTTAGTGGCACTAGAATGTCATTGTCGAATTTTGATCTAGGGGCCTGAATGTGGTGCAGACTAAGCTCCAAAAGGATTGAACTGAGGAATCCAGAATTATATAAATTAGATCTAATACTTTGTAAAAATTGTTTCATTGAATTGTTTCATTGAATTGTTTCATAGAATACATCTAGTTCTGAGGGAGAATCTGGAAATAAATTATGAGATATATAGTCACTAAATATAGGTTTAGCTAAGAGAGAGAACAGTTATACAGATTTCCTTGCATAGGACTCTTGAGCACTTTTGTTATCTAGAAATTAAAAGTTGCCTTTATGTCTCCCATAGCATGATGATTCCAGGTAATGCTGCAGGGGTGGCTAAGCAGTTTCTTCGATGTGTATTCCATCAGCTCGCTCCCAATGGTATATTTACCCAGCTGTTCCAGAGCAATATCAAAGGTAACGTGCAGAACAGAAATTAATTCTGCTGAGATTCATAATATCTTTTGGGTTGGGAGCCAACTCATTGCACTCTTTTGTATTTCACAGATGGGAGCTTCCTGCGGACTCTAGCTAACTCTCTCATGGATTTCAGTGAACTCAGCTCTTTTGCTGCTTTGAGCCAACTCTTAGAAGTAAGTTGTGAAAAAAGAAATGTTTGTGTTTTAAAGTGTGAAGAACATAATTATAAATGCTTATTTTTCATTTACTGTACATGAAAGGACTTTAACTCTATTTTAGTTAACACCTTAACAAGACCGACCAATTTGAGATAAAATAATAGATACATCCCTGCTACAAGATTCCAGTCTAAAAGAATTGTGTTGAGTTTATTTAGACTGGCTTTCTATGTTTCTGATTACGAATTAGTATATTAGACAAATAAACAATATTTTATACCAACTATTAGCTCAAGTTGAAGCTGATCTCTTTTTAGTTGAAAGTTTATAATAAGATGAAAAATCAGTGTGACAAATTTTGGTGTATCTATCAACTTTGCAAATGCCTCTGTGAAACTTCCAAGATGCGCCAGTTTATAAAGAGCACCAATTCTGTTTGACTGCAGTTACATTAGCATCTCATAAGCTACTTCATATCTTCCCTGCTAGGATCAGATATCTAATCTATTGCTTTATGGCATTTGTACCCATATAATAATGGTACAGTTGGTCTTATCATAGCTTTGCTTAGTGTGATTTGATGATATAAGGAATTACATGATATTAGCTATATGCATACTGCTATTATTATTATTATTTTGATACCTTAAACCTGCTCTACCTTAAACATGGTAGAAACAACTTAAAGGGATAATGTCATGGGAAAACATGTTTTTTTCAAAACGCATCAGTTAATAGTGTTACTCCTGCAGAATTCTGCACTGAAATCCATTTCTTAAAAGAGCAAACAGATGTTTTTATATTCAATTTTAAAATCTGACATGGGGCTAGACATATTGTCAGTTTCCCAGCTGCCCCAGTCATGTGACTTGTGCAAGCACTTTAGGATGGAACTACTTTCTTGCAGGCTATTATTTCTCCTACTTAATGTAACTGAATCAGTCTCAGTGGGACTTGGCTTTTATTATTGAGTGTTGTTCTTATATCTACCAGGGAGCTGTTATCTTGTGTTAGGGAGCTGTTATCTGGTTACGTTCCCATTGTTCTGTTGTTAGGCTGCTGGGGGGGAAAGGGAGGGGGGTGACATCACTCCAACTTGCAGTACAGCAGTAAAGAGTGACTGAAGTTTATCAGAGCACAAGTCACATGACTGGGGGCAGCTGGGAAACTGACAATATGTCTAGCCCCATGTCAGATTTCAAAATTAAATATAAAAAATGTGTTTGCTCTTTTGAAAAATGGATTCCAGTGCAGAATTCTGCTGAAGCAGCACTATTAACTGATGTGTTTTGAAAAAAGCATGTTTTCCCATGACAGTATGCCTTAAGCATATTATTCAACATATATTGGTAAATTGACATTTGACAGATACTAAAACTGTATTCAACTTGCCATTATTTATTTTCTTTAGGGTCTGAATAACAAAAAGAACCTGCCAGCAGGTGGGGCAATGTTACGATGTTTAGACAATATTGCTACATTCATGGAAGCACTTCCAATGGATTCCCCTAGCAATCTCTGGACCACCATCTGTAACCAGTTTCAGACTTTTTTCACCAAACTCCCTTCTGTTCTGCCACTTAAGGTAACGCACTCCGTTTGTCTAGCCAAGTCTATGTCAGGAAATTGGAAATACGACTAAGCTGAAAATACTGTAATCTTTTCATCATTGTTTCACCAGTATTATCATCATCATCATCATCATCATCATTTCAACATTATATAGTGCCAGAAGTTACAATAATTTTATAAGGAAGAGGGTTCTTACAATAAGTTAACAAACAAGGCTTACAGAATCAACAGTAGGATATGAGGGCCCTAATTACAAGATGTTATAATTTAAAGGCTGTATGACTTCTCATATTTTGTAAGGATGACCATACCAATCTGGCTCTTGGCTCTACAGACACTCTGAGATGAAGTTTAGACACACCACCCTTCTGTACCATTGGATCTCAGCCAGTCTTTTCTGACAGAAAATCTGATCTACTGATGTCTATTCTCAGCATGTATAAGACATCAGCAGATTTCTAAATAAGAAGGATTCACAATTCACACTATTCCTTTGGGACATTAACCATCCACATTAGACAAAATTCATCCTGTGGGAACCTTGGTCATAAAACTCATGCATTAGGTTAAACAGCTAAAATGAATATATTATCTTTTCGCCAGTGTTCCCTGGACTCCAGCCTGAGGATAATGATTTGTTTGCTGAAGATCCCAACTTCCAATGCCACCAGGGTATGTAGAAGAATTGTTTCTTAGTCAATCAGTTTGCCATTCTAAAATGTAGCTAGTATGTTAGCTTTATACACATACAGCAGATTGCAGGGCTGAGAAGGTAAAGTTCTCTACTTTTTCAAGGGGTTTTTCACGTTCCAAACACTTTTGTTCAGTTTAGTTGTTTTCAGATTCACCAGAAATGTAGACTTTTTTCATTTGTTTTCCATGTTTTATTTTTTTTCCAGAATTTTTAAATGAAAGTTTAATGTTCCTGTCTCTGGCGTTTAAATCTGGCAGCTCAATAATCCAGGGGCAGATCTGATACAGAATCTGCTCTGTTACAACAGATTATGTTACAATTTGCTACATTAATTGATACATTTCTCAGCAGTATCTTTGGAATATTAGCAACCATTGTATTAATTATATCAGCTGCCTAAGAAATGTAGCAATTAATGTATCATATTAGAACAGTTTACAGGTTTGGTGACCCCCCAAAGCTGCTTCAGAATGATATAAAAAATGTAACTTTAATGTAATTAAAGTCGCAAAGCGTAAAACAATTCGCACCGATAAGACTAAAAATCCACATCTCACAATGTAATATTGTTCCTTAAACTGTTATTGCATTGCGAATTGTAATTGTGCATTGCAAATTTTAATTGCGCACTCTTAAGAAGTGCTTGAAGGTGTCGTAATCTTTTGGAGCAAACATAACGACTTTTTCAGTAAGAAGTTTTATTACATTGACTGGGCATTGTTGCAAACTATAAAATTCACAAACGGTCTTCCACTGTCCGAAGTGGTTGCTAAACAGTTTTCAGGTTCGCAAAAGCTATATTAAATTCAGGCAAAGCAAAATTTTTTGTGCAAAGGCATAACTTTTCTCGTTGCGAATAGTTTTTCCGTTAGCGTCTTATATTAAATTCCCCCCTAAGCTTCATTATTACAAAAATGGTAACACATACATAATAGGAAGTCATTGAAAAAAAGTCTTTCTTTCTGGCAAAATAAGTGTTGGAAGGTGAACAGCCTATTTAAAAGGGAACTATGGCGAAAATGAAAATTCAATATAAGCCTCGTCATACTGAAATAAAAAACTTTCTAAATACAATCAATTTAAAATTCTGTACAGTTTCTTAAATAATAAAGTTTATCTTCACTATCCCTCTCTCAGCATCTATTTCTCCTCATTCTGTCTTCATTCAGGAGTTGGGTGTCAGATGAATGATCCAATATATCTTATAGGGGGCTCCTTTTGCCTAGAACATGTATTAGAGCTCACTCTATTAAAATCACCAGACATCATGTCTCTCTACATGCAGAATTTGTGCAAAAGGCAGTTATGATAGATTTTGTTTGTACTGGAATCAGTTATTTAAGTGAGCTCTAATACATCTGTTAGGAAAGGAAGCCACCTTAAAATATATATTGGATCTAACTGTCAATAAATATCTGACACCCGACTGCTGCAAGAAGAGAGAATGAATGAAAATCAGATGCTGACAGAGGAATAGTGAATATAAACTTGATTATTTCAGAAACAATGGAGAATTTTATATTCATTTTATTTAGAAAGTTTCTTATTTCAGGATGAGTAAGGGTATATTAAATTCTCATTTTCACAATAGTTCCCCTTTAATAATATTTCTATACCCCCTAAAAGACCATAACATTTATTGATGTATTAGAAGATGTTCACCATCAGTAATATGTTGTGTATTACCCATAACCCTGTTTGCAGGCCTGTATTGAACTGACAATGAGCCATTTTTCATAGCTTTCTCATAATCAGATGGCCTGATATCAAATTGGTAAAATGTAATTGAAGTCATTAATTTTTTTAAAAAAAGTAGTCTGTACATAGTTAATTCTAGCAGCAATGTTGTTCTATAAATAATGCTATTTTTGCTATTTTCAATGTATTGGACATTTAAGGGCACATTTACTAAGGGTTGAATATCGAGGGTTAATTAACACTCGATATTCGACCATCGAAGTAAAATCTTCGACTTTGAATATCGAAGTCAAAGCATTTACCGCATTTAGTTTGATCGAATGATCGAAGGAAAAATCATTCAATCGATTCAAAGGATTTTAATCCATCGATCGAACGATTTTCCTTCGATCAGAAATTGCTAGGAAAGGTTATGGGGAAGGTCCACATAGGCTAACATTGGTGCTCGGTAGCTTTTAGTCGGTGAAGTAGGTAGTCAAAGTTTTTTTTAAAGAGACAGTACTTCGACTATCGAATAGTCGAATAGTCGAACGATTTTTAGCTCGATTCGAAGTTGAAGTCGTAGTCGATGGTCGAAATAGCCAATTCGATGGTCGAAGTAGCAAAAAAAAACCTTCGAAATTCGAAGTTTTTTTCATTCGAATCCTTCACTAGAGCTTAGTAAATATGCCCCTAAAATGAGATTGAATTTGAAGTTTTCAGACCTTCAGACCTGTGCAAATAAATATTGTGTTTTTCATTAAGAGTCTCTAAAATCTCTAAACTGTAACGCTAAGATACAAATGCACAGTGCACGGATGGGCAGGTTGAATCTACATAGATGCAACAGGTGTTTGGACACAAAAGGAGCCCTGTACTTAAAGGGACAATGTATACCCCCTTGTTTTACATGAGTTCAATGAATAGGGTTTGTGCAGAACATACTTTTTGCCTGTTATGTTATGGGTAATCCAAAAAAAGGCTTTTTGTTATTTCTTGAACTAAACAGGGCAAGTTTGAGAACTGTAGCTACTCCATGCACTGTAGATTAGTTTCAATCTAGTAAATCAGGGTTTCTTTGCCTTTAACACAAATTTGCACTTGCTGTATTTGGCATTTTGCATCCTTTTGATAAATCATATCTTCCTTTCTCAAATAAACATGCAAATATAAATAAGGCTCCTTGCCCAGAATAAGCTATTCCAACATATTTTCCTATAACTGTGGTATATTTACCCACTTTTTAATTTCTATATTGTTGATATAGAAAATTTGTCAGCCAACAGAAGAAAAGTCTTAAATTCCAATTAACAAGCCCAGGTTTTTCATCCTTGACCTCTGCTAAAAATGTACATCTGCTACAAAATCGTATATTTCATTGCTATACTTTTCAATGTTTAATTAATAAATTGTTCTCCAGATTTCCCCTTTGTTTTGTACACTTTTACATCTACATCCACTTGCATTTTACTTATTCTCACTGTCTCTTTTTACTTATATATAGTGCCAGAAAGTTGCAATTATTTTATAAGGAATAGACCTTACAAAAAATTAACAAACAAGGCTTACAGAATAAACAGATGTTTTGTAAAGATGACATACATGGAAAGTGTAAAATATACTGTATCTCTTGTACCGCAGCATAGGGGTCTACTCTTGCACCTTATTCACATTAATGGAAGCAGTACAATTTAAGCATTAGTGCTAGGTGCAGGTGCTTTATACACAGCAGTGCCCTGTGATATTGCCTTTAAAATATAAGTCCTTGTGTAATGTATTCTATAATGCTTCATAAAAGAAGGTGCCACCAGTGTGACAATTAGTTTCATGTTTATTGTCATAACTTTTGCCTATCAATGTTATAGATTTAATACAAGAAGTCTGAAACTACTGAATGCTATGCACCCTCTTGCCAATGGGGATTGCACTTTAGCTGTGTTTCCTGATAATTTACAAGATCAACGCCTTTGTGTGAAAATGAAGAGTCAGCCTTCCCTAGACACACTCTCAAGTTAAAATTAATGGTCCTTTCTAAAAGGCTGTAGTTTAATCCTATTTATTGTCTTGGAGGATGCACTTATTGATTCTTTGTTTGCAGAGCCTGCTGGAACCCTTTTCTAAGCTTCTAAGTTTTGTGATTCAGAATGGAGTATTCACCCTGGCTTACCTAGTAGAACTGTGTGGCTTGTGTTACCGAGCATTTACAAAGGTACAATGTGTGTATATAACAGTAATAACCCAGCAGTGAATGATTCAGTGAAATTAATTCAGCTTTTCAAAAATTGATTTCTCTTATTCCCTGAGCCCCTGACTCCTGGGTGGCAGTAAACCTGGGCTGGGGAGTGATAGGTATCATGGGAGCTTACTTGTCTGCCAGAGAGATCAGCATCTCCTGCAAAGCCCACCGCACAGCAAAACTCTTAATTAATATTCTATTTTAACTGAATGAGGGCCCTAAGTAGAGGATTCTATTGTGATGTTGAAGACTTGACGTTGATCTACAGTTTTAAAATGATAAGTATCTATCAAGTAAGAATTATTTAGCAAGAAACAAAATTTACCCTGACAAACTTATTTAGCTGTCATCACAATTTAGATCACTAAAATTTAGAATTTATGGTATTTAAAGGCTAAATAGTGGCAAGTTGTGATAAATTGGGGTGAGCAAGGAATACGACTATGCCTGAAAACAGTACCTCTTCAAGGGCATCAACTGATAAATATAAAACCACTCTCCACCATTGGATTTAGAACTTCAGTGTGGTAGTAGTCACTCAATTTCAAATTTGTTAAAGGGTAGCTTTGTAAGTCTGAAATGCCTTTGGAATCCTGCTATTAATGAATCCTCAGGGTTTCCAACCGACGAAATTAACTACTTTGAAGGAGGAAATGTACCATTTTTTCCAATCAACCAAACTGCCTGCCCCCCCTAGTTTTAATTGATGCTGTATATGTAAAAAAAAATTTACGGTGCTTTATGTCAGAGAGCAGAACCGTGAGAATTTACATTGCATTACCCAGCTGTTCCTGCAGATGATTCTAAAGTACAGTTGCTATGCAATGATAAGTAAGCAGGTTAAATAAAAAGTACAAATCAATGAGTAATCTGAGGCAATTCAGCAAACAGAAAGGGTTTTCACTAATTAGAAATTATGCTAATGCAGCAGATGGTCAATAATATTGATTTTTCTTGCTGTGAGTTAAAGGAGGAGATAAAATGTTTTTATTTTTGTGAGACTACAACAAGCTGCTTATAAATTTAAAGGCTGCTATGTGGGTGATATAATGAGGTGTTCCCAATAAAAGAAACCAATAATGCATGTATATGGATGACTGTAAATATAATTGCGAAAAAAGACCAAACTATTAGTGTTGTTGGCTTATGATGTAGAGTTAGTGAATTTCTCCTAATTCTCTTAATGCAGATATAGCAGATATGTTTTATATCCAAATATGTGTTATTTTATATAAATGGTGCAGCAATCCAAAATATCCATTGTTATTTGAGTTTTGCGTTTGTCTATCACTAGTGGAGAAAACTGATGATGTTTATCATCCATGGTTTTGCTTTATCCATCTATCACACAGTAATGAATATTTTTAAGACTGGTGCATTTGTCTTCTTTGTGGTCTGACAATGGCAGTTCTCAAGAGCTTTCCCAGTTTTTAAATCCATCATTTCATTGGCAGCAGAAAGTGATCAAGATGGATTTTTTTGAAAAAGAAATACTGATAATAAATTGTGTACCAAGGTAGACAATGGTCTGAGATAACTTTAGAGCAAAATACCAGAATCCTCGGAGTGTGTAGGGAGTGTCATTAAAAAGGTGGACCATTGCCGATCTACCGTCTCCTTTATACAAATATGAAGAGAATGTTTACATTTGTAAACAAGTTAATAGGTATGGTTTAAAGAATGCATACTAGAAATAGATAAATATTCCATATGCAGCTTCTTTTAAAAATATGAAACTGATGGTATGGGGTTTGTGTATGCAGAATTGCTGTCTCGCAACAATAAAAACCTGAAATTGACACCAAATAAAACTATATTACACAGTGGTAATAGGTAGGAAAACTATCATGTCTATGCAAATGATCAATGAGCAGTTTCTGTTGCCGCTGGTATTATGAACATTTCAGCAAGGAAGTGATTAAAACAAATGCTTTCACTGTATTTGGTCTAGACATCCATTTATTTGTTTTGCAGGAAAGAGATAAATTCTACTTGACTCGGAGTGTCATCTTAGACCTTTTGCAGGCTTTAAAATTAAAGTCTCCTTTGCCCGACACAAACCTTCTGCTCCTTGTTCAGGTAAACAGTTGGCTATACTTGACCTCTTAAAAAGGAAAAAATTAATTACATTTAGAAGAAAATTGGCTTGTCTAATCAGCTAATCTATTCAGAGTTCAGCCATTCATGTAAAACCTTTTAATGTGATTAAAGGCTGGAGCAAAAACAAATCGGTGTTTGAGATTCTGTATACAAAAATGGTTTAATATTGCATACAAATAAATATCAAAACCGGATTCCTGGGAGGGAGTTTAAATGTTATTTTGATTTTATCCTTACTCTTGAAAAGATAATAATATATGGTTAGTGTTGATCAGAGCTCAGCTCAACACCAGATTCACTGTTGCTCATTAGTTTTATGTGTGAGATTTTGAAGAGCAAATGTAAAGGCCGTTTAGTGGTTTCACAAACATATCTTAGTAGGGACAGCATAAACTTTGACAAAAGTATCACCCACTTTGTGTCTGCAAATCAGAATTCCCAAGGAGCCATTTTTTGCTTTAACATTTTCAATTTCAACACACATCTGGCTGTGCTTTACCTAGCAATAGCCTATAGGATTGAAAATGTAGAAATATAATATCAGCTAGGCTAGGCTCCATACCTAATGCTTGGGTAACCAAGCCATTAAATGCATGGCGGTTGCTAAGTTTTGTGCAGTAATTAAGTGAAATAGTTATGAAGTACAATATATATAATAGCAGTAATGCTGCAGTTGCTTAAATCAGAATTTGTTTTTAGTTTATTTGCACAGATGTCGGAACAAAGCTAGCTGAGTCAACAATAATACATAAACAGATGATTGCTTCTTTACCTGGGGTAAGTCATACTTTACATTTCCATTTATTACCCCTCTTGGTTATTTACTGCCATTTAAAAATGTCATTAAAATGCTGATATGCTTTTGGACTAACAACATGCAGTGTTTCTTTCAGTCCTTCTTTCTTTCCTAGAAGTGTTTTAATATGGTTACATACATTATATACAAACAAATACTTGTTTTCACTTGTCAGGCTCAATAACTGTCGTGTTAGAGTAATCTTTATAAAAATGCATTCAGTAATGGAAACTACTTTTAGCCACATGTGACACACTAACAGTTTGTGAGTATCTAGTTTTTCAATGTTGGACTATGGCAAAATGTAGAACTAGAGGAATCTCAAACATGGGCAGAACATAAAATCTCCAACAAAATTGCAAGACAGCAATGCTAACATCTACTCTAGCCTCTTTAACAGAAACCAGGTGCAAATTAGATATTCAATTTTAGCTAATTATCTAGCACTCGACTGGTCTAAAAAGAAATTATAGCCATCTGTTTTATATCTTTGTTAAACATTATTTCCCTCTCATATAGACTTTGGATATCATTTAAATGTGTATCTTAATAGGAACAGGGTTGGATTCATGTGATCTATTACTACCCTGGTTGGAAAAACTGGAAAAAATCTTCATTGGTGTCAGTGATGACAAGTTACCAAGAATTTGTCAATAAAGGAAATTCTCCTTTTTTTTCAATATGGGCAAGAAATCCTTTATTGTATAGCAATGGAGGTGTTGTTAGCTTACAACTCTAGTCACTATTACTTGTTTACCTACCTCCTTAATGAAACGTCCAGGTTTTGCCAACAGATGTCCTGCACCTGCATCTTGATTTAAAGACATACATGAAAAACAATTGCATGACAAAGTATTAACTGTACTTCAAAAAATGAATGGTGCTGTTACCTCAAACAAACTGCGAAAAACCTTTAAGTCGAAACCTTGTGATGCACCTCCGCCGTGTGTGCTGCTGAATATGTCCACAAATATAAAGTTCGCCAGGATCGACCAAGACTGCAGGTTAACTGCTCAAGCTTTAGTGTTTATTGTTTAACACAACATGTTTCGAGTCTCGTGGGACTCTTTGTCAAGTGTATAACAAAATGTGGGAAGACATATAAATTTGTGTTTTACAAGTGACATAATGAGGTGAGTACCCGCCCTCAAACGAAAAAAAGGGGGAAAAAAACAAAACATTTTTTTGGAAACAATATTTGTAAAACAGTTTTCTGCAACGTGAGTCCAGTCCATATTCAATAAAGTTCATTTTCCAAAAAGGAAGAATTTGTGTTTTTCTTTCAATCTATGTTTCGTAAGTTGGTTACTGGTGTCACCAGAAAAAATAGACAATCTGACTCAGAGTACACTAGGACTTAAATGTAATTCTACATGGAAAAATTAACATATTCACTATACGTTACCATAAGTGGGAATTCTGAAACTTTCTTATTGCGTGGCAAAGGCAAGAGGTCAGAATCTGGAAGAGAGGTTAAGCATACAATTAGTATTTACACACGAATCACAGGAAACTTTTCACACTTCATGATTCATTTAACCCTTTAGGATTTACTGTGTTTAATTTTCTAATCCAGTACATCTCTCTTTCTCCATGTCTGCTTGGGGGACACAGGGACAGTGGGGTATAGCTGGTGCATCTAGGAGGCAGGACACAACTAGAAAAAACTGGATCCTCCCCCACTGGCTATACCCCCAGTAGGCGGAGTTCCACTCAGTTTAAGTTGTGTCCTCAGGAGGATCATCATCATCATCATCATCATTTATTTATATAGCGCTGTCAAGATATGCAGTGCTTTGATAGGACATATTCTCTCTTCAGAGTATTTTTTTGTTTTTATTTCATTGCTCAGCTAGACTGACACCCGGGGTTGTTCAGGCCCTCTACACTGTGTAGAGGTCCATACTGACAACCCCCACGAGGGACCTGTCTCCGGGGTCGGCACTGCCTTTTGGCACAGACCCCCCAGCTTGATTATCTCTTCTTTCCCCTTCAGGATAAGAAGTTTTGCTGGCCGGATGACAGAGCACTGAGGGCCCTAATGGGGTAAGTAACTCTTTATTTCCCCTGGGACCTCCTCAGAAGCAGCAAAAAGGTGTGCGTGTAAAGGCAGAAGGGAGGAAGGAACAAACCCTTTTATTTTAACAGGTGCGCGTCTCTCAGGCCTGCAGTCTGAGACGCACCGGAGCATTCAAGCCGGTTCCTTTTCGCACCGCGCTCCCTTACTCCAGGTGCCGTGACTTCAATGACGTCACCGCCGCCATAATATCGCTCGAACTCCGCTGCGGGCCGCCATTTTACTTAGGCAGCGGTCACGCCAGGTTTCTTGCTATCCCTTCCCTCTTAAGGGACTGGGGAGCTTACTCTTGTCTACAGCTCGAGTCCCGCATCCTGCCTACAGCTCCAGAAGTCAGTGGGGTACCACTGGTGCTTCTGGGACACGCACACCTGACAGCTGATCCTCCTTCCCTGCTTAACCCCTTGCAGGTTAGTGTTCTGCTGCGCATAAGGGCCACTAGGGACCCTCCAAGGCTGCTCCCTACGGGCTACCCTTTTTGGAACTAGACTGCTATCATGTCTGAAGGTCAAAGTGGCACCCTTTTTTCCAGGGCAGCGGGGGGGGAAAAAGATTCCCACGGCCTCTGTCAGATATCTAGCCTGTGCCAAATGCCACAAACGTTTGCCTTCTGGGCACAAAGATCCCATTTGTTCCAGGTGCAATCCTATTGAGCGTGATTCTGATTCCGCAGGTCCTCTCATCCCCCTGGCAGACCAGGCCGCTCAAGGGGAACCCTCTACTCAGCCCAGGGACCCTTCCCCACCCAAAGCCCCCCCTTCTCCTCCAGAATGGGCTTCCCGACTGGCCACTGGTATTCCAAAGCTTGCACAATCTCTAGACAAGCTTCTGGCAAGGCTTGAAAATCCTAAGGGAAGGGCAACTAAACGCAGAGCCCCATCTCCCTCTGATGAAGACAGTGATTCTCCTGCCAGGAATTCTTCCTTACAACCATTAGTTTCAGGGGATGGGGATGACCTATCTGAAGGACAGCTTTCTTTCAATTCGGATCAAGATGAGGAGGAATCCCTCAGACCGTCCTCAGACTCGGTGGATTCTCTAATTGCCTCTGTTTTAGAGACTCTTCACCTTCAAGAACCAGAAGTCTCAGCTGACTCTTCTAAGAATCTTTTCAAACATCACAGTAAGACTTCCCCTGTTTTTCCTTCTCACTGTCAGCTTGACCATATCATTCAGCAAGAGTGGGACAAACCTGAGAGACATTTTCAAACAAACCGCCGCTTCCAAAAGCTCTATCCTTTCCCAAGCGAGGTTACTGAGAAGTGGTCGCTGCCACCTTCAGTGGATGCACCAGTCTCTCGACTGTCCAAAAATACTGCTCTCCCAGTCCCTGACGCCTCCTCATTCAAGGATTCCATGGACGAAAAACTAGAGAGCCTTCTGCAGTCTCTTTTTTCAGCATCGGGCACTTCCCTTCGACCTGTTTTAGCAACAGACTGGGTGAGCAGAGCCATTCAATCCTGGTCTGATTCTCTTCTCAACGCTATCGAATCAGGGGCCCCACGACATTGGCAGCGAGACCTGACAGATCAGGCAGTGAAAATTCAGACGGACAATGCCACGGCAGTGGCTTACATCAATCACCAGGGGGGCACAAGAAGCAGAGCAGCCCTAAACGAAGTCAAGTTCATCTTCCAGTGGGCGGAAAGCCGTCGGTCCATGCTTTCGGCAATATACATTCCAGGTCTCCTGAACTGGGAAGCAGACTTCCTAAGTCGTCAGTCCATTGACCCAGGTGAGTGGTCGTTAAACGACGAGGTGTTCCACGAAATAACTCTAAGGTGGGGAATACCGGAGGTGGATCTTCTGGCGACTCAACACAACCACAAGGTGGAACCCTTCCTAGCTCGGTACAGAGATCCTCTAGCCATAGACGTCGACGCTCTCATGGCGGACTGGAAATTTCGCCTGGCTTACGCCTTTCCTCCTCTGCCCCATCTCCCATGGATAATCAGAAGACTTCAGAGGGAGCAGACAACCCCCATCCTCATTGCTCCAAGGTGGCCCCACCGCTCTTGGTTCACAGAACTTCTCATGAAGTTTTGCAAGAAGGTTCTGTGAGTCATGGTTTCCACCATAGAAGCGGTACCGTTCGCCCAGTTCCATCTCCGAGAGCTTCAATGTAACATTCTAACAGCGTGGAAAAGGCGATCCCTGCTACAGGAGATTCGACTGTCTCACAAGACGAGATTATCTCTTCAGTGGTGGCTGAAGACTCGCCACCTAACATTAGGCAGACTGTTAGGAGACCTTCACTGGCGGGTACTCACCACAGACGCAAGCCTGTTCGGCTGGGGTGCCGTCCTCGAAGGGAAACCAGCACAGGGTGTCTGGGATTCGGAGGAAAGGAAGTTACCAATCAATCTGCTAGAGATCTGAGCTACCGCCTAGGTCTCCTTCATTGGCAGCGAGACCTGACAGATCAGGCAGTGAAAATTCAGACGGACAATGCCACGGCAGTGGCTTACATCAATCACCAGGGGGGCACAAGAAGCAGAGCAACCCTAAACGAAGTCAAGCTCATCTTCCAGTGGGCGGAAAGCCGTCGGTCCATGCTTTCGGCAATATACATTCCAGGTCTCCTGAACTGGGAACAGACTTCCTAAGTCGTCAGTCCATTGACCCAGGCGAGTGGTCGTTAAACGACGAGGTGTTCCACGAAATAACTCTAAGGTGGGGAATACCGGAGGTGGATCTTCTGGCGACTCGACACAACCGCAAGGTGGAACCCTTCCTAGCTCGGTACAGAGATCCTCTAGCCATAGACGTCGACGCTCTCACAGCGGACTGGAAATTTCGCCTGGCTTACGCCTTTCCTCCTCTGCCCCATCTCCCACGGATAATCAGAAGACTTCAGAGGGAGCAGACAACCCTCATCCTCATTGCTCCAAGGTGGCCCCGCCGCTCTTGGTTCACAGAACTTCTCAACTTGTCAGTAGAAAATCCCTGGATGCTGCCTCTTCGGCCAGATCTTCTCTCACAGGGTCCAATTCAACATCCAAACCCATCATATCTAAATTTGACGGTGTGGCTCTTGAGACGAAAATCCTGACTCAAAAGGGCTTCTCCAAAGCCGTAGCACACACTATGTGTGCAGCGAGGAAACCAGTTTCAGCCAAGGCCTATCACTGAGTCTGGTCCACCTATCGTCAGTGGTGTAACCGCAACAGGGCAACAGTTCAGAACTTTTCTCTCCCCAATATCCTAGAGTTCCTCCAGGAGGGGTTATCCAAGGGCCTATCCCTAGGCTCTCTAAAGTCCCAAATCTCTGCCTTGTCCGTCCTGTTCCAGAAACGACTGGCACTATTACCTGATGTCAAGACCTTCATGCAGGGAGTCGCACATGTTGCTCCCCCGATCCGACCACCAACTCCTCTTTGGGATCTAAATCTTGTGTTGAAGGCCTTACAACACCCTCCCTTTGAACCAATGGGATCTGTGTCCCTTCAATGGCTAACCTGGAAGACAGTTTTCCTTCTGGCAATTGTTCCAGCAAGACGGGCTCAACGCTCTCTCCTGCAAACCTCCCTACTTGGTTTTCCATCACGACAGAGCAGTTCTTCAGACCATTCCTTCCTTACCAAGGTAGTCTCAGAATTTCACCTAAACCAATAAATTATTGTTCCCACGTTTTGCCCTTCACCGTCCAACCCCAAAGAGGTGGTGCTACACTCTCTGGATCCAGTTCGGGCTCTAAAATTCTATCTTCACAGAATTAAGGACATCCGCAAGTCTGATGCTCTTTTCATTCTTCCTTCTGGACCCCTCAAGGGTTCCTGGGCCATTAAACCTGCCATTTCCAGTTGGATCAAGCAAACCATTCAACAAGCCTACCT
>CM076686.1:59124647-59152147 GCA_038501925.1 Xenopus petersii | reverse complement strand
CAACTGGCAGATAGGTAGTTAATAAAAAACATGTGTCTTTTTTCAACCTTACTTACTATGTTATGTTACTATGTTATGAGCAGCATTTCAATTCCCCAAATAAGAGACATGTAATGCAGAAGCTTGTTCATCTCTAGATAGCACTAATATCGTCTGTAGAGACTTCCTGGCAGCCATTTTTGTTGAAAACGTTAGACAAATTTTAGCCTACCAATCCTCTGTAGCCCCTTCTCTCTTGCCAAATTATTTCTGCCCCTTTGCGCTGTAATTATCATGATGTTTGAACACCCTAAACACTATGTACTAGAGACCCTGTTGTTCAAATCCCCATGGTCCTAATAAATTTCTGAGCAGGTACTTTCTTCTTTACACTGCTATGTGCCATTGTATTCTTATTGCACACACTGATATATGAAATGGCTATAAATAAGACATAATGCATGGCATCCGAATATCAAAAAATACACTTGGAAATCTGAACAGAATCAGAGTTTTAAATTGCATTTGGTCAATCATATATTCCCGTTAAAGTTTTAATTTGTAATTAACTGTTCCTCCTATTACAGGATAATATTACTAACAGTTTTATTTTCCAACAATCTGTTGGAATACAGAAACACATCATTAGAAATCATTAAAATAAACTGCGAAGGGAACCATTGGCAGCCAGATGTGAAATAAGTGGTATTATCTGCATGTTATCCAAGATCAGACTACAACAGCATATTGGAATGATGCCTCCACTGAAAAAATCCTGTTATTTGTGCAGTGGCCGCTGGCATGGGAAGGCTAGAAAATAACACCAGTGTAGATTGCTTTTATTCACCCCACAACATTACCTTTAATTGGTCAAATATTCTTTTAAAACCAATGCCACATGTACAAGTTAAAGGGGTTATTCACCTTTAAATGAACTTTTAGTATTATGTAGGAAATTATATTCTGAGACAATCTGCAGTTGGGCTGTTTTTTTACCATTTGTGTTTTTTTTAATTATAGTTATAGGATCTGTTATACTGAAACCCATTATCCAGATAGATCAGAATTACAAGAAATCAATCTCCCATAGACTCCATTTTAATCAAATAATTCAGATTCATAAAAATGACTTCCTTTTTCTCTGTAATATTAAAACAGTGCATTTGCATTATACACAACTAAGATATAATTAATAATACTAATAATTGGGTTTAATTACTGTTAAATGATATTTTAGTTGACTTAAGGTATGGAGATCCGAATGAAGGGAAACCCTGTTATCGGGAAAACTCCAGGTCCTGAGCATTTTGGATCACAGGTCCCATACCTGTATTTAGATTTGTGTTCATCAGTCAGTGCTAGAACTAGGGGTAGACAGCAGAGGCATGTGCATAGCATGCATCTTTTAAGATACAAAAATAAGACTTAGGGGCAGATTCATTAAGGGTCGAATTTCGAAGTTAAAATTACTTCGAAATTCGACCCTCGAATTGAAATCCTTCGACTTCGAATATCGAAGTCGAAGGATTTAGCGCTAATCGTTCGATCGAACGATCGAAGGATTTTTATCAAACGATCGAAGGAAAATCCTTCGATCAAAAAAAGCTTAGCAAGCCTATGGGGACCTTCCCCATAGGCTAACATTGACTTCGGTAGGTTTTATCTGCCGAAGTAGGAGGTCGAAGTTTTTTTTAAAGGGCAAGTACTTCGACTATTGAATGGTCGAATAGTCGAATAGTCGAACGATTTTTACTTCGAATCGTTCGATTTCGATCGAATTCGAAAGAATTTAACCAATTCGATGGTCGAAGTACCCAAAAAAAAAATCTAAATTCGAAGTTTTTTCATTCGAATCCTTCACTCGAAGTTAGTGAATCTGCCCCTTAAGGTAGCCAGAAGAACCAAGTCAGCAGCTTTTTAGTCTGAGAAAGGTGCCAGCAGATGGGCCTGAATGACTTTACACTTCAGAAGGAAGCCTTGCAATTTCTAGCTCGTTCCCCCATACCCATATCCTCTGTACTAATTACCACAAGAACTAATGCTTTAAAATTTTAGCATTGAAATATTGCTTTTCAGCCAAAATTAAATACAAACAGATATGAAAAAGTGATCTTTTGCACTGCATTGCAAGTTAGATATACAGTAGAATGATAAGATTTCCCTATGTATTGATTTGTTTCAGTATTGGTCAGTAGCACCCTTTAAACTGCATCCTCAAGGGAAAATAAAGTGCAAGAAAGGTTAAAGGAGAAGGAAAGGTTAAAACTAAGTATGCCTTATCAAAAGGGTCCACCTAAATATACCAGTAAACCATCAAAGTAATGCTGCTCTGAGTCCTTTGTCAAAAGAAACACAGCATTTCTTTCCTTCTATTGTGTACACATGGGCTTCTGTTTCAGACTTCCTGCCTTCAGCTTAAACCTCCTTGCCCCAGGCTGGAGCATGCTCAGTTTGCTCCCCCCTCCCATCTCTGCTGTAATCTGAGCCCAGAGTGAGCAGGGAGAGACTCAGGCAGGAAGTGATGTCATACCAAGCTGCTATACTAAACAGAGAGCTTCTAGATTTTTTTACTCAGGTATGGTAAAACATTCTACAGAATAAATACAGCATTCTAGCTTGAACTATTGCAGGAAGTCTATTGCCAATAAAATGACTCCATAGCTTTCCTTCTCCTTTAACTTTAAACATGATACTTAAAAAAAGGTGGTGGGGGGCTAGTGCCACATACTGCCTGAAATATTACAATAAAGGAATTAGGCTGTGTTTAAATAGCTATGTGCTTCTATGTGGCATATTGTTGTGCAGGCCTATGTTGCAAATACATGCCAAAGAAGTGTTTTATAGTAGTAACATGAGCCAAAGCAATAAAGCCTTAAACCAAGAAAAATCTGAAAGTGTTTTTTGTTGATTGCACTTGAATAAACATGCCATATGATATCAGGGGTCTTAAGTTCTGTTATATAATTCCCCACAAAACAAAACAAATTGGCATCGTTTTTCACACATTAACGTCTATATTAATTTACAGTCATTTTATACTCGAAGTATCAAGGTGTTTATCAAAAATGTTTCATTCCAGCATGAATCCCAGGCCAGGACTAAGCCTCCAGTTTTAACAAAGGGAGTTACACTGTCTCCTTTCAACAATTCCCATTTATCTAATGAAAAAGGTTTTCCATCCATGAGCAATATCAGGTATAGAAATGGCCATGCAAACATATTTTTATGCATCAAAATCATTTTCTTAATTTATTTGAATGGCTGAAGTTGTGGGAAAGGAAATGGTGAATTTGAGACACCTCTGATACCAACCTAACCACCTCCACTATGTTTCTCTGGGAAAGGAACTAAGTGACGGCTTGAATTCATTGACTGAGGTGGGTTATAAAAAAGTTGGAGTAAAGCAAAATTGTTGCCAAAGAAACCCCAAGAAAAACACAATATTCACTAAAACCTCACTCCAGTTTTGCGAGTGCAGCATTAAAACATATGTTGATTTTTTTCTGTGTTGATTAACTTAATTTTGTCTGTGATAACCTCAGATCAGAAAGATTAAGCTAAATTGGTAGAAAAACTGTTGCGCCAATTTTTTGACATTAAAAAATAAATTTGCTTTTAATTTGCTTATAGCTGGTCAAAGCACATTAACTCCACCTTTCTAATTTTCTCCTGCAGTCAAACTCTAACACAGTGATGATTGGGTTCATTTTCTGCATCATTCAGTGCTATAACTAGGGGCAGGCAGCAGAGGTACGTGCCTAGCATGCACTTCTTAAGATAAAAATAAGACTTCAAGGGGGGTATGTAATAAATGGCACTAAGTTTGCCCAGGTGCAGTAACCCATCAGCAGGTAGAATTTACTGGTCACCTGTATAAAAGCAAACATCTTATTGGTTGCTATGGGTTACTGCTCATGGGCAAATTTAGTGCCTTTTATTACATATGGGGGCAAGTGGCCTAAGGACCAAGTCAGCAGTTTATTGGCCTGTGCACGGTGCCTGCAGAGGGGGCTGAACAGCTTTACATTTTAGACACATTGAAATGTCTAGCTTGATCTGTCTGTTCCCCCATACAGTACTCCTATGTCCCTACTTGCTGATCCTCAGAGCTTTGTGTTGCAGTTTTTAACAGTAGATTAAATAGTCCATGTGCTATTCACTACAACAAGAGATATATGTTAATCCCTAAGACAGTGATCTCCAACCAATGGATTGTGAGCAGCATGTTTTTTACCAACCCCTTGGATGTTGTCCCCAATGGCCTCAAAGCAAATGCTAATGTATGAACCTCTGGCTTGAAGTTAAGTTTTAGTTGCATAAAACAGATGTATGGCCAAACAGAGTCTCCTGCAGGTTGTCAGTTCATATAGGAACTACCAATGGATGATCCGTCCATATTTGGCACCCCGGGAACTTTTTGCATGCCTGTGTTGCTCTTCTGCTCTTATTTGAATGTAGCTCACATTTAGTGATAGGCGAATTTGGGGCATTTCGCTTTGCCGAAAAATTTGTGAATTTCCCACGAAATTCACGAAACGCCGAAAATTTCACGAAACGGCTCTGCCGTCTCATTTTTTAAAATGTTGGCGTCCATTTTTTTTTTGACGCTGGTGAATTTTGCGGCGGTTTCGTGAATTTATTCGCCGCCGGCGAATCGCGCCAATTTCGCTTCGAATTCGCCCCTGCCGAATAAATTCACCCATAACTACTCACAAGTAAATAAAAGGTTGGAGGTCCACACTTTAAGACTTTACATATTAAGTGATCTGTGCTTATTAACCGAAAGCAAAAATATTGTGGTAGAGGTAGCCCTCCCCTGAAATCGCAGTCTTCCAGCCATATACTCTATATAAATACTCTTAAAATCTAAATCTACCAACACATGCAGTCATAAACCCTCTCTCCTGTCTGACATTCCCTCCTAACTCAGGCACAGCCAATCATATACTGGCAAACTGGGTTGCAACGTGAAGGGCCCCACCCCTGGTGCATACCTTTTTTTCTCCTTGACACAACATGATCAGTGCCAGTAACAGAGGGCAGGGAGCAATGTGGGGAGTGAGTCTGGGTCAGAGGGGCCCATAGGAGCCTGGGCCCACTGTGTTTTTTACCGGTGTGACCGGACTGAGAATTAAAATAGGTCCTGGTATTTCAGGTACACAGAGGCCCAAACAGCCCCCACCAGCCCACTAAATACTGACTTTCTATGGGACCTTATAGCAGCCCCTCTGGTATGTGCCAGAACCAACAGGTTGCCAGTCCGGGCCTGCTCGTGTCCCACAGACGCAGTCCTACCCTGAAGCTACCAGTAGAGCAAGAACAATTTTGTATACATTTAGAGTGAGCTACCTCTAAGTAAAACAAGAGTATTGTACGTGGGGGGCGAAAGACCATTCATTGTTATAAGCTTTTAAAGGGATTGATCATTTTTAAATTCGTTTTCATTTAATATGTCATTTGTATTCGGAGAAAATTTGCAATTGGTTTTCATTATTATATATATTTATTTTTTTTGTGGTGTTTCAGTTATCTACTAGCTTTTTGTTCAGCAGGCAAATAAACAAAACTTCAGCAGCTATCTGGTTGCTAGGGTCTTGTTCGCCTTAGTAACCAGGCTGTGGTTTGAACAACAGACTGGAATATGAAAAGGAGAGGGACCGAACAGAAAAATAAGGAATACAAAGTAACAATAATAAGATATACTGTAAGATCACAGAGATCCCAAGAGTTTTTGAGCTATCCCCATTTTAAATATGGATAGATGTAGAAAAGGATGGCAAATAATTTAAAAACTTTACAAAATGAATAACGAAGACCAACTGCAAAGTTGCTAGTAAAAGGGCATTCTATAACATACTAAAAATCAACTTAAAGGTGAACCACACCTTTAAATGTCACCTGCAGGATATTGTCTCTCCAATAGATGAAAAGCATCCAAAAAATACCTTTGAATGCAGAAGAATAGGGTGTGCAGATAGCCAGTGGCATAAATAAGGCCCCGCAGACCTCACAATGCCAAAGGGGTCTGCAGGGACCTTCTCGCATATTCTGGATTGGCTGTAATAAAGTAAAGATGGCTGTGCATTCCACTATGGAACGCATGTCCATATTTGTTTTTCTAGTGTCAGCCAGGCAGAGAGGGTGCAAGACAGAGAAAAACAAGTAATTTGTGATATCCTAATTGAGTTATGTAATGCTTTCAAGCCATCATTTCTGAGTGATCTTGCTGGCAAGTTTGAGGTTAATGGAGTTTTCATTGACCATTTCTGCAGTGTTCTTGCTGGCAAGTCTGGGGTTAATGTAGTGTTCATTGGCCAAGTGTTAGAAGGTAGAACTCTGCCAGCTAGAGAGTACTTAGTTCTTGGGGGGGGCCATGTTTGTCTGCAGGGGGACCTCTAATGCAGCCAGCATTATACAAACAAAAAACAGGACATTCGAAAAGAAACGTGTTCAGGAAGGGAAGAATTGGTGTTAATTCAAATAAATACTTTTTTTTAAAATATTTGTTATTCTGGTATCTTAAATGTTACAGAGTAACCTATCAGTGCTTCTTATTGTCCTAGCTATCAGTGCATCTCCCAATAAGTGCAATGCGGTGCTAACTGCAAACAAAGTGCTACTGAGCCCCGTAGGCTTGGAGTGTGCCGGTTAGTTCCAATTTCAGGTGATGTCAGATATGAGCCAGTCTCGTTTTGCAATAAATGTTCAGTTCTTGGACACTGACAGCCAAAATTCAGGAATATAGGCGTTGAAATATTGAAACCCAGAAGAGGCTTGTGTAGGATTTACAGCAAACTCAAAATCCCCAAACTCTGGCATAATAAAAAATAAAGGAACGGTTCGATTCAGATTGACTGCTCTCTGTTTGCTCTGAGTACTGCAGCAGACTCGCTTTTACAGGCCACTCTTGTGTCTGTTGAACTGTTGCTCTGTCTTTAGCAAAATCTCCGGCAATAGAAATCATTTTATTAAAACCACCTGCGGACCATTGTTAGCAGACGCTGATGCTGTCAAATAACTTACCCTCTTAAGCCAAAACAAGTCATTAAGTGGGGAGGGGGGTGAATTAGAGATTTAGACATGGGCGATATGAGGCTTCTTATGATCAATTGGTATCTTCCTCTGATAAAACGGAGCTCCTTGGCCGACCCCGTGCATCCTTTCCTTGCACTTACTGGATCTAATTAAGAGTGAGGAATACCAGGCCCGAGTCGGCGCTGAAAGGCCATCCCGATACCTACCCATTAATAACTCTCAAGTGCACTGAGCATTGTAATTGTCAGGCTGCAATTTACAGTAATCCTCCGATGCAAAAAAAAAAAAAAAAAAACTTAAATAGCTGCAGTTGATTTGAAATTCATACAACTAGTTGAAAGAGAGAAAAACAAGATGCATTGGGTTAAAAGGCCAAATTGTGCAAGCGTGTACGCTGAGTGACAGACATTTTAGTACTAACAGGGGACTATATTTTAAAAGGTCACTGTAGACTCTTGGCTCGGGCCCTCTGACAAACAATGTAGTTTCCATATATTTACTTGCCATCTCTTTGTTTTTACAGCACGCAGAATAAATGAGTTAAATGACGTTGTGGGGGCCTGCACTTCGTCAGTGCAGGTTATAAGTCATTATTAAACTCCATCAAATCAGACCAAACCAGGTCTAGGCAAGGAGACTAAAAGTTATTTGCATTCCTTCTGTCATAAAAAATCATATCCCCTTACCCAAGACTTTCGTTTCTTTATTAAACGCAGCCACAAGAGTATTTCAGGTCTGGCAATCTAAGCTCAGGAAAAACCTTTTTCTGTATAACTCAGTGTAACAGCTTAAAACCAAGCCCACTGCAAACTCCCAGCTGAACGGATCTGGGCTTTAAATCAAGACACACATATTACTTTTAAATAAGATTAGCCTTTATATTTTGCTGCTTATGTTAAAACTTCTCATGTCATTCTCTCCTTTTATGTAAACTCAAACATAATTCTGTTTTAGAAGAAAATTTCAAACAAATTAAAAACCTCAAGTAGATCGTGCGAGGAGCAAAAAGTTTTGCCCCCCCCCCTCCCAGATACAGGATAATATTTGGATATAGTATAACCCTCTTTCTTAATGTGGATTCTTAGCTTTTTCTAACCCAGAGAACAATGAAAAATGCTGCTTGGAGTATACTATATTTTTATATTGTCCATATTTACATAGACAGTCTTGCAGTAATTGCCAGAGAGTTTGCCTTTTTTTTATTGCAATTGGCACATACAAAATCTAGAATTACTATACAACTGCCTGACACCTGGCTAAAGGACATCTGGCAAAGTCATTGCTCCCTCCAATCAATCAGCTGCCCGGGATAATTATAAAATAATAACCACTGGTGAAAAAATATATTGATTTGGTTAAAAAGACAATAGGCAAATGCAGTTGCAGTGCCCAGTAAAAGGTTAAAGTAAACACACACACAGCATATTGGATAGCATTTTCCATCGTAGATCTCAAAAATTTCCAGGCATAGGGAAAGCCCATAATGCAGGCTAATTTGCCGGTGTCTGAATATTCCATCATTTCAAGCTGAAAGTGCAGGAATCCAGTGGCAAGGTTTTTTGTTTTTTTTCAACTCGTGAAGTGTTGGGAGGGATTGCATGGGTGGGGGGATTAGGAGGACATTCAACATCTTAAATTACTGTGGGTGAAGCTTTTTTCCAATATCAGGCCTGTCCTGCTTAGAGAGGAGGAGATTGGGATATGTATGATGCTTACACTAAGCATAATCTGTTACAAGCCAGCTAAATCTTGGCTCTGCAACATTTGGGATGAACGCTCTCATCCTGTGCACAAGGAAATCAGAGTAAAAATGATGGTTCATGCCTTTTTATGCAACGTCCAAATCTTTGTTGTACCTAGAGTTACTTTTCTTGCTATTTGCTAAAGCATTTTTTTTTTTAAACTAAAATTCTTTTAAAATAGTAATTTCCAAATTGGGAAATCTGGACCACTGTGATCAGCGCATTATTGATTGGGATGTCATAATCCCACCCCATGATGTCACAAGCACGCCCACTCCTAAAGGTGGCACCCCTACTTTTATTGGAAGGTTTTTCTATGGACAGAATATATTTATGCTTGTTCGTATTGGTAAATGTGTTAGACTTCAAGATCTTGCAGCAAGAAGGGTGGCCATGTTGCTCATTTTTGATAATGCAGCAATGCTCACAGTCTCAGACCAGTTTTACAAGGAAAGTCTTCCTAAGGGCTGGGACACACTGGGCGATTTCATTTTAGCAAGGCGCAGAGCGAGGGGAGGCATTCGGGGAAGATTGGTCGTGGAAAGTCGCGGCGATTAGTCGCCAGATGACTAAATCTCCCCAAATCGCCCAGTGTGTCCCAGCCCTAAAAAGGAATCTAAACCAAAAACAATTAAATGATGTAAATCTGATTAACTGATGTTTCTGTAAGCTCTGCAGTTTACATGAATTTGATAGTTTTAGCAGTGTAATGTTAATACCTGCCAATACAAGGCTTTGGGCTCAACTTAAGAGTCAGCAACCCATGGGGGCAGATTCACTAAAGGGCGAATTGTTGCCAGCGAATGCTTCACCACACTTCGCCAGTCGAAAATCCATTACCACTATGCTAATTCTCTAAAATGCAAAGTTGTTCCATGGGTGCCGAATGCTGTTGACTTTTCACTAGTGGTACTGTGGCAGTGGGAGCGTTTCAAAGCAAAATTACGCTAGCGATCTCCTCTGCCTAGTGAAACTTTGTTAGTCCTCTTACGCTTAGGTCAGTTTGAATCGGGCAGGTACATTAGTCTTTATTAGAGATGTTGGTGCAAATGCTTAAAGTGGCCACTTTTTACTACAAATGTTCAAGGAACCTTAATAAAGACAGAAAATATCCTCTGAGCCCACCCTAAAACAAATGTTCCATGCCCCTCAAATGTCTGGGGAAAAATGTTAACCCAAAAAAGTTTAATAGTTGGGACCTTTGCAGGCAATCCCGCTTGAAAAAAGGACAAGTCACCAGCGTTTTTACAATTTCAATACATTTCCGGCAGACAGGATATGATGTAACGGACAAAAGATTGAGGAGGATGTAGCGTTGTTTTATCAATTTGCCTGGTCTGAGGTGGCAAAGTAACTCTGGTGAAAAAGGTAATGTTCAGTAAAATTCGACAGAGCGATAGAGTGCGAACGAACGCTAGTGACTTCTCACCTACACCGGTTAGTAAATTGGCAATATCCCTGCGGATGGTATTTCTGGAGAAATGTCGGTAGCGCTACCCTCTTTGCACCTTTAGTGAATCTGCCCCAAGAAGTTAACGAAATCTAGAAGTGGATAGAAAATGCATAGGCACAGTTAGAATTGCTGAAATTGTTGTCCTTCAAAGACAGTTATTAAAGCTGAAGCCTGTCTAGCAGTATAATATAGTCTAAAACTGCTAATATCTCAATATACATTAAAAATAGTAAATTTAATGAAAACGACCAAAGTGTTCAGAGCAGAGCAGTACTCTGTCTTAATTAAAATTTGCATGAATTTATTTTTTTGAGGTTAGATCCCCTTTAACATAAAATGGGAGTTCAGCAAGTCGCGTGTTCCCTAGGAAACCAAATACCAACGTGTCAAGCACAATGATCAGATCCCCCGTACAACCGGATTTACAGAGCAGGAGCGGGACTAAGAGACCATTAAATATTGTGCCCGCAGTGGTCTCATTGGGCCCCAGGCAGCGCATAACTACTCCCCCCTGCGCTGGCTGCCGCTTCTCTTCATCAGCGACATTATCCATCGTATAGGAGGAGGAAGGGGGCCTGGGCAGTCACTGCATCACATCCATGAGTAGCCAGGAGGAGAAATCAAGCTCAGCAGGATCGATGGTCGCCTTTTCGCCGTTTCTGTACAGGACAGGAAGTGCAGTTTCTGTAAGTTATTTCTTAATAAAGGCTTTGTGATTTTAAAGTATAATTTGTGTTGGTGCTTATTTTTTGATGTGTACTAACAAATTTTTTTACATTTTTTTGATGTTACTGGTTCTTTAAGACTGTCAGCTCCCACCATACTCCTCAGATCACTTAATCATATCCAGGTTAATAGTAAAACTGCTATCTGGTGACTAGCATTACCAAAAACAAAACCGAACCTCTCAACATCTACAACACCACACACAAAAGAGTTTACAAGTTAAGTGGAGAAATAAAAAACACAGCAGAATTGAACAACCAAGACATAACTTTATTGGTGATATACTTAGCTACAGTTATTACAAAAATTCTATTAAAGGTATTTGTGATCCATAAGGTGCAGACTGCAGGTTCCTGCAGCAGGATTACAGTATGAAAGTCCCTTGAGACGGCTGCAGCATGTGACACTGACAAGTTAATGTCCCCAAATAACAATGTCATTTCAGTTTTTATGCGATTCCCTCTCCCCATGTTACATTAAACTATTTACAATAGGACTGCCTGCAGATTCTCACATCTTGCTCCCAAATGTCAACGAATCTGGTTACCGCGGCAGCAGTAACGCGCGAGTGCACATGAACAATTTGGCCTGTCTGTGGCCAACCTTCCTTATTCATATTCCATATGACCTAAACTATTTTTTTTTTTTTTCTTGCAAGTCAAATAAGTTTTTCCACTGAAATTGGGACGCATAGCCTGGGGTTGTCCTCAAATAGTAAAATGAGATATGGACTAGGAAGCGGACTTTATACATTTCGAAAGAGAAGTGCAATAAGCGGGCAAAATGATCTGAAATGTAGATTTCCAAAAATATGAAACTCCAAGGTTTTTTTTAGAAATACAAAAATATCCAATTAGGCAAACCACAGCTCCTTCATCCTCACGCAAAGGAGTGAAGCCTTTTCTCTTAAAACACATTTAATAAGAATTACAATTAGTTAGGGAATGCACTTGCAAATGGCTAGCCCAAACTGAATGCTAAGAGGGAGCCTCTTTCAACTTTGCCAAATGGATTTGGTCTGATGTATTTGGGGGTCCTGCTCTCCCTTTCCTTAGTAACAGGCAATCAGGGATGTAATAATGAGCCCCCCTAGTTTCCATTCTCTTATTCTCATTTGGCAAGATCATGGCTCCGTTTCAGCAGTCATTTTAGTAATGTTGCTTGGGGTATTTAAAGGGAAACTATCATCACACGGACTCTCATTTATATTACAGTTCTTGCGAGTGTTGTGCAGTTCTCAGCATTAAAACAGTGCCATTTTACAATATATTACACATTGTGAGGTACTTTGGTTTTGCCGATTTGGCAACCCTCAATATTATAATATCTATGAAAACGGTCTTTACATTTAAGAAGACTGATGTGTAGAAGTAGATATCTGTCACAAATAGATTCTTTCCTAAGCAAGCAGATAAAGACTGTAAACAAGCGATTCTTTTCGAGCACGGCTTAGCGTGGGACATACGGCTTGCAAACACAAACATTTCAGTTGGATGATAGTGTCCCTTTATAACATCACAAATGCAATATTCTCATTATTTGTTAAATGATAAATGCCACAGACATGTTCATGAAAAGGGAGGGTGTTTTTTTGAGGGTGTTTCGTGTTCTACAAATGACAATGCAGGCATCACAATTATCCTATTTTCAATTACGAATGGCAGCATAAGCCGCAAGACACGATACCCTCTCCGTTACGCACATATTTATGCTGAAATGAGGTAAAGCATGGTACCAAGTGCAATGGTGATTTGTGCTACATAAGAAATCGAGCAATATAACTAGAATAATGAGCTAGAAAACAAGTATGCAGCATAGTTACAGCTGTTCAATATGTTACTGTAAAATCAAGGAAATTAAGAATTCATGTTTAGGTGGCAGCAATGTGTTTGGCATTAGACCAAGAGTATCTTGCATGTCTCCAACAAACATTAGGGCAAGTCCACCTTTGAATTAACCAATAGTACATTATAATAAACCAATTCTAAGAAGATATCGGTTGATCCTATTTTTTTTTTTTTTTTTTTAAAGAATTTGCTGTTTTCAGCTTGAAAATGGCAATTCAATTTGGGTGTCTGTTAGTAAGGGTTCAGTGTTATTTCTGATTTCGGCTCGGATTTCAAAAACCAGCGGGGTTGCTAGGATAATTAAGCCATAACTATAAGACAACAGTTAAAATTCCAAGCCTTAGAGCTGCAGAACAAAAATGTCATTAACTCAAAGTCCTTTTTAAAAAAAAAAAAAAAATAGAGCTAATTATGCATTGACTTATACCACTGTATAGTACATAGCAAATGTTAATTTCAAGGTGGAAGAGCCGTTTAAACAAAGTTTTCTGGTAATGCAACCCTTTGGATTACCAGATGAAACCTGGCCTATGCTGAAAAAAAAAAAAAAAAAAATCAGATTTCCCATTAAAGGAAAACTATACCCCCAAAATGAATACTTAAGCAACAGATAGTTTATACCAAATTGAATGACATATTAAAGAATCTTACCAAACTGGAATATATATTTACATAAATATTGCCCTTTTACATCTCTCGCCTTGAACCACCATTTCGTGACTCTATCTGTGCTGCCTCAGAGATCACCTGACCAGAAATACTACAACACTAACTGTAACAGGAAGAAGTGAGGAAGCAAAAAGCAGAACTCTGTCTGTTAATTGGCTCATGTGACCTTACATGTGGTTTGTATGTGAGCACAGTGAATCTTACGATCTCAGGGGGTGGCCCTTATTTTTTAAAATGGCAATTTTCTATTTATGATTACCCAATGGCACATACTACTAAAAAGTATACTATTATGATAATGGTTCATTTACATGAAGCAGGGTTTTACACATGAGCTGTTTTACTCAGTATCTTTTAATAGAGACCTACATTGTTTGGGGGGTATAGTTTTCCTTTAAAACACTATAAACCACATTTACAACAAACTGCTAAAGGGATTGGCTTGATTTAAAATGCAGTTTTACAAAGATTGCTGTGCCGTTTATTGGCTGAAAATGCATATTTTATAAAGGTGCTGGAAATTTTACTCAATACATTGAACATGTCATACTAAAGGAATGTGCTACTCAAAAGCCTGGGTGAATAGGATGCTCCTTATTTCCAGTTCTTTATAACCAAATTGGAAAGTAAAAGTCATGCAACAAAAGGGAAAATAATGTTTTTTTTTTCTAATAGTCCATTTAAAGTGATATGGACATGTTCTTAGCAATGATGGGAATTGTCAGCATTGCTGCCAAAGAAGGACCACACTAATTCTTTCAAGATCACCCCAAACCCGCATTCCAATTTTCTTAATTGTCATGTCAGGCTGGAGTACAAAGGTAGACAATCATCAAGCCTATTATGAAGATTGTTCCACCACTAGTCCAGCTGGACTGCCTGAATAAGCTCTCTGTAGGCTGCTAAATTCTACATATCAAAGTCAGTGATAGTTGGGGGAAGAAAACAACAAATAGTGTGTTAGTGCCTTAGCATGGATGCAATTCCTGACCCTGACAAAAACAAGTCGGTATCACTTTAAACAAAACCGAGACCGCATTTATTTTACAGACACTTCTTTGTACAGTTTGCAGTGTTAATCTGAGCTGTGCAATCATCAAACCTGTTTATATTATGCTCAGACAACCAATATATTATAATAAGATGCTCTTTGAATGTTCAAACTACCACATTTCTAAGGATGTAGCAAATGTAAAGCATTATCTTAAAGGACAGAAGAGACTTCCTAATGAAAAGCAAGTTATCTTCTGCGTAATGAACAGATAATGATTTCTAGATTGTATCGCAGTGTCAATGCACCCACCCCCAGCATTCATGCCTAGGGGCAGCTTTACCTGCAACACCAGGAACGCCACCACCAAAAACATTACAAATGGTTTAAGAGGTTCTATGGCTGAATTAGTGATACAGTGACTATAAAAATAAGTTGCTAAACACTATAAAGGCTACATGTGCAGAAAAGAACAAAAAAATGTCCCCCAACCCCAATGAAAAAGAAATATGTTGGGTACGATTAACTGCTGGCGGCTTAGGCAAGTGAGGGGGTAATGCCATGGTAACCTAGTAGTAGAATGGCACACAGGAACCCCAAACATGGCAATAGACATCAATGCAAAAATATATATATGCTCACATATAAAACAGCATTGGGTAGTAATCTTATTAGTAACAGAATCCATACCTTGATAGAACTTAAAGGAATAAACTCGCTAAACTCAAAATGTATTACGTGTTAGTATCCTAGTGTAATGATGTAACCAACTTGAAAGAATAAAAAACCCATTTTTTACTTGCATAAATATGCAACTTTTCTAATGGTCCATTGACTAATTGCTGGCAAAACCTAGCAGTCCAGTTGAATTCTGTGACAAATGCCAGATATGCTGATAAATGGGAAAATTATTATTATTATGTTCAATGTTCAATCACAAAACATTAATCGTTAGATCAATGAGCCGTTATGCTTGATGGCAGTTAGGTTGTCATCATTGTAGCAGGGACAGGCCTTAAAGTTTTAAATAGAAAACCTTAACTAAAGCAGAATAAACAAAAACAGTTTTTACCTTGCGTATTTTTATGCTAAATCTAGGTCTTACATGATTCTTACCTACGTGAGGTCACTAATTAGATACTAACATTTACTATAGGGTATCAGGGAAAGAAATACTTATTGGTAGTTGTAGAAACAAAGTGCACCTTTCTTCTACAACACCAAACAATTAACAAAAAACCCAACAACCAACTTAAGTTCTATCAAGCTACTCATATGGTTAGATTTCTATCAATCTATCAAAATCCCAGTTTGTCTTTTAGCATTAGTACCCCCTCAAACATAGCAGGATGGAAGCAGGTCATATCCCACAATCTTCGGAAACAGGTAAATCAAGAGGTAATATAGTTACAGTGCAAATAAAAATACACATTTCAAGCATAATATATAAAACATAGCACCAAACAGACAAAAATATGAGAAAGCATGCAGAAGGAGGAAAAGGGTATAAATGAGGTATTCAAGTGAAGACTGCCTATAAAATCTAAAGCCAAAACATGGACTTAAGACACTACAAAAAAAAAAAAAAAAAAAAAAAAGTATACCCCATCCCAAATACACAGATTGCATTTCTTACTCTACGCAAATCACATACATATTGGAAAGGCAGATCTTATTCCGTGTAATTGCTCTTTCGTTTGATATCGCAGCACAGCCTTTGGAGTTGGAAATGCTGTGCCCTTTTTCACATGTATTTAGAAAGTCGAAATATTCACAAGTGTAAAAGGTGCTCAGTTTGCTACGTAACCAACTATTAGAAAATCTGCAGCATATTCTTTTTTTAAAGTGTGATATGTCTAAAGGTTACATTGATATTTTGACAACTTGCATTTATAAAGACTAAAACGACACAACCTCAATTGCCCACATAATTCACATCAGTTTCAGCTTTTCCTTTTGGGAATACTTTCCATGCAGTTTTAGAATGGAAGTTAAAATAAATCCACTATTGCCTTCTACAAAATGGTTCAAGTCTTTATGCAGCAGTATTTCCTTCAGCGCTGACGAGGGGAACAACAACAACGCACAATGTCGTTTACCGTCAAACACTTAAAGGGGTTCAGTTACAAGCCAGTCCCAAATGTAGAACCTTCTTGCATTCCATAATGGGAAGTCAGAGTATGTCGGGATCTGAAAGCTCACAGAATTAAGAAGCGACAGCATTAGGAATTAACCCAATTTCATTTTCAGATATTTGTGTTATAAAAAAAAAAACTAATCATTTAACCCATTTTGTCACCATAAAACCTTATTTATGCAATACATGTACAGTCACTTATCCAACTTCCCACAATGCTGTCTCAATTTAAGTGCAATGCTGCTTATTAATACCATCACTTCTGAATGGTGTGCAGGGAGGAAACATGGCTGAGGTACTGCCTCTAACCAAATTATCCAATACAGCTTATAAAGAGGTTTCCAAAATGATGTATGAAAAATACATCCCTGCATCTGCTGAGAATACATCTATATTTGTGTGTGGATGTGTGTGAAAATGGTATGTATAGACATACTTATGTGTGTGTGTAATATGTATATCATTTACACACATATACATATATATATATATATATATATATATATATATATATATATATATATATATACTCACACTTTTTTTTCATTCACGTATTTCGAGGCACAAGTTGAACCCTTTATGCACTTAAACCCAAAACCAAAAGGAGCAGATCTTAGTAAGAAATAGGAATGGGAAAGACATAAAGCACTCTTGTGATTAACCAAAGCAAAAGGGAGAAAATAAGACAAGATTGAGTTGGAGCAAAACATAAAATGCTTTTCCCCTCCCACAGTGCCCTGCAGGAGGAGAGGCTTACAACTTGTCTCCAAAATACGCATCCTTTCAGTTGTCTATTAGGTGCCTGAACATAATTAAATCTGTTTTTTGTTCCTCTTAGAACACAATTCCACTGTAGAGGTGTCAAAAGTATGATCAGAAATTCTGCCTTTCTGGAGGATAGAGCTCAGCTTTGGGATGAATTCTCTTCCGGCAGTGAAGAGCAGGAATACTCAGCTGTTGGGGACCTGAGACTGGTTTGCCTTGAGGCTTCTTAATGCTCTCCTGGCTGCTGCAGATTTGGCAATTCTGTAACTTCTTCCAACTCCTTTAAATTTTCCTTTTCCAACAACTTCCACTGTCACTCTGACTTTTCCATCGTATGTTCTTTCAGCCGGACTGAAAGAATCAAGACTTGCAATCATTCACTAACAAATGATATCATCACTGTGCTAATTTCATTGTGTTGTAGACTTGTCTTTGGTATGCAATGGAAATCAAAGCACCAGAATAACAAACAATTGTACCTGAATATCAGTTTAACACAAAGTATGAAAATAAACACAAAAACCAACAACATTTAAAACAAAAACCAACTTCGATAACAACAACAAAAATAGAATCTAATTTGTTACACTGGATTTTTGGAGCAAAAAAGCACAATAATTTCATTAAACCTACACTGAACTGTCAAGTGCTAGCATGTGGCACATTACTTACCTATTATTTAATGTTTTTTGTGCATGTAATAAAGTTATTAAAATGTTTTTAATCATTTGTATCTGAATAAAACAAACATAAGATTCCTATAGGACCAATACGGGCAAATCTTGAGTGCTAATAATAATAAGAAACTTGATAAAGGGCCATTGTTTAGCTTGAAACGTTGTAACTGTCCAGATCATAACGCAAAAAAGTAGCAAAATAAAGGCTTTTTAACAGAAATCCTTGATGGTGCTGTCTGCTACAGTTTGTTTGGAAATCCTGAGTGCTAATGCATGATGCTGCTTTAGCAAGTAATGCCTATAGTAGCCTGAAGGGCTAGATATTGACCGGTAGTTTCATGAGAGCAGAGTGTTTTGTATCTCATATGTGGCTATATGGAAGTTTAAATAAATAATCTTATATACTTAGATATGGTATCCGGTGTAAAAAATAAAGGTTTTATTATATTTGACTTAATGTTTTATGTACTTGATGAAAAATTATTATTAGAGGTGCTCTTTCCCCTAAGTTAGTATAGGTTTCTACTGCAGCTGGAAATGAGGAGGTCAGTGGTTTAATTAGCCTTAAAGATCATAAAAAGAAGACAACTGTTCTCAAAGGTGGAACTACACTAAACAGCATAAATGGTTTACAACTCTTAATCAAATATATGTTCTGTAAGAGAACACAGATTTAAAAAGCCAAAAGAGACTAAAGCATGTCAAATTATTTTTCCTCTCTTCGCTAACAAAAAATCAATCAGAGCAACATATATAAATATTTAGCTCACCTGAATTTAGCAGTTTCAGGCTCCATTTCCAGCAATTCTCTCACTGGGGAACGAGGAACATTAGCAGAGAATTTTTCTGTAGAGACAAATGAGTTGAATTAGTTCAAACGTAAGTAAAATACAGCAACAAATATTTTTGTGCCTGTAAAGTAACTATAGAAACAGCATAATTTTTTTTTTTTTTACAAGCATTCAAGCACAGTCATTTACAAAAGTGTGGAAACCTCTGGAAAAGAAATATTGAAAAGTGCTCTTTCACAAGCACAAGCAATGAGCCCTTACACCAGAACAGGTACAATAATTACACATGTATGGTCTTAAAGTATGAGTTTACCAATTAGTGGATGCATCATAGGATAGTACACACGCCATACAGTTTCCAAGGACATGCCGCTGTCCATATAAATAGCTCCTGCAAGTGACTCAAATATGTCTCCCATTGCTTTTGGGACTTCAATATCCTCTTCTTTCTCTTCGTCTTCTTCAGACCTACGTAACTATTAAAAAGACATGACAATTGTAATGTCCACAATTATAGAATAATGGTTTAGCTACATTAACGAATATTCAGTATAATGACTTTATAAACAGAAAGGCATTTTATTTTAAAGGGTAAAAAACTATTTTGTTTTTTACAATAGTTGTGTGTGTTACATGGTTAAGTTCTCCACAGAGAAGCATGTTTTTAAAATGAATGTCAACATAGTCTTTTTGAGAATGTACTGTTGTTAACACAGCTCAGCACCTAACTTTTCCATCTTGGAGAAGACAACTGGATTTGATTGTGTATTGAAGTTAAACTAATTTTGCTGGACATAAAAAAAAAATAAATAAATAAAACAATAGTTTTCATACATGTGCAAGTTGAAACTTTATTAATGACTGTGAAAACATTTTTGCTGGAAGTGTGATAAAGTTTGAATAGATCTGACCCATAGTGACAAACCATCAGTACATGGTAATTTTCATTTACTGCCTTGCAGCTTGGCCCAAGTTTTTGGGCTAAAATGTTTTTCTAACGCTCGCTTAAGCAGGATTTCTAAAATATTTTAAAACACATTGGCTTGTCACTTCCGCAGTGAGTCCTGTTTTGTCCTGTGGGGGGGGGGGGGGGGGGGGGGCAGATTCTGATCCAGAGTGTATATCTAGAGGTCCTGCCTTAAAGC
This sequence comes from Xenopus petersii, assembly GCA_038501925.1. Classification (NCBI taxonomy): domain Eukaryota; kingdom Metazoa; phylum Chordata; class Amphibia; order Anura; family Pipidae; genus Xenopus; species Xenopus petersii. The sequence goes on along the minus strand of CM076686.1, from coordinate 59,132,190 downwards.
AATACAGGGATTTCTGTTTGTCAGAAAGGAAATGGAAATATATAGTCATATATAAACAGTCACAGGAGTACTAAGAAATCAATCTCCAGGGTCAGATAAAAGCAACAACATCTCTCCATCAGTAAATTAAAGTTTGATCCCTCAGAAGGATCTTATACAGAATGATACATTGTTTTTAGGTAAACAAACTATGGGAAAAATCTATTAATTAGAATCATGTGGTGACATAGATAGCATACAAAGCGTTAACTATTCTTCTTGTAGCATAGGTGACAATTCCCTCCTTCTGATGTGGAGCTCTCACCCTCAAGCATGACTGGGAAGACTAGTGGATAGCCTTGCATCAGCTGTGCAAACATGCTATGCAGTCCTAGTGATTATAATTTCATACTGGAGTCCAACAAATATTTTAACTGTAGTAAATGGTGTCACTGCCCCATGAACTGAGGAAGAATGGTGTGCTTAATGGTAGGTGGGCTCAACATAAAAATGGAAGTATGAGAAACAGACCAAGAAAAAAAAAAAAAAAAGTCGTACTTCTTGGCATATGCCTGTTACTTGCTTTCTAAGGACTTTAGAGATGTGGATTCCTAAATTTCCTTTAAAGGAGAAGGAAAGCTCCAAGACAGTTTATTGCCAATAGATTAGCCACAATAGTGCGAGCTAGAACGCTATATTTATTCTGCAGAATGCTTTACCATACCTGAGTAAACAGCTCTAGACACTGTCTCTATTTGTTTAGGATAGAAGCTGCCATATAAGCTTGGTGTGACATCACTTCCTGCCTGAGTCTCTCCCTGCTTACTAACAGTTCTGAGCTCAGATTACAGTAGGGATGGGAGGAGGGAGGGGGAGAGGAGCAAACTGAGCATGCTCAAGGCCGTGCCCTGGAGGTTTAAGCTGAAAACAGGAAGTCTGATACAGAAGCCCATGAGTACACAATAAAAGCAAAGAAATGTGGTGTTTCTTTTGACAGAGGACTCAGAGCAGCATTACTTTGAGGGTTTACTGGTGTATTTATATAGACCTTTCTGATAAAGCTTACTTAATTTTAGCCTTTCCTTCTCCTTTAAACAAGAGTATGCACTTTGCATAAATTAAATGAATTCTGCTCCATCATTCATTCTCCACTGGCTTCAGGTATATTAAATCCCTTGGAAACTTTGCAGCGTTGTGTTAGAAGAATGTGAGGGTGTATAACAGGCTGAACAGTAACCAAAAGGGCAACAACTACTTACTTATTTAAACAGATCATGGGTAATATCATTGGCTAGGATAATATTTTGCCCAAGCATTGCTCCACATACTTGTAAAAATTCAGCAGTATTTTACCCACCTCAGAATCCATCCCTTGCATTTCATTTTTTTCAAGCTGAAATTGCACAAAATCATCAATTACATGGAACAGTTCAGGAGAGATGGCCTTGAAGTATTTATGGTAGTCATATTTCACAGCTAGAGATGCAAATATGGTGTTATTCACAAGAGCAGAACGCAGGTCAGTGAGGACTCCTGGCGAGTGCTGGCGTGGGTCTTCATAAAGGTGCTTAGTAATGAGGTAGTCCAAAATTGCATCTCCAAGAAATTCTAAACGCTGGTAGCAATCTTACATACAAAGAGATGACAGGAAGAAAAAAAGAATAAAAACAAAAAATTACTTGCCAAGTGCTTCCAATGATGACCAGTCATTGCTCCGCCTGAAACTTCGACCTTCTGCAATGATCTATGGTCACGTGATAAATGGATGATCAGCACGACCATAGTCAGCATTTTAGGTTTGTTTTAGTTGATGTTTAAGGAGCAATATATTGACAACAAGCAATAATAATAACTAGCAATTATATTGAAGGATTTCTTATGTAAACCTCAGTCACTCATTGACTTGGGCAACACACACACACTGTGCACAATATTTCAGGTATGCTATTAAAACATTTTGTACTGCAATGATGCACAATATAAGCAATTTTTTTCTTTTAAGAATTAAACATTTTAAAGGGTTAGAGGTGTATTTGTACCTTTGAAAGGAATTCTGTCATGGGAAAACATTTTTTTTTTATTAAATGCATCAGCTAATAGTACTCCTCCAGCAGAATCCTGCATTGAAATTGGTTTATCAAAAGAGCAAACAGATTTGTTTATATTTAATTTTGAAATCTGACATGGGGCCAGACATGTTCGTTTCCTAGGTGCCCTCGGTCATGTTACTTGTGCTCTGATAAAACTTCAGTCACTCTTTACTGTTGCACAGCAAGTAAGAGAGGTGTCCCCCTCCACCCCAGTAGCCTATAAACAGAACAATGGTAATGTAACAAGATAACCGCTCCACTCCCCGACACAAGATAACCGCTCCCCTATTGATAGGAGAACAGCAATCAATAGTAAAAATCCAAGCCCCACTGCGGCACCTTCAATAACACTGAGTTGGAGAAACAACAGGTTATCTGAAAGCTGTTCCATAGTTATGTGCTGGATCTTTTCTGAAAGAACAGGACTAGGCAAAATTACCCAAGATGGCTGAATACCTATCATATCATCATATGAAAAAAAAAAAAAATACACTTGCTCATTATATGGTAGACTGAATTATTTGCAGTGTAAAAAGTTTAATTTAGAAATAAAAATTATCATAAAAACCATGACAGAATTACTTTAAACTGGGCCACAGGAGGCTAAACTAAACTAAATGACTGAACATGCAGAAGAACTGGGTAAGTTTAGAGTAACATTACAATTTTACACCAGCTAAGCTGACCGAATCACCAATATAGAACAGAAATATGGCAATGGATGTGTGCTTACACCCCATTTATACTACTTACCAGTTATAGTATTGTAGTGGTAAGAGGCATGTGTAAAAGCCTGTAGAAGGTAGGCCTTGTTTTTAAACGGATAGTTTATTTTCTTCTCAAAGTTCTCAAAACCAGATATTAGATGGTCAAGGGTTTTTTCAGCATCTGGATGCTCAAACATACACCTCGGAGGGATCTTTAAATAACCGTATTCCACGCCTTTGCAAGAGGAAAGCTCAGAGTTAAGAGTGCAGATGTCTCTGGTGCTTGTTTTCTGGTAAGATGATGATGCACTAATGGAATTTGTGCTAGTAACAGACCTTCTTACTTGTGGGAGCACTTTTAAGCCCAAAGAACAAAGAAACAGTTGCGCAGCTCTCTCACCACAACTGGTCAGATAGCAGCCTAATAAAGCCTCTACACAGTCAGCAATACTTTTGTCTGCAATACACTGCTCTGTGTGTAGGTCATACGAAATGGACTGCTTTCCAACATCAGTTCCACAGTTCTCTTCCGATGGATTCCAAAAGCCTACTACAAAGTCATCCTCCTCTACAGCCTTGCTGGGATCCAAATAACACATGGCATCCCAAGAACTGTAATCAAAATCATCAAATTCAGAAGGAAACTGAGCACTTTCCAGTAGAGGTTTCTTTGGTGCCCTCCATTCATAATTCTGATCTGGGGGTGCAAATGAAGACAGAGGTATTTTCTTCACAAATGCCCCAGATCCAATTAACATGCTGTCAATGAATTTGATATGCTCTTGATCATATTCTAGAAAGTCATCATCAAAATCGGTTTCCTCTTTTGGATTCCTCCACATAAGATCTTCATCTTCTTCATCATCATCATCAAAGTCTTCATCAATTTTGCCATTAGCCATCACACCCTCACCAGACTGCAGTCAAAACATAAGTTAATACTTATTCAGAGATAAAAGAGAAATACATTCCGCAGTTACAAACACATGGATTAAATAGTACTGCTGCTAAAAGCCTTATCTATTTTAATCTATATTTATACATGCTTCATTTTTATATGCGTCAGAACTATGCTCAGTCTTCTTGTGTAAGGTAAAAAAAATTTAAACTATCCATGATGTCAGTAAATTGACTACAAGAGTTAATAGCATCTGTAAAAAATTACCCCAAATAAGCACAACACAGAACAGCCTCAATGGGCTTTACACTCAGAGACCCCAAAATTGCATCATAAAATCCCCAAATATTTAAACCCAATATTGCACTCAAAAATACAACAAAGCATTGTAAAAAGCAGTGGCGACTAAAGCGTTCAGGAACAAAATGCACTGCCGAATTTAGCCTTCCAGTTTTATTATGTATTATTATATTGTTGTTCTTGTTTGTTTATATCTTTTCTCATCTATATAAAATTTATTTTCTTTCTGCCATATCTCTTCTTGTCTCACGTCTCATCCTCTTCCGTTTGGGCTATCTTTACTTTCCTTTTACATTTAAACCCCTTTTGCTTCTGTTCATTAAGCCCTTCCTCATCTTATAAAATCCCAGACCATCCTCTTCTTCTTTCCCTCCTCACTAATAGGACAATACCCCATTGTCGTTTGCTTTCTGAATGGTGATTTTATTTTACAGAAGGAATTGAGAACAATTGCATTAAAACTTTCTTTCCTAAACCTTACAAATACATCATAAACAACCAAAACATGTTAGTGGCTTACAAAAAACTACATTGTGACTGGGAGCATATTTAAAACAATATTCAGAGGACATTTACACAACTCACCGTTTCATTACTTTCCCACTTATCAGAACTCTTGTCCTGGTTAACAATATAACCAGGGGGAAGCCAGTTAACAGGTGGATCGAAAATGGACACCACCATCCGGCTGGGTGAGCCTTTCTTTTTTCCAAGTCGATAAAGGTTACAGTTACTGACCTACCACAAACAAAGACATCATTAGAATTAGAAAAATTTCAGCAATAACCGTCTAATCCTTTTCTCTGTCAACAGATAGGACTTGACTGAAGACCATTGTTGCTTTAGCAAAAAATATCCCGATTGTTTTCAGAAGCCAAAACAAAGCAGAGGTTTTAAACAGAAGCCAAAGCAAAGCATAAGTTTTAACAGAAGCCACATATTTAAATGGAACAAAACACAAAGTATCAGCAAGGCTTTTTTTCCATGTGAGGTTCAAATAGCTTAAGTGTATCGTCTGGTTAGGGTTAAATATCATGTTTCATGGGACTGTGGTTCAAAAATGTAATCTATACTTTACATAAGTCTCTAGACTATGTATAATAGATGATGTAGAACAGCACTGTGAATATACAAATTATATACTGATATATATATATATATTTGTTTTTGGTTTAATTATATTTTTATTTGTGCTAACAGTAACTTCTTTCTTGTTAGAAGTTACCCCTTAAACTTTCTGCTAGCTACAGGTTCTATTGTTATACCAGTGTTCAGCATGTTGTGAATGTTTACCTTTGAGAATGATGAGTTGAACAATAAACATAGGGAAAGAACCCACATATTGCAAAAATATCAAGAGATACAACTATTCAATACTACCCCATCTTACCTTCTTGCTGCGCATATAGGACAGACGACCCTCATGAGCATCAGGGTATGTGCAGAACAGATATGTGGTAATGGCATGTTTCAAGAATGAGTCACCAAGCATTTCAAGACGCTCCAGATTGAAACCATCACTTGCATTGGACAGAGTCAAGGCCTGAAGGATAAGACCAGGGTTGGGGCCAAGAGTTTTTGAAGAGTACCCATTGGAAAGCCCACTTTCATATTGCATGTCTGAAGTACAGGTGCTGGGGCACTCATCTGAGGTAGGTTTGCTGACATTTCCATCAAGAAACTTTTTGCTCAGAGTACATTCATTAAGTATGGGCTGGTTCTCCTTAGGTAAATTCTGAATGTGAAACGAGGTAGATTTTTCAGGTATTTCCTGTGTGCAGGCAATTCTTTCATCCTTCTGGGAACACACACCACTTTCTGCTTCCCAATCACTGGTAACACCATTGCAAGAAACACCATTAATTGCTTTGTAATCCTCAGAGAAGCAAACCCCTCGGAGGTCACTCAGAGATTTCTGACATAGCGGTGTGCAGTTCACAGACATTTGGTCATTAGTTTGCGTGTAGATTACATGATTAGCAGCTGAACTTGTAGCACTGTCAGGGACCATGGTTGTATTGAGTCTGCAGTCACCTTCACTTTCGACAGCTGAGGAGCTTTGACTAGAGATGAATGTTTTACTGTCTATAGACCTTTTCCATCCAAAATCCAAATTTGGGTATCTGAAAAATTACACATATACTGTTTGAGGTAGAAGAGATACTTACAAAGCAAATAAAGAAGGATAGTTGCACTTTACATCTTTTTGAAAAACATCACGCAAGGCATAAAACCAAACATTTAAAAAAGTACTAAACCCCAAAATCAAATATGGGTAGAAATGCTGTATTTCAGATATTAAACTTACTGCACCAGCCTAAATGCTAACAGTAATGATTCAGGCCTTTAATGTTTTCACCGAGGCTCACTAACTCTGAGCAAAAATCTGAGCACAAAATCTGTGTGTTCTGGGCAGCGGTTGATAAGCTGGCTGAGGAAAAGCATCAAGGAGAAAGTGAAGTTCTTTTGTCATAGAAGCTAAAGCTATAGGGCTGATTATTAGATTCTCAAGCAACTTGCACTGGTTTTTGAACTGCCAAGTAATGAGTCTGAATTACTAATTTGCCTTAACATTTATATTCTATATTTACAGTATACTGTGAGTCCGTTCCAAAGCACAGGTGCAACTAACAGCAGCGGCAGAGAAAAAGATCTTCACTGCTAAAGTGCTGTGGTTGCATTTGGCTGCTACAGAACCCCAAAATATAATATGCAGCATTACTAGCCTAAGTGTTTGTTGAGCTTTAGTTCTCTTTAACTACTAATAACTACTAGATGAAACAGATAATCAAATTATTGTTGTGGTTACAATAACTTTGTCTATTGAATTAGTGTTGCAAAATAATGTGGGGACAGTGAATGCAGTTATATACTGTATGTCAGGCTTCATATCATCAGAGCCAAAGTGGTTTATTCTGATGGGACAGTGTGGGACACTGATAGTACAGTGAGTGACAGTGAGTGGGCTTTGGCAAACACGGACTGGGCTTTGGTGCACAAAGAAAAGTGTGTATGTATGTAAATACATCTTGACTGCCAGTGCCTTTATAGATCATCATCCTAACCAATTCTCTCTCCAAGGAACAGTTCACTAGTTCTATTAGGAATTTGTATGCCACTGACATACTGAAACCTTACCGGAAGTCTTCAGGAAGAGATTTGACCCCTACTCCAGCATCAATAGCGGTTTGGGCTCTCAGTTCTTCTGCTGTAAGAAGGCAATGCAATCGATAAAGTATGCTTGGCAAGCAAACCGCTTTTCTCCATAAGGATGCTGGGACTGGATGTATAGCACAAAGCTCTGGAACCAGGATCTTTGAATAAAAAGCACACAGATAACATGTTAAAAGTCAGTAAACAAATATCCCCTCATAGTCTCGGAGATAAACACGTTGCCCATAGGTGTTGGAAACGAGGAGGGTGGGGGTTACAGGGGCAACGACCCACCCAAAAATTCTCTCCAGAATTATTTTCTCTAAAAGTTTAAACTTCATTCAGAGTGACCAGTGTTTTTACCTATGCACGCCAAAAACCGCCACCATTTTCTTGCCTTTTGAGGGAGAAGAAGC
>CM076686.1:58744647-59122147 GCA_038501925.1 Xenopus petersii | reverse complement strand
GGCCGAATCCTTGTGCCTGGCAGAACCAAATGCTAATTTGCATATGTAAATTATGGGCGGGTAGGGAAATTTCGTGACTTTTCAACACAAAAGAAGAATTTTTTCCACTTTTTCCTTTCCTGCCACTAATTTGCATATGCAAATTCGGATTTGGTTCGGTATTCGGCCAAATCTTTCACCAAGGATTCAGGGATTCAGCCAAATCCCAAATAGTGGATTCGGTGCATCCCTACCTGCAAGACACAGCGAAGAACTATATAGGAGATTCTCATTTTAAAATCTGCATTTTTTGAGTGATGATTGATTAAAAAAAAAGATAAAGCCGAATTCATTAGCTGAATTAAAAGTGGCCCAAGTGGTGCATACCAAATGTAATCACAAACACAGAGAAGAACACTTATGTTCTCAACTATTTGTTCCATTACACAGTTTATAAAGTGTTACTCCTAAACACATTAAAAAAATACAGCAAAAAGATGCACTTACCAACATTAAGAGGTAGAACACAGTAAGCACAATCGGCTACTGTGGGTTTAAATTCTAGTGCAGGTTTCTCAAGACGGAGAATATGTGAAAAAATGTACTGGTGGAGTCTAGTAATGAGCTCAAGTTGTTCTAAGTTTAATGTAAAACCAGACTTCTTTAGTTCAATTGATATGGTCACCTCTCCTGAGCGAGTATAGACAGGAAAGTGAGGAATCTGAAAGAAATTGAAAAGATATAAAGAACCACAATTTATATGCAAAATGTAAGTGTCAAGAATTTGTCCTTTGCCCTATATAAACTGCTGCCCCAAGGAAACCCTGCCAAATGCAAACATCTGTTCGCTTAAATAAAGAGTTTTAAAGCTTACTTTATGTGTTTGATTTCGTGCTTTCTTATTCTGTCCCAGCATGCAAGCAAAACATAGAACAAATTTGTCAGCACATCTATTTGATCTGATAGCCTGACAGAATGATTAAACATGGCTAAATAAGGTGATGTATCCCTACATCACAATAGGTATTTAGGTGGTAGCAAAATATAATAAAGCTCCTAGAAAAATAAATATGTATACTCTCTCTTAGTACTGTGTACACGGCCAGTATACTTAAAAGGAGACATATAGCATAACTCAACATCCATATAATATTGCAAGTAATAATAATAATAATATATGGTGCTGGTTTCACTATGGGCTAAAAAATATTTGAAAGGGATGCCGTCATCGGAAAACATGTTTTTTTCAAAACGCTACTCCAGCGGAATTCTGCACTGAAATCCATTTCTCAAAAGAGAAAATAGATTTTTTTATATTCAATTTTGAAATATGACATGGGGCTAGACATTTTGTCAATTTCCCAGCTGCCACTGGTCATGCAACTTGTGCCTGCACTTTAGGAGAGAAATGCTTTCTGGCAGGCTGCTGTTTTTCCTTCTCAATGTAACTGAATGTGTCTCAGTGAGACATGGGTTTTTACTATTGAGTGCTGTTCTTAGATCTACCAGGCAGCTGTTATCTTGTGTTAGGGAGCTGTTATCTGGTTACCTTCCCATTGTTCATTTGTTTGGCTGGCTGCTGGGGGGGGGGGGTGATATCACTCCAATATGCACTACAGCAGTAAAGAGTGATTGAAGTTTATCAGAGCACAAGTCACAGGACTTGGGGCAGCTGGGAAATTGACAATATGTCTAGCCCCATTCATTTTGGAAAAAAAAATGTTTTTTTCCATGACAGTATCCCTTTAAAAGCTATTCAACTTTAAATTAAATTAACTTTTAGTTTGACGTAGAGAACGCTATTTTGAGACAATCTGCAATTGGTCTTCATTTGTTATTTGCGTTTTTTTAATTAAATTAGGTTTTTGCACAGTAGGAGTAGGACAGCCAAGCACAGCCCTGCAGTCACACAAGCACAGACAGCTTCAGTTTCCTTCCAATCAGGTTCACCCAGCTGCTTATTGGTTTCTGTTCTATAGTGAAGAGTGCTGCCAGCTCCCCTGCAGGGCCAGAACATTCAACCAGCAAGTAGTTGAACAGATGGGTAGGACTAGGATTTTTCGATAAATCAGCTTATTATTTAAGGAATGCATTAATAAAGAACAGCACTGGATTGCATTGGTTTATATCATATACGATGCATCAAGTGGGGGAAAACTATAAATGTATATATAAAAATTTTCAAGATGAAAACCATGAGATGAAATTTCCCCACACATGTTTCTCTTTTGCACGCCACCATGTTTTATCAACACTATTTTCTATTTGTAGGCATAAGTATTTTGCACTCCTGCCCTCTGAAAAAAGTTAAATTGGAGTTGCGTAGAATACAAATTTTCCAGTGTGTTAACACAATCTACATTCAGAACTATGCTCACAAAGCGAGAGAAGTAGGTCAAGTTGGCAGTCAACATTCAGCACTTGCATGCATTCAGCATGTGGGCATAAATGCATTGCTTATATCCTTAGGATTGAAGATTTGTAACCCCATCAGAACCAAGCAAGGCACAATGCCGGTCTGAAAATGCCTTGTACATGAGCAACAAAAAGAGGCTGGAACAATGAAGCACAGTTCATTTGATAAAAAAATAAAAATGTAATTACTATAAATATTAATGCACACAAAAGCATAAACAACAAATATAAAACAAGTACACAGACTTTAGTTCATGTGTTAAGCGATGCAATTGACAGATCCCCGTACACTGTAATACCTGAGGTATGGGTTTGGCAGTCAGTATTCCAAAACATCTTGTTGTGTCTTCAGGGGGATAAAGTTTCCGTCTCCTAAAATTAAGTTCATCTGGTAGAGGAGTGGTTAATACCATTCCTATGACATACAAGTAACAAGGCTGACCGGGCTTGGGGTAGCTGTTCCGTAAACATTCAGGGATCTGCAAAATCAGACAATGACTGATTAATGACTTGAAAACAAGTTTTTTCCTTTAATCTCACTTTTTAACAAATATCTTGTAATGTACAGTTCATCTAGGTTTTAAAGCAACAACTTTGCATGCATATGTGTGGGTTTTTTCTGAGACATTGCTCTCAAATTTTGAACTTTTTTTTGGACATTCCTTAAAGATTGTGCCACAGCAAAACGTTGGGGGTTTGACAGAGTTTCTATTTTAGCTATAGGTTGTCCTTTTGCTTGTAGTTGCATGAGTCAGCATTGAGATATGCTTTGGATTAGTTCTTATGACTTGCTCTGCAATACATAGATCGATCCCTTGCTGCTCATTGTTTAGCTCATCTGTTCAAAATAATATACATTTTATTTCAATGCCTTCTCAGTGTAAATTCATGATGTGCGGGGTTGGTCCAGAATCTACAGCTTTACTGGCAGTTCAGGCAGGATTTGGCTGACAATCAATTCTAGGTAAAGTTTGCAGACCTAACTTTTCCCAGGATTAATGCTGTTTTGCTTTCAAATAAGGAGAGGGTTGTTTCAATCTAAATGACACCACCCAACCTAAATTAACTTTGTAAATAAGTGCTACTTAATTTCCCCCTAGGTTAAATGATTGGATAATGGCTGCCAATATAGGCAGTCAGTAGAGGACCACATCAATGTACCAATGTGATCATTGGCCCAAAAGGAAAATTTAACCAGGTCTACAATCTGCCAGATAGGATCAACCAAGTTGCCAGCCTTTATTAGCGTTTGGCCATCTTCAAAATTCATACAGTTTATCTGTTATCTGCTATATGTGCAATATATACCCAACTGCAGCTTGAATGCCTGCTCCCATGTCTACATTGCCTAATTTATTAATCCCCCTGCATTGTTCACACTTGTAACAACTCTATTGTTTACACCTGAGACAATTCCTAAAGCATGAAAGACAAAAAACGTACAGGCTTAGGGATATTATATAATTCTTTTTGTGTACTAGTTTTATAGATTTTTTTTCTGTATGTAAGTGCCTTTTACACTCATTTGTACGATATATTTACAAGAGTCCCCGAGCAGCAGATTGCATGTCAATCAATATCGATCAATGTCTTCAGACACATACTTGCTTCAAATACTTTAAGCTGGCAAAAACATTTTCTTGCCTTTCATTATTTGTTGCGGAGTTCCAAATCAAATATGCAATTACATGTTATTACGTGCATTAAATAACCCACATCCCTCTAGCTGGTAATCTACATTCCATCACACTCACAGCTTTTGGATAGCACTGCCTTCTTTTTGTGGATCCAGGTCTGCCTGGAACACTGGTTTCTTCCTCATCATGCAAATCAAGCTCCTCCTCATATTTTACAGTTTCCTTGCCAACAGGCATTAAATGATCGTCCAGTTCGCCTTAAATAAAGAGAGACTATTTTTCACAAGAATACATGTATATAAGGCCAAATCTGCAACAGGACATTTTACAAATTTATAAAGCCTTGGAAAGCTAATGAATGATCATATATTTGACACACACAATATATTTGAGTATAACAGAGTGACATAAAATTGGCATTCACAAAGACAATGGAGTCTGTTAGCTAGGAAGCCGATTAGATAACACGGATATGCAGACATGATAACCAGTACTATTGTGTGTGGGTTTTTTTTTTGATTTGGCAACATTAAGTTTGGAATTAAAGAGGAAAAAAAAAAACACCACTCCATAAACAAGGTTACAATAATAAATAGGGATGAACTGAATCAACTATTTTGGATCCGGCTGAACTCCTGAATCCTTCGTGAAAGATTCGGCTGAATAGCGAACCAAATCCTAATTTGCATATGCAAATTAGGGGTGGGAAGGTGAAAACATTTTTACTTCCTTGTTTTGTGACAAAAAGTCACGAGTTCCCTCCCAGACCCTAATTTGCATATTCGGTTCAGCCGTGCAGAAGGATTTGCGCGAATCCTGCTGAAAAAGGCCGAATACTGGCCAAATCCTGAACCGAATCCTGGATTCAGTGCATCCCTAATAAATAACGAAGCAGCTAAATGCACCATGAGGATAACTGAAAAAAATACTTGCAATGACAACAATAAGGAGGGCATCTCAACAAAGCAACTATATTTGTGGCCTACTTACGGTAACTAAGCAAATTAAAAGCCCCTGAACAATGTTTGGGGGGGGGGAGGGGGAGATGGTGTACGAATGTTAGGCAATATAAAGTGAAAAAATTGCTACGTTTTTATTCCTGAGCCAGTGCTCCTTTTCAGAGAAAACTGCTCCATCCACTGAAAAAAGAGTTTAATCACTGCATTGGCATTGCTTATATACTTTATTCCGAGCATCCCTAGTGAAGAGCCTTACTCGTTTCCTAATGTATGTTTGTCAATTATTAATTACCCTTATGTACAAGGCTGAGAAAGGTGTTGGCAAAATGTAATATTGTAAGGAGAAACAGCAGGTTCAGTCCACCACAGATGGAGCAATGCTTATTTATTATGCCAGAAATGCTCTTCAAACTGACTTTTATCTGCTGCTCTCATAGGAAACTACTTACCAATTTCATGTAGTTTCTTACAGCATATAAGAGCTACAGCTCTCTCAGCTAGCCTTGCACAGTTCATCGGAGGGCCCTAGAAACATCAAAATAAACTTTCATTCTCCACAGAACTGCACAAAAACGTTTTCGGTTTACAGTTTATCCTATTCAAGAATTTGCATGCCATATTTTAAATAAAAGGAATACCATGCACTGTTTAGCAGTGCCCTGGCTAGTAAACTCAAAATATTGAGTTTATAGAGTTTATAGAAAAATTGGACAGTGAAATGCAGTAAACTTGGGATTGGCATTGAAAAGAAAGTCAGATGGCTTCTAGAAAATGGATCAAGCAGTTTATAAACTGTAAGCCTTCTGTTTGGTAATATCATTCTTACCAGGTACTTACAACAATGGGGGCTCTAAGTGGAGAATTAATTGGCAGGTAGAGTGTTGAGCGATAAGGTCCATCAGACATCTCTCGTGTTTTGCACTTAGGAGCAAGATGAGTAAATGGGTCACTAGGTAGCCTAGCACAGTACCTTTAAAAAGAACACACAAATACTGTATAATTAGAATCAATTTAAGCCTATTTTGACATAGAAATATACTCTGCACTTCTCAAACATGTTCTCCCTATCCTTCAAACACATTCAAATAAAGAGTTAAACTCTTAAAGAGAGAATTTTAAACTAACTGCTTCAAGCCACTTCTTTGAGGTGAAAATTTTGTATGGTGCAAAAAAAATAAATAAATAAAAAAAAAAAAACCACGACATTACTTTCTAAGAAACAATCCAATATGCACTTACAATTGTCTGTGGTTTGTAAAAGCAGATGCAAAACATTTGTTTGACCCTTTCTAATCTCTGGGCTTGAATCCTGACCTGTTAACCTGGCAACATGCAGCATTGTTTAAAGTGTAGGTGCTGAATGCAAAGATTGTAAACAGACAGAAACTGAAAATGTAATACATGAACAAAAAAACCTGAAATTACTCCATCAATGCTTAATTGAACCACAACTTCTTTTACTATCAAAAAAGTGTTTTAAGGCAGATGATGTCTTTAATTAAAAAAAAAAAAAAGATTGATCTCCATTTGCAAGACCTGTTGATATGTCCAATAGCTGTGTTGATTGTAACTCGTGGGCTGCCATCATCCTGCCTCAACACGTAAGGTGGAAATATTTCATCATCATCCACAACGGGCTCAGATTCCGTATTTCCACAATCCATGGATTTTGAGCATTTGTTCCGCAAAATCTGGAAAACAACATGCATGGAGTTGAGAATGAATTTAGAAAATACTGACTAAGGTACACAAATATAAAGGCCACACACCTTTTCGATTGCTTTGTATGTTTTAAGGTCCTCTTCAAATGTCTTTATTTTATCACTATCAGCTAGCATGATGTAATTTGAGATTGGTGCTCTGGCTCTGCCTTTGGATTGAACATAGGATCTGTACTCTGAAGGTAAATCAAATCGAACCACCAAGTTGCATTTTGGTATGTCCACTCCTTCCTCAACAATGCTTGTAGCTATCAACAAGTTGGTTTCGTGTGCACGAAATTTACGAAGAACCTAGGAACAAACGTAAAAATGTTACCTTTTAACCTAGCAAAGTGACGATTGAAAAACAAACCAGAATTTGTCATTTGGAAAGGAAATACACACATACAGGGAACAAATGGGGTAAGCTACATGTATATGTACATGTTTACAAGGACCAGACACCAGTACCTCTTCCTGCTTTCTGAACTCAACTTCCATCTGCTTATTGCGTGGCTGGTTCTTTCCTATGCCGTGTCCTGTAATAAAGTTGCTACTGATATAGGCCAGCTCTGGATCTTGCTTCCCGGCTTCTTTAATTAACCTAAAATGTCCAATCAGATCAATTTGCCAGTTTAGTTAAAGTACTGCATAAATGATGCTGCTGCATTATCAGTCAGTAATCGTCAGGATTTCTTACAAGGTCAATAAAATAAATTAACTATATTCATAAAATACCTTAGCAGCAGAGAAAATTTGTTTCAGTGAACACCTTAAAGACTACACAGATTAGCAAAATATCTTTTTACTGAAGCTCATTAACGTATAAATTCTTTAAGAAAGGAACAAAACAAAATTTCACCAATGCAAGAAAGAGAGTAAATATTCAACACAGACTAATTTGCCACTTTAATACTTATATTAAAGTGAATGAAGTTAAGAGTCTAATCTTGTCACCTCTTACTGAAACATCTAATTTGTTTCTAAAAGTGACAGAAGAACTTCTATATACCCCCTAAAATCTAAATAGAAACGTCACCTGTTTAATACTACGGCTGTGTATCTACGTTCCACGAAGATGATGCCACACAGAATGTTTGTGAATGGGGATGGAAAACTTGTTTCCGTTTTTTCTTTCTCCTCAATTTCTTCATCTTCGTCATCATCATCATCATCCTCAGAATCACTCCAAGACACATAGTTATCCTGATTTCTATTGTTATACCATTCAACACTTTCAAATTGCTGCCGTTCATAGGGTTTATATTTGCGCAAGATTTCCAGAAGTTTTATAACTTTAGGTGTGACAAATTTCATATCAAGAGAGGCTGGTGAGAAGTGTTCCTCACAAAGAGCATGTATCTTCCTTAAGATAGTGTCTGTAAACAAAAGGAATTTTCTGTGCAGTTCTTCCTGCTCATGTTTGATATACTTCTGCAGCTCTCTCACCATCATCCCCGCAACTTTATCAGCACACCATGGTCCCAAGACTAACAGAACAGCCCGACAGTCTGACAGAATCTAGTGCAGATAACAACCAAACATTTTAGCTTACTGTTGATTTACACATCACATTTTTTATGTACTATATGAAGCTGCAGTTGGTTAAAGGTCAGTGCTATGTTCTAGAAGGTAGTATATGTGAATTACATTTAATATCGACAACTTAATGGTGGATGATGGATCTTCAGCATGACTATAGATGAATTAGAATTCCCAGCATCTACAGAAATCCAAAGTACCGCAGCTAGTGGATGATGGATCTGCAGCATGACTATAGATGAATTAGAATTCCCAGCATCTACAGACATCCACAGTATCGCAGCTAGTGCTTGTTCTAGCTAGTAGTTTTACAGCAGGTGATCAGACACTACTTGTTTATTTTGTATTCCCTAGTTCCTATGAAGGTGTAAGTAGCACTGCCAATGGTTTAAGCCTTGCATAATTCTTAGTAGCTTTCTACTAAGAATGTCTACATTCAGGCATTTCAAATCAAGCCAATTGTAGCCACAGGAGACCATTTTGTGCACTTTCCATGTAGCAGGAAAGTACCAGGCTGAGCAGTGTCAAATGTACCATCAACTTATATGAAATTACCATATGGCAAACTAAAGGACATGGCCTTAAGTATATATAAATACGGATACAAGGAAAGAGGCAATTGCCTAAAAAATTTAATTTAATGAAAGTATCGAGAGATTCTTTTGTCCCAACAGCATGCCCTCTGTACTTTGTTCTCTCTATGGTTTTATTTAATTTTTAGTTTGTTTCCCAGTCCTGAAATATTTGTTAAAGGAAATACTGGAAAAATGAAAAAATAAACAATAGGAGACAACAGAACACAAAGGGAATACAATGGACAGTAAAGACAACAATAATTTAGATCATTTCAGTCTTTCACTCTTTGATAACTGTACAAATAAGTTAGTTTCTTGTAAAGAAATAAGCTCATCAATGGGCATACACTGATTGTATCATTTGGGCTGCCGGCAATCAAAAGCAACATAATGGGGGCCTAAACTGAGCAGTCAGCAGAGGACCGCATCAATGCAATCCTAATTCAACAAGATTTTCCACCACTGCCCATAGATATCTGGCCATCCCAGATCCTGTGTGTGTACTACATTCATCAGCACAGGCTAATAAAGTGAGCAGAAAGGCTACCTAAATACTTAATAAATACAATTATTTGAATAATCCAGTGAGACAAAAAGGTTACATTTTATAATTAAGAATACCTGTTTTGAAATTATTGTGGAATCTCTCTCTTTAGAATGTGTGGAAATATTACAGTCAATGAGAAAGTTAAGTGCTTCATCTAATTCATTTAAAAGTCTTTGATACAGTCCACTTCTGTCAACGTATGGCCCACAGTCCAACACAATTTCACATGGCTGGGAAGCATACCTTCATAAAAAATAAAACTAAATTATAAATCCTGAATTCATAATACAGGAAAAAATGTAACATGTGGAAAAATAATTTTACTTCAAAATACGTCTTTAAACTCTAGTGACAGCTGCTGATGTCATAAGTTCTTCCATGCAAGTTTACTGGGTGCAGATTTTTGCACTAGCTGTTTGGGCTACTTAAGAATTTTGCATACTCTGGTGAGAGGCCATATAGATTTACTGATCCAAATACACAATTTTTCTTCGTAAATTAGTACAATATAATTAATGTACATTTACACTGCTTGTTTTGATTGACTCTGTATATTTTATCAGGGACCTGCCTTTGAGCGGATTGGTGAAGGATGTCTTTACCTGTCTAAAACAACCAAATCAGTTGCAGTTTCTGCATTACTCCTTAATATTTTCTCTAGTTTCTGGATCTTTTCCTCTAGGTCACGAGGGTCACATTTTCCATTTAATATTGAAGCAGTTAGACCCAGGATCCGAGGGCACGGCTGGCAACTCTCACATATCTAAGGGTGACATATAACAGAAAGCAGTGTCAACAATAAACTTATTATGAAGAGTATCTGTGTACATAGAAAATATTTCATTATAATGGGATTATGTTATTATTACATTATACATGGTAGTACTGCAGCGATAAAAGGCTCACATTTCTGTTTATGGTTTCATGTAAAGAAAACTATGGAATTGAACAGATATGTTTTATATAAAAAGGCATTAAGAAGAATTGAAAAAAAAAAAGATTATATATATAGAACTGCCTCCTCCCCGATTTCCCATAAATGTTTATTGATGAGTAAAAACAATGGGGATCATTCATCAACACTGGGCAAATTTGCACCTGGGCAGTAACTTACAGCAAATAGGAGTCCAGAGAGTCTTATGCATTTCATACCATAAGCTAGTTTAGAATGGACATGCCTATATCAATTTCTCATCATTGGATTACTGAAGGCAGGAAGAATTTTAAATACTTAAATAATTCTACTACAAGAAAAGTGTGTGCAGACATTTGTCTCTGCAATTAGCTGCAGAAGCAAAAAAAACAAAAAAACGAAGCACAAGTTTCATTAACTCTTGTTAATTCACTTTTTGACATAGAAAAAAAACATGCAAAACAAGTTGCTGTGCCTGAAGCCCCTTGTGGCAATCTCAAGTTCTTTATAATAGTCATAAAACATTGAAGCAGCATAAAAATAACCCCACAGCAAAGTTCATTTTCCTACCTTCATGATTTCTCGATATGGGTGATCTTGAATTGCAAGATGACATTCGTCAAACACCAACAGATTAATGTTTGACAATGACACATTCCCACTTTTCAGAACGTTCAGGAAGATGTGGCAGGTCATGACCAAGACCTGAAAACAGGCATCGGAAAAGTATAAGATCAGAATGCAAGCTTGAGACCTCTGTAGCACGTCTGGTTTGAGTTTGGGAACTCAAATATCATATGCTTCCAATGGGTCTTATGTAAACGAACTGACAACTTATATCAAGTGCTTTCGCTGACACTCACCAAATTGCTTTTGTGGTAAATGTTTTTAGGCTAAAATTTGCTGCCAGAATGAATTTTGACAACTGCCTCGAAAAGCAAGAACAGAAACATATTTTAATTGCTTCGGCTGCTATTAAACATGTAGTAAACAATCAGTATTGCACGTCTTTCTCCAAATGGCTCTAAACCAAAAACTGGTAAAGCCGAACTTTTACACTACTTTACAGAAATAAGAAAAAGATTTCCTTTTGCAGTGTATAACACAGCCTGAGAAGTGAACTGCACAGAGGAAAACCCTGCATTAACATCAAATGCCAGACCATATCGTAAAGGGATACTGATTGAAAATGATGGTGCAGCTGGAATAGATAAGTAGTTATATGCTGGATACACTGAAAACTTATGGTTTTTTTGGGGGGGGGGGGGGATTTCTGCTTTGAGCAGTTTGGAAAGTCAATGGTAAGCACAATTTTAGGAAGACATCATGTATATAAAGATCACATTGATATATAAATCTTAAATCCAAGCAATTTTTCCAAATACATTAAAAATGTAATTGTGGGCGCATGGAGAAATATTTACTTTTTCTGACCAACAGGCTTAAAGGAACAGTTCAGTGTGAAAATAAAAACTGGGTAAATAGATAGGCTGTGCAAAATAAAAAATGTTTGTAATATAGTTAGTTAGCCAAAAATGTAATATATAAAGGCTGGAGTGACGATGTCTAATAAAACAGCCAGAATCCAACTTCCTGCTTTTCAGCTCTATAACTCTGAGTTAGTCAGCGACTTGAAGGGGAGCCACATGGTACATTTCTGTTCAGTGAGTTTGTAATTGACCCTCAGCATTCAGCTCAGATTCAAAAGCAACAGATATGACCTATGTGGCCCCCCTCAAGTCTCTGATTGGTTACTGCCTGGTAACCATGGTAACCAGTCAGTGTAAGCCAAGAGAGCTGAAAAGCAGGAAGTAGTTTCTGACTGACTTGTTATACATGAAATCACTCCAGCCTTTATACATTACATTTTTGTCTAACTAACTATATTAGAAACGTTTTTTATTTTGCACAGCCTATCTATTTACACAGTTTTTATTTTTATACTGAACAATTCCTTTAAAAAGCGTGCACAAGAGATATTTTTGCATACACACAAAATTTAACAGGAACATTGACTTACATTTGTATGACCTCTCTGCACTGGTTCAGTCAGGTTTTGAGATAGATAGATAGGATTTATTTTCCAGAATGTTTGGGACCTTGGGAAAGTATATTTCACTGTGCTGTCTTTTAAGGTGAGCCTTGCTTTGAAGGAATTGTTCAGTATAAAAATAAAAACTGGGTAAATAGATAGGCTGTGCAAAATAAAAAATGTTTCTAATATAGTTAATTAGACAAAAATGTAATGTATAAAGGCTGGAGTGACTGTATGTCTATTATATCAGTCAGAACACTACTTCCTGCTTTTCAGCTCTCTTGGTTTACAGTGACCGGTTACCTTGGTTTCCAGGCAGTAACCAATCAGAGACTTGAAGGGGGGCCACATGGTTCATATCTGTTGCTTTTAAATCGGAGCTGAATGCCAAGGATCAATTGCAAATTCGCTGAACAGTTATGTCCCATGTGGTCCCCCTTCATGTCACTGACTAACTCAGAGTTAGAGAGCTGAAAGGAAGATTTTTGTACTTACCGTTAAATCCTTTTCTCTCATCCTACATTGGGGGACACAGGCACCATGGGGATGAAGATCCTGCAGCTTGGAGAGTGGACACTAAGAGTTAAAGTTGACTCCTCCTCCTCCTCTGGGCTTCATCCCCTGCCTCCTCCTACTTTCTCCAGTTTCTGACCGAAGAAGGAGTACTAAAATATCACCCAAAATACAGAGAAGGAGTCTCCCACCCTTAAAATTAACCTATTAACATTTTTGAAAAAAAACTACTCCCAACGGGGAGAAAAAACTCCAGATGACCTAAGGTCCATTTTTAATTAACCAGGGAGGGAAGGCCTGTGTCCCCCAATGTAGGATGAGAGAAAAGGATTTAACGGTAAGTACAAAAATCTTCCTTTCTCTCACCTATATTGGGGGACACAGGCACCATGGGGATGTCCCAAAGCAACCCCTGAGGGCGGGACCTTACCCCTACAGTGCTCACATAAGAACTGTTTGTAACACCTTCCTCCCAAAACTGGCTTCAGCTGAAGCTTGGGTGTGCAGCCTGTAGAAGCGCGTGAAGGTGTGTGGAGAAGACCAAGTGGCGGCCCGGCAGACCTGTTCAGCCGATGCTTGGTGCCGAACAGCCCAGGAAGTGCTGACTGAACGTGTAGAGTGGGCCTTGATCTTGAATGGGGTTGGTTTACCCCGTACTGCATAAGCTCTGATGATTGTGGAGCGAATCCATTTCGCTATAGTCGACTTGGCGACCCTCAGTCCTCTGTTTCGACCCTCTGTAAGGATGAAGAGAGAGTCCGTCTTTCTAATTTTCTTTGTGGCCTCGAGATATGCCTTGAGGGCTCGAACAACATCCAACTTGTTTAGGCGTCTCTCATGAGCATTCTTTGGTTCGGGACAGAGCGATGGAACAACGATGTCCTGATTCAAATGAAAGTCCGAAACGACCTTCGGCAAAAACTCCGGTGTTGGTCTCAGGACCACCTTGTCACAATGGAATATCATGAACGGAGACCTGCACGATAGTGCCGCTAGTTCGGATACTCTTCGAGCCGATGTAATAGCCAAAAGGAAAACTACTTTCTCCGTAAGGGTGAGTAATGGGATTGTATCTAGCGGTTCAAAGGGTTCCTCCTGAAGAACTGACAGCACCAAATTTAGGTCCCAAGGAGGAACAGGGTACTTATAGGGAGGAACTAGTCTAGTCGCCCCTTGTAAAAACGTTTTGATGTTGTCTCCAGATGCTATCTTTCGTTGAAAAAGGATAGAAAGTGCTGAGACTTGAACCTTCAGGGAACTTAAGGCTAACCCCTTTGAGAGACCCTCCTGGAGGAAGGATAGAATGTCTCTGTCCTCCGCCTTCCTTGGATCTGTTCTTCTCAACTCACACCAAGTAATGAAAGTTTTCCACACTCTGTGATATATTTTAGCCGAAACTGGTTTTCGAGCTCGTAACATTGTGGGTATCGCCTCTCTGGGAGCTCCAGAAGCCTTTAGCACTAAGGCTTCAAGAGCCACGCCGTTAAAGCCCATTGATGTGAATTCGGGTGGGCAATTGGCCCTTGTGTAAGTAGATCTTCTCTCAGAGGAAGATGTAGTGGCATGTCTCCTGCCATGACTACTATCTCCGCGAACCACGGCCTTCGGGGCCAATATGGGGCCACCAGAATCGTATGCACCTTCTCCCTCCTGATCTTCTTCAGTATTCTTGGTATGAGAGCCAGGGGCGGAAATACATAAGCTAGCGAGAAAGTCCACTGGATCACTAGGGCGTCGACCGCCCAAGCCTGTGGGTCTATGCTTCTGGCTACGAATTTTGGTACTTTGTGGTTGTACCGAGACGCCATCAAGTCGACTTCTGGTAGGCCCCACCTGTTCACAATCAGCTGGAAACTTTCTGGGTGCAGGCTCCACTCGCCCTGATCTATCGTTTCTCTGCTTAGGTAATCCGCCTTCCAGTTGTCTATCCCTGGTAGATAGACTGCCGATATTGCCGGAACATGTTCCTCTGCCCATGTCAGAATACTTCTTGCCTCTGCTAAGGCCGCCAGACTTCTTGTGCCTCCCTGATGATTTATGTAGGCCACTGCTGTCACATTGTCTGACTGTACTCTCACTGCTCTTCCTCGCAGAAGGTCTGTCCAGTGTTGTAGGGAATATCGTATTGCTCGGAGCTCTAGTAGATTGATGGGAAGAAGCTTCTCCGATTGGTTCCAGAGTCCCTGCACTGTGTCTTGGCCTAGGACTCCTCCCCATCCCCGTAAGCTGGCATCTGTTGTTAGTATCGTCCAACAGTGGGAGGGGAAGGGTTTTCCCTGTGTCAGTCGGTGAGGTTGCAGCCACCAGTCCAGGGAAAGGTTGACCTGTTCCGGAATCGCAACTTGTCTGTCTAAGTGTTGTCGATTCTTCCTCTGGTGCCGTAGTATGAGCTGCTGCAACGGTCTGGTGTGGAGCTGAGCATAAGGTACTACGGGGAACGAAGCCACCATTGTGCCCAACACCTGCATTGCTGTGCGAAGTGGGATCCTGTCGGAAGTCTTGAGGTACCCGATCCTTCTCTGAAGTGTGCTGACTTTCTCCATTGGCAGAAAAGCTCTTTCTACTCTGGAATCGATAACTACACCTAGGTATTCCATTCTCTGTGTTGGGAGTAGTGTGGATTTTTTGTAGTTGATTATCCAACCCAGCTGAGACAGTACCTGTATGACCTGAGTTGTGTGATTGGTCGCCACCTTCAGGGAGGGGGCCTTCACTAGAAGATCGTCCAAATAGGGGATCACCTTGATTCCCCTGAGTCTGAATCCTGAGAGTGCTGCTGCCATGATCTTCGTGAAGACCCGTGGAGCCGAAGATAGACCAAAGGGAAGAGCCACAAACTGCCAGTGCTTCCCTGCTGCGTAGAATCTCAGAAATCTGTGATGGGCTGGGTGGATGGGAATATGGAGGTATGCGTCCTTTATGTCTATTACAGACATGAATTCGTCTTTTTCCATGGACAACAGGACGGATTGTATTGATTCCATCTTGAAAAGGTATGCCTTGACAAACTTGTTGAGAGTCTTTAGGTCTAGCACCGGTCTGTAAGAGCCATCCTTCTTGGGTACGATGAATAGGTTTGAATAAAAACCCTTTCCCCTGTCCGAATGTGGGACCGGTTGGATGACTCCCGAGTCTGCAAGATCGAGTATAACCCTCAGAAAAGCCTCTCTTTTGTGATTTCCTAGTGGAACACGGGATATGAAAAATCTGGTTGGAGGATGTAGATTCAAGTCTATAAGATACCCTTCTGATACTATTTGGAGGACCCATTGGTCCCTGACTAGACTTCTCCACACCTCCCAGAAGGCCTTTAGGCGTCCGCCTAGACGAGGCCCTCCAGGGGTGGGCACATCTTCAGGCAGAGGTAGACTTGTCCTGGGGAGCTTTGGCCGTTCCCTTGGAAGAGGTCCAGGTGGACTCCCGCTTGTTGTGGTATCTCTGTCGAAAATTTGCGTTTGACTTCTCAGTCTGAGGCTTTGCTCTCTGTCCCTGCCGAAAGGGCCGAAAAAAAGGTCGCCTCCTAAAAGTAGGTCTCTTAGGTTTACTTTGTGGAAGGATAGTGCTTTTACCTCCTGTAGCCTGAGAAATTATCTTGTCAAGCTCAGTACCAAACAGTTGTTTCCCCTGAAAAGGTAGACTCACTAAGGACTTCTTTGAAGTAAAGTCTGCCGACCAAGTCTTGAGCCACAAAAACCGGCGAGCCGCAATGGATTGTGCCGAGGTCTTGGCGACTAGTTTGGCCGCATCTAGTGCTGCGTCACCCAAGTAGGCTGTGGCGTCCGCTATCTGTGAAAGCAGAAGATCAGTAGTTGGGTCCTCAGAGCCCAAAAGTTGTGCTACCTGCTCCACCCAGACCTCCATCGCCTTTGCCACCCATGCTATGGCGAACATAGGTCTAAGGGCTGTTCCGGCTGTAGTGAAGATTGACTTACATAAACCTTCTAGTCTCTTGTCAATTGGATCCTTAAAGGATGCTGCATCCGCAACAGGGATGGTGGTGGTCTTAGAAAGCCTGGATACTGGAGGATCGACTGAAGGAGGGGAGGACCACAAATCCATACATTCCTGAGGAAAAGGATAAGACTGGGTAAAGCGTTTTGATATTTGAACCCTATGATCTGGAGCTTTCCACTGAAATTTGACTATCTCATCTAACTGCTCATATGCTGGAAAGACATAGGAGGTCTTGCGTTGTCTCTTGAAAATATTCTTACCAGCCTCTGCTGTGGTAGAGGCCGTGTCATCGATATTAAGGGTCTTTAGAACAGCCTGAATTAACCCCTCCACCTCCACCTGGGTTCTGGGGGTCTCCGGGTCTGGCTCATTATCTTGTTCAGAGTCATAGTCTGTTAGAAGCTGTCCTTCCTCATCGGAGGAGGTAAGTAGGCCACCCCTAGGTCCCGAGGGAGAGTCAGGTGGCCGCTTTGAAGCAGTTGTTCGCCTATCGTGGGCCTGAGGAGGGTTAGACAGGTGTTGCAGGACCTTGTCCAGTGTCTCTGGAATGCGGGCCAAGTTGTGAAGGCCGGCTAAGGACATAGTGAGAGCACGCATCAGGTCTGACTCGGAGCCCTGAGGTGTTGTATTGTCTGAGTGTGTGAGTGGAGGAGGGTCAGAGAGAGAGCTGTGAGAGGCAATGGTGGGTCTACATGCTGCGCACACCGCTTCAGTTGAAGCAGATAAAAATTTTTCTTTGCATGCTGCACAAGCTAAATAGGAAACCCTGGGTGTCCTGCGTGCAGGTGCTGAGGGTTTAGCTATGACTGCCTCCTCTGTGGTGATAGACATGTCTGCCTGAGTAAGTGGAGGCAGGGGAAAAAACTGTGGGTATGCTGTAAGCAGAAGACGTCTGCAACAGAATAGATAAGATATAATTATTTATTTATTTATGTATCTGCCCACTTGAACGCAGGGTGTTTCCCCAAAACTAACCTGAGTCGCTAGCAGCACCGCTGTGTAGAGTCCCCTGCACAGACAAGATGGCGGCGAAGGAAGAGTGGGCGGCGGGAGTAACGGAATGCGCCAGCGCCTGAGATAAGGCGTTCCAAAATGGCGCCGACGTAAGCAGGACGTATGCGTTCCAAGATGGCGCTGGAACGCAGAAACGCCGCAACATATAGGCGGATATCTATATCACCGGCGCCTAACTGTAAGGAGTCCCAAGATGGCGCCGACGTCAAGCAGGACGCCGGCGTCCCAAGATGGCGCTGGAGTACCAAAATGGCGCCCTGACTGCTGGCGACGCCGCAAGCAAGATGGCGCCGGTATCACAGAGAGAGCGCATGTAAGAGCGAGCTAACGTCGCCCCCGCTCCCTCTTCTGATATAGTAAGCTCCAACTATCTGGGGGACCCCTGAGAGGAATATTTGTACCCTCTAGTACTACCCTGTGGGTGGAAAAGGTTTTTTTTTTTTTTTTTTTTTTTTTTTTTTTAAAATAACAAGGGTGGGAAGCAGGTATTCTCCTACCTGTACAGCCAGGAATGTGTGCTCAAAACAACGACCTCCCCTGTCGATAAGACTGGTGCAGACCTCCGTGGAGCGGTAACCACAGCCTCAGGGGGAAATGGAGCTTTGCCTGCAGCCTCCGTAGAGCGGTAAGGCAGTTTGGCACAATTGAAGACGTCTGGCTGAGGGGCACTGGATACGTAGTAAGCGCTGTCCCCCTGTGGCATGACCCGCACCGAAGTAAGATCATTTGCTCCAGCCACCGTGATGTCCATGTTCTCTTCTGAGGACACTAAAAGAAACTGGAGAAAGTAGGAGGAGGCAGGGGATGAAGCCCAGAGGAGGAGGAGGAGTCAACTTTAACTCTTAGTGTCCACTCTCCAAGCTGCAGGATCTTCATCCCCATGGTGCCTGTGTCCCCCAATATAGGTGAGAGAAATTAGGGTGACACTCCAGCCTTTTTAGATTATATTTTTGGCTAATTAACTATAGGAGAAACTTTTTTTATTTTTATCCAGTTTTTATTTTTACACTGAACTGCTCCTTTAAGGGAAAGGGCACATGAAGCATTGGATCCACTCCCTCAGCATCTCCATGTATCTGCACTAAAAATATAACTTCCGCCAGAATGCAGAAACATAGAGTGGGATGTAGTGGAGACCTCCATGTGCCTTTGCCCTAACTTCCCTGTAAAATGCACTAACTGCCACATAACAAATAGCAAAACTATAGAAGAAAAAGCTTGCTTAGGGAAAAAGAAGACCAATACATAATACACATTCTATGCCTCCTGATATATAGAGGACGATTGTCCATTCTTTAATAGAATTACCTGACGAGTTTCAAATTCCTGGTACCATTTTTCTTTTGCCCAGCATTGTGTTTTTTGTAGATCTGAATATTCTCCCACCTTGAGGTCTGTATGGGTCCTGACAGCAGACACTTGTTGAGAAACCTGTTTCTCTGAAATTTTAAATAAACATTTCAAAAACATGAAATATGAAAACAATGTGTAATAGCAGACATTTTATATGGAGTACAGAAAAAGAGCCAAGAGCTGTAAAATACCTATGAAAGGATCTTTCTGAAATGTATTTAGTGATATTTATGTTTAACCTACTGTTTCATATCTGAGGTTACAGGGTGGTTTACCTTAATTTGTCATCACTGCCATTTCCCTGGCAACTGTTCAGAGGTCAGCAATTTCCCCAATATCAAATTGAAGAGAGTCCCCACCCCAAAACAATTACACATTTTCAATGGTCTTAAAAGTTACTTGCAATGTATTATCTAATGAAAGCAGTATCTGCCTCTGATATTGTATTTTCTGCACTGGGCTCTGACTCCTGAAACAACGCTGCAAGCCAAATAACATTTAAATAATACACCAAAAAATGAATGTTTTAAGGTATATAAAATATAATGTACTGTTGTCCCACATAGGTAACATTGGTGTGTTTGCTGCAGAAACACTACTATAGTTTATATAAATAAGCTGCTGTGTAGCAATGTGGACAGCCACTCAAAGGTGAAAAGGCTCAGGTTGCACACCTGATGAGCTCTATAGAATATAATGCCGATATCTGGTATCTACTATTTAAAGGGGTGGTTCACCTTTAAAAAGTGGACCTGTCACCCAGACACAAAAAGTTGTATCATAAAAGTACTTTTCAAATTAAACATGAAATCCAATTTCTATTTTTTATTAAAGTATTCATAGCTGTTATAAGCTCATTTAAACATCTCAGCTGTCAATCAAATATTGTCTGCTCCTCCGCTATGCCCTGGGCATAGAGGCAGGGCAAACAATTACGTTCACTTTCCATTCAGCACTTCCTAGAAATCTCTGCTATCCCCACATTCCTCAGTTCTCTTAACCATTTAATTGTGTAGTCACTGCATGGGGATGGACATCGGGTCCCACATTCTGGTGCACAAACAAGATTCTGCGATGAAACAAGGCTTGCCTTAATAACAGTGTCCACAAAATGGCTCCTGTTTGCTTGCTGTAATTATGAATTCCCAGACTGGAGGAAACAAGATTCAAATAATTTATACAGTGTAATTAAAGTTGATTTTGCTTGACTGATGTGATAAAATAGGATTATGAATACTTTTTTTGGGTGACGGGTCAGTTAACTTTTAGTATGTGACTAAATTACTTATTTTAATTAGCCTTAATTTTTTGTCTTTTAATAGTTTTTGAGTTCTTCTTCTGACTCTACCCAGCTTTCAAATATGGGTCATTGATTCCATCTAAAAACAAATGCCCTGTAAGGCTACATCATTTATTGTAATTGCTACTTTCTATTACTTGTTTGTCTATTCAGGTGCTTTCCTAATAATATTTCAGTCTTGTATTCATATCAATGCATGGTTCCTAGACTAATTTGGACCCCTAGAACTGGAGAGCTGCTGAATAAAAATCTTAAGAGTGGTGGCAGATGGGCAGATTAGTCGCCCTGCGACAAATCCGCTCTACTGTGGGCAACTAATCTGCCTGCACTGCCTTCCCGCCGGCAAGAAAATCGCTGGGCGGGATCACTTCAGATTTCTGAAGTTGCTTTACTTTGGAAATCCGAAGCGATCTCGCCAGCGATTTGGTTCCTTGCCGGCGGGAAGGCAGTGCAGGGAGATTAGTAGCCCACAGTAGAGGAAATTTGTTGTTGGGGGTACGAATCTCCCTGTCTGCCACCACCCTAATACCTCAAAAACCACATATAATAAAAAATGAACTGAAAGAGACCTGGCTACAGTTACATCGTTTAAAGAGTCAGACCCAGAGAAAATGAAGGGATAAAAACAAAGCTTATGAAAGATGCCAGAAAGTTCTGGGTAAAGCAATTTTCCCACAGGCAACAAATCTCATTGTTTGCCCTATTTACAAAAACTACATATCTGAGAAGTACCAACATTGTTAAAGGAATGCCAAAGAATGCAGTGGTTGCCAAACTCTGCCCTGGCAGGGCTTAGCCTAAATGCCAGTTAGGATAAGATTTGACAACAGTGTCTATGTGCTCTTCTAGATACATCAGAAACTTGCTGGCTTTTCTACATATTGTTGGAACTGTGGCTGAAGTACAGGGATATTTTTCTATACATGTAACTTTATTACAAGCAAAAGGGGGCACAGAGATGTCCACAAAGACTGAAAGAGGGTCTGGGGGTTTACATTAGGTAACTATGCTGTATAAAATGCATGTGTATGCATAAATTACAAGACGGAATTATAAAGCCAGAAATTGTAAATCTTATAATATACCGGAATTGACCAGAAACACAGTCCTCTTGGCATTTTTGCTGAAGTCCCCACGGATCTGGTATGACAGCTCTTTACTGAGTAGTACTGCAATAAATGTCTTCCCTGAGCCAGAATTCAAACATACTATGGTATTATGATCCAATGCTGCTTCGAGTAGTTCCACCTAGAATAGCACAACAGGATTAATTTTGTGGTTTAAAAACTAAGCTCTCTGTACAATGTGTGGTGGTATAAACATTTTCTAGCTGTATTCTCTAATCACTGTTCAAAGACACAAGTAGTTCAATAACAGCTTGAGTGTAATGCTGGCCATACACAACTAGACAATTTGCACATATCTAATTATTCAATTTAAGAAACAAATTGTAGTAGGACCACCCTGAATGTGTAGATGCAACTATTGTATATAGACACCCAGATAATCCTAAATCTACTAGGATCCAATTTGTCATTTATACCCAGATGTTGGGCAAACAACTGTCATTTGGGCAGCTCTGATTTTAAATCTTTGTGAAGTTGGTCATATAGAGGAAGACATGCCTATTTTGGGGGACTGACAACGGAACTGATCTTTTACCATGTCATAACCCAAATAAGATTGATGGAATCCGCTTCTTAGCCCCAAGCAAAGTACATACTACAAGATGACCTGTGAAGACCAGTCGCACTGGCTAGGAACTGCATTGTATTGTGGATTTTCTGCCAAGGCCAAACCATGTCTTAATTGCTCCTACATTGTACAAAGCTACTGTATACATATACACATTAATATGTGTGTGGATATGCATTATTTAGCAAACTGTGTAGGAGCAATAAAAGAAACAAATGGACAAAAACAATGCACTCCTGTGCAGAAAAGCATGAAAATTGCTTTATATACACCATTACATAAGTCCCCTTAATATGAATGTACCTGATATTTCCGTGGGGTATAAATGTTGTCATGAATAGCCTCCTGTTGCCAGGGCAGCCCAAAAAAGGGACCCATTGGAGAGGAGGCTGGAGTCATGAGCTGAAGTCCTGCCATGCTGAGGGACTGCAAAATGCAGGGCTTTCATAAATCCAGTGACTTAAATCATTTTAATCTGCCTACTTTGCCGTTTGCTGTAAGAGAGACAAAAGCAAATACATCATCAAACACGCAGTTTATCAAAGAAAATCAAAATAAAGTACAAGGATTTGCTAGTCCTGTGAATTATCAAATCAGCAATGGTCAAATTAGCATAAACATATCTGAATTTCTGTTGCTCCTCTTTCACTAAGTAAAATGAATCAGGGCAAATAAGGGGTGGTTAGCTGCAGGTTAGCTTTTCTGAATAATCTCACGCCTGTAATAGATCAAAATAACATTGTACCCAGTTTAGAACAGGGGGAAAAATAATATAATAACTGCCATCCAGATATATTTTTTCAAAACGCATAATAGTTAATAGTGTTGCTCCAGCTGAATTCTGAACTGAAATAAAGTTATCAAAAGAGCAGAGAGATTTTTTTGTATTTAATGTAACATGGGGCTAGACAGTTTCCCAGGTGCCCAGTGTCATGTGACTTGTGCTCTGATAACTTCAGTCACTCTTTACTGCTGTGCTGCAAGCTGGGAGTGATCTCACCGCCCCTCCCACCCCTCAGCAGCCAATCAACAGAACAATGGGAATGTAACAAAATAACTCCCTGGTAGATATGAGAATAGCACTTAATAGTAAAAATTCAAGTCCCACAGCAATCCATTCTGTTACATTGAGTTGGAGAAACAATAGCTTAACTGAAAGCAGTTCAATCATGAAGTGCTGGCTCTTATTGAAAGCATATAACCAGGCAAAATAACCAGAGATTGCTGCTTACACACTTGTTGGTTCAGGAATAAAATGGTTGAGTAAACAATGTCATTTAGAAATAAAAACTACAGCATAAAAATAATTACAGAATCCCTTTAAAGAGGAACTATACAAAAACACAACAGGCTTTTTGAAAAGTAAACATAATTGTAAGTAACAATGCAATATATATCAATTAAAAAGTATGCAGACTTTTCATGATTTTTAATGGTTTATGACCGTTCCCTAAGTCTAGCCTCTTGCTCTTCTGCTGATCGGACTACTTTGCAGGGCTGGTCGACTACGGTTACGGTCTAACAGCCATCTGTCCTTAGCCTACGTCCTCCAAACCCCACAATTCCCTGCACACGTGAGGAAAGGAACATCACCGTGCAATGCATTGTGGGTTATGTAGTTCCTGCATGCTGTCTGTAATCTGTGGAGAAGTTGTTACAATTTGTAACATCAGTGGTTTAGTCCCTCTTTCTCTGCCAGGATTTCAAATGATGCAGAAAGAGAAGAACCGTTGAACAGCTGTAGTTCAGCATAGAAAATGGCATTTATTCACACTTTTTGAAGAAACTGGTAACTGTGATGGGTATAGAAGAGGTTTCTGTGTGGCCTCTTTATCAAATTTTAGTTTGGAAGCCGGAGTTCCCCTTTAACTATGACTTACACAACTATTATTTAGGTATTTTCTTAAAAGAAAATTCACTATGTTGCATTTTTTCTTTTGCCATTTGAATACTAATCTTTCACGTAGGTGTGATTAGGCAAATATTGAAAGAAGAACTTCACATACGAAAGCCAGAAAAGAACAAAGGCAGCTAGAAGGCTTAATCCCCTTGAGCACCTAGAACTTTTAACTGCATTGCTATACCTACTGTAAAAAAATCATACAAACCAGAAATGTAATTACCGTCTCAGTATGGATATCTTCCAATGACACTTGAAATGCATTCTGACATCATGATATTTGTTTGCAACAAATCATATTCTAGGCAAGCATCAGTCTGAAAAGAGCCAAAAAATTGATGTGATGAGAAGCCAAAATGTTCTTTACCCAAACTATTATATTATAGTATTATCGGGGATATTCTATTTAGTATGCTGTCCCATAGGTTATGATCTAGGGACAGATCTGTTTACAAACATCGTTTGCAACATATGATAGCTATCAAATATATACCTAATGGGAAAGGAGAATATTTCCATTAAATAAGTAAATTAGAAATTCTAATCTCTATATTTTATATGAGCATTTGGGTTGGGTTCCTGGCACAGCTACAAAGTACTAAATGTCAATATATAGTAGATAAATAAACTGCTACCAAGGCAAACAGCAAAATATAAATATGAAGTCAAAAAGTTGAATCTTCTCTTCCAGGTGTATCTGAGCAATTCAGGGTTTTATGTATCCCATGCTGAGTAATCATTTAATTAGGACCAAGGATAACTTTTGTTTTCAGCATACTAGATTACACATAATAGCAACTCAAAGATGGGTAATTTGCACAAATCCCAAAGTTTAAAATGTAATACTTTTAACATGTATGTCACATTTCCAATTTGTGCCCTTGACCTTTCATCTTAACAGCAAGTCTGATCAACCACATTGATAACCTGGAGAGTAACGAACTACAATAAAACACTGAAGACTCCTATGGCATGAAATTAGCTGTACAGCTATCCAAATACAATGTTACAAAACTTCTAGTCTGAATAAATATACTTTTGGGCAAAGCATAACATCGTAGGAGTGAAGGGCTGGAACGATCCATTACAGAGCATACTATATTTTAGGAGTGTGAAAAGACTTCTCAGAAACAGAGTATGGAAGTATGCTTGAACATTT
This sequence comes from Xenopus petersii, assembly GCA_038501925.1. Lineage (NCBI taxonomy): Eukaryota > Metazoa > Chordata > Amphibia > Anura > Pipidae > Xenopus > Xenopus petersii. The sequence continues at coordinate 59,096,957 of CM076686.1, read as the reverse complement.
ACTACTCTGTCTCAAAGGACCAAAGTCAAGTCCACATTTTTAGGGAAACGTTTTAATTAGTTTAAGTGACTAGCTTCAAGACAGGAAGATGTTATGCATATGCTTTACATCTTAAAACAGCTTGTAAAAGGTTGATTTCAATGTGGTCTGTGAACTGCCATTTTCACATTTAAAAAGGAAATATAAAATTACACCATGCTTACAGCAGAGTTAACAATCTGAAGAAAAAACAGTGAAGTTAAACATTTACTGGTTCTTAAAAAATAAAACAAGGTTAATATGTGTAATAAAACAGACATTCCAATGTTTTGTCAGACAGAACGTTATTTTATTGCTTGTCACAGAGGTGCATGCAGACTTGAAACTCTGAGGGGACCAAATTATTATATATTACAAAGAAACCACCAGGGCAATGAGCAAAATCATTCTAAAAGAATACCTACTACTTTTGTTGAATGGAATATTTGTTTACCTTTTAAAGCTTTTAAGCTGCAAATTCATATTAAGGCTGAAGTAATCATTTACTTGGATATGTAAAGGTACTAGAACTTGAAACAGAACTAATGCAAAATAAAAACACTGCTGGAAATGCTGTATTTTTATGCTGAACGTATTATTGTACCAGCAGAGACAGTGCAGTCCTAGAACAGTAATGATCAGTGTCTTTAAAGGGAATGTCAATGCAACGAATATTTTTTGCCCGATAAAAGAAAACAATCCTAAGAAACTTTGTAATATACATTTATTTATCACAAAACAATTTTCAGTGTTTGTTTGTCCCTGGTGGCTGAGACTGCTGATTCAGTGTAAGACAAACCAGATGATTAATAGACCTGTATTTGCTGGGGAACTAAAGGTGGCCATAGACGCACTGATAATATTGTATGAAACAAATTTTTTGTACGATATTTGGTGCGTGTATGGAGGGAGACGAGCCAACCAGGATATTGGTTGGCTCGTTGATTGTGCGCCTTTGAAGGCATCCCAACATCAGCCATTGTTAGTGCTGAATCGTCAGATACAGGTACAATTCTATTGTTTCTACCTGTATATCGGATGAATCAGCTCTACATGTGTGTTGAAATGAACGATCTTTCTTGAAAAGATCTTTTCCAGGAATTATTGTAATTGTAGCGTGTATGACCACCTTAAGAGTTTTGCAACATTGTTTAAAAAGTAACAACCAAAAGTTAGGCAAATGCGGCTTTTAATAGCAGTTGTTTTTACAAATAACTTTAAAAGCAATAAACATTTTTAATAAATGTATATTAAAAAGTTGCTTAGAATAATATTTTCTCTTTAAAGGCAAATGTTTATTTTGGGGTTGTTTTGCCATTTAAATATCTCAAATCTAAATTGCCCTGAATTCTTTTAAATTGTTCAACAATTCTGTAAAAAACTATTTTGTTAATCGAGCTCAAACAAAATCATCTAAATAACAAAAAACATAGAAAACTTGTAAAAAATGTACTGCATGTTGCAAAATTGTTTAGCATTACGTTTTCTATTTGGCAAAAAAAAAAATTTTTGGGTTGACATTCCCTTTATGAAGACTTTAACAAGTTTTTTTTTTTTTTTTATTAAAGTCTTCATCTGAAGTGCAGGTTTGTCGTAAAGGTCAGGATATGCGGATAGCAAAAAAAACAAAAAAAAAAACCCATTTATGATAGCACTGCTTAAAAAGAGAATGGTTCTGTTAGAAGACAGATATAATGCAGTACATGACATAACTGCTGGTTTGTTGACTGTGTGAAGTTAATTATGCAGAATGCACAATGCAAACATTAAAAAAATAGAATGCAAGAACATATTAACCAAATAACAGTAGTGGTGGTTCTAGTCTTCAAATTAAGATTCAGGGTATTGAGAGATAATTTTTTCTTATCTAAAATTTTTTCTTATCTTTTTTTATATATTTATAGGCTAATGAGAGAGTAGTATGTTCTAGTAGAGATGGAGATATACTGAAGAAATTGCTGTGGGCACGGATTTACCATTAAGATACATAGCAGTCAATTTATTTTTATTTTTGTTTTCCATTTGTTTTGTACAAGACTGTTGTATACTTATTTTTCAGATATGCATAGAGCCATGATAAAATAGGATTCCAAATAATGTATTGAAATGGAGAAAGTTACTCAATTCAGAAAATTATTTTTCTAATGTTAATTGATGAAATGTTAATTAACTAAATGCACATAATTTAAGTTAGAATTTTTACACTGAAGTTCCATATTCCTAGGACAAGAATGTCAAGGTTTATAGGAACAGTTCAGTAAAAAAATAAAAACTGGGTAAATAGATAGGCTGTGCAATAGTTAGTTGGCCAAAAATGTAATGTATAAAGGCTGGAGTGACTGGATGTCAGAACAGAAAAGAATACTACTCTCTGCTTTCAGCTTTCTAACTATTAGTTAGATAAGTTAGTCCGTGACTTTACGGCAGGGCCACATGGGACATAAATGTTAAAGTAAGTTTGCAATTGTTCCTTAGCATGCAGCTCAGATTCAAAATCACAGTAATGACCCATGTGCCCCACCTCAAGTTACTGATTATATTAGAACCATTTATTTTATTTTGCACAGTCTATTTACCTAGTTTTTTTTTTACTGAACAAGTCCTTTAAAAAGATTCTGTACCATGTGGATTGATGTCATTTTTGATTTGTCTATGAGTGTGCCTATCTTTACACAGCAGCTGATAGAGAGGAATCAGGCAAAGATGGAAATATGGAATACACATTTTAATATACAACTGAACTGAGATCTGGTGTGACCTACTCTGTTAAAAGGAGAACTAAACCCTAAACATGAATAGGGCTAAACATGTCATGTTTTATATACCGAACATATTGCACCAGCCTAAAGTTTCAGCTTCTCAATAGCAACAATGATCCAGTACTTCAAACTTGTCATAGGGGGTCACAATCTTGAAAAGTGTCTGCGACACTCACATGCTCTGTGGGCTCTGAGCAGCTGTTGAGAAGCTTAGGGGTCATCAAAAATTATCAAGCAGAAAATGAGGTTGGTCTGTAAGATAAGCTGATGCTACAGGGCTGAGCTCTAGTTATTAAGACAACACCTAATACAATGTAAAAATAGATTTTTGAGTATTTCAAATATATCTTACTCTGTTAAAACCCCAGTTACAACAATTATATTTAGAAGAATGTGCATTAAACAGGTCAGTGCTGTCAATATGTAAGGGAGATGGCAGACAACAATTTACTCTTCTTGAGTGCAGTGTGGTTTTAAAGGAGACATAGGGGGTTGTTTAAAAAAAAAAAGGCAGTTTAGCCCAGGAGGAGTAACCCATAGCAACAAATCAGGGGGAGCATTTACTGGTCACCTATTTAACAGCTGGGTTAAGGGTTACTGCTCCTGGGCAAACGTAGTGCCTTTTATTACATAACTTCCATAGAGCTTAACGAAAAATTCCCCTAATCTTGTCGGAAATAAAGAATATTATATTGTGCTGGGTTTACTTTTGGGATGGTCTTTGTGCTCCCTCAGAGATCACCTGGCCAGAAATAATGCAGCTCTAACTAGAACAGGAAGTGTAGAAGTAAGACAAAACATTTTCTGTTAATTGGCTTATTTGAGCGAACATGTATGGTTTGTATATGTGTGTGTGCACTGTGAATCCTAGGATCCCCAAGGCAGTTTTTTTTTTGTTTGTTTGTTTGTTTGTTTTTTTTAAATGGCAATTTTCTATTTATGATTACTCAATGGTGCATACTACTAAAAAAGTTTATTATAAAAAAAGATGTATTTACATGAAACAGGGTTTTCCATATGAGCTGTTTTATGGAATATATTTTTATATAGACCTACATTGTAGCGTTTTCCTTTAAAGTCACTGACTAATCAGAGTTAGAGAGCTGAAAAGCAGGAAGTTGTGTTCTGTTATTTTAGACATCCACTCACTCCAGCCTTAATAGATTACATTTCTGGCTAATTAACTATATTAGAAAGGTTTCTTATTTTGCACAGCCTATTTAGCAAATCTTTATTTTTACACTGAACTTGTGGACATGTTCCAACAGTCCCTGCCAGAAGCACAGTAGGAGGGGGATAATCAATCACAACCATGCATCCACACAAGCAAACAAAGGCTTCAGTTCCCTATCGGGTCAGCCTTGCTGCTGATTGGTTCCTCTCCTACAGTGCAATCTGCAGAGGTTGCTGGCTCTCCTGCACAGCCTGGGAAAGGAGGCAGCAGGAAGTGGAACAGATGGGTGGGAAGTGGAACAGATGAGCAGGACTGGTAGGGTTTTTGGAGAAACTTTTAATAAATCTATACTGAAAAAGAGTATTATGCACTTATGCATTCTTGTTTTTCACACAATATGTCTACTTTAAAGGGACTGTTCCCCTGAAAAACACTTATTTTTAGTTCAGATGTTTTCAGAGCGTTAAACCGAAAGAAAGCTTTTTTTTTTTTTTTTTATTGCTTTAAATTTTTTTACAGTTTCCCCAAAATTGAATATTAAACTGTAATGTTCCTGTCTCTGGTGTTTTAATCTGGCAACTCAGTGATCCAGGTGCAGATTCTGAACTGTTTCAATTTGCTGCATTAGTTGATAGTTTAATCAGCAGTATCTGTGAAACATAGTAATGTTTAGCCCTATTATAATCACTTTGCTATCTGTTAGAAGAGAATGAGTTGTATAGAACTGAATGTGAAGGTCCCTTTACCAAACTTAGACCAAAAAGCACACACACTCCAATAGGGTCAATTAAGGTTGACACTTTTATTGAATGCTGCACCCTTAATTTTAAAAAAAATTACATCATAAAGGTACATACTGAGGGTCCAAAATCTAAAAATCTGACATTTGAGATAAGACAGGGCATCTCAGAGTTGGAGAAAAATAAGAACATAATAATCAAACCTAGTGACAAGGGTGGCAACATTGTTATCCAGGATAGAGAGAAATATGTTCAGGAATGTCTGTGTCTATTAATAGATAAGAACTGCTACACATTACTAAGTGCAGATCCTACTAAGGTATTTCAAACAGAGCTGGGATCAATTCTAAAAAGAGGGAAAGAATCAAATATTATTAATAAGGAAGAATTAAACTATATGATGGTGAAATCACCCACCATACCCACTTTTTATACGATCCCAAATATCCATAAAAATGCAACATCCCCACTGGGACGTCCGATCGTTTCGGGCATTGGCAGCCTCACTGAACCTGCAAGTATCTATATAGATCAAATATTAAAACCGTTTGTACACAGTCTCCCATCTTTTATATTAGACACCATGGATGCTCTAAGACATCTTGAAGGGATCTCATTAAGGGAGGATCAGTATCTGGCCAGCTTAGATGTAGAATCACTCTACACAAGCATCCTACATGAGATAGGACTAAAAGCGGTCCATGATACCCTAGCATACCTCCCAACATTTTGGAAGTAAAAAGAGGGACAAAAAGATTTTTTCCGCACGTAGCACAGCAATTTTTTGACCACACCCCTTTCTGTGGCCACACCCCCTAATTACCATGTTTGTTTTTCGAAATTTGGCAGGTTATGAAAGTTTGAAAATATTTCTCCTTATCTAAACTGTGTTTTTGTGTCTCAAAATTGTTACAAAGTATCTTATTTGCACCCGTTAGCTGTTCTGGGCTCTCTGCTAAAAGCCAATGAAGACACTTTGTTTCTTTTTCTGGCTGTTCAGTGCAGAGAAAAGAGGGACTTTCCAGTACAAATGAGGGACTGCGGGTTGAGATGTCAAAGAGGGACTGTCCCTCCGAAAAAGGGACAGTTGGGAGGTATGCCCTAGAACAACAGGGGCAGCAGTATAAAAAGCATAATGCATTTGTGGTCGAACTATTGGAATTTATACTCAAACAATTCCTTTACATTCAATGGTCGCTATTACCATCAGATACGCGGCACAGCAATGGGAAGTACCTGCGCCCCAACTTACGCCAATATATACTTGGGGTGGTGGGAACATAATTTTGTATTTAATGAGGCTCTTATGGAGTTCACAGAAAACATCGCACTATGGTTACGCTACATAGACGATGTATTGGTAATATGGTCAGGCACCCCAGAAAAATTCCATAGTTTTGTTGATGCACTGAACAGCAATAATATTAATTTAAGAGTCATGGCTGAGATCAATAAAGATACAATTAATTTCCTTGACATTCGAATTTATAGAGATATCGATAAAAGTTCAAACCACGGTATTTAGAAAGGAAACAGCAACTAATAATCTCTTGCATGCTAAAAGACAACACCATTCACGCCTTATACGAGGCATACCGACAGGTCAGTACTTAAGGGTACACAGACTGATTTCAAGAAGGAAGCTGACAAACTATACCAAAGATTTAAGCAGAGAGGGTATAGTCATAATTCCCTCAAGAAAGCCTATAAGAGAGCACTGCAGATATGAGTCACCTTCTTGTGCCCAGGAAATCTCTAGCGAACAGTCAACCATCTGTTTCCGGTGACAGTCAGAAAATAATAAGATTCATTGGGAATTATAGTTCCGAACATAAAGAGATCCGCCAGATATTAAGTAAACACTGGCACATCTTGGAGTAAGATAAAGACCTGTCAGAAGTAATCGGGAACAATCCCACAATCACCTTTAGACGCAGTAAAAACCTACGTGATCAGTTGGTACAAAGTCATCTTAGTAATGATGCCAAGCCGACATGGCTGGAAAATAAAACAAAAGGCTGTTACAAATGTGGTAGTTGCCTGGCCTGCCCTTTTATTGAAAAAGCATCAACATGCCTTGGGAGAATGGATATTCCGATATATACCTTAAAACATTTCATGAATTGCAAGACATCAGGAGTAATATACTTGATGAATTGCAAATGCGGAAAACGCTATGTTGGTAAAACAAAACGTGAATTTAGGAGAAGAATCCTTGAACATGTGGGAGATGTTAAACATAGGAGGAACACAACAGTGGCAAGACACATTAATGAAATACATAATGGCAATATTGAGATGTTAAAATTTACAGCAATGGATCACATCAACCCCACGATGCGGGTTGGTGATATTGATAGGAAATTATTGCAATGTGAAGCACAATGGATTTACTGGTTAAATACTAAAGTACCAAATGGCCTTAATGAAGGCTTTACCTTCTCTCCATTTTTATAATTTACATCTATATACTAAAAATTACTATTATAGAAATTGATTTAAGTATCTGGTTATTCCTTTCCAGGTCAAATATAGTTGTCCTTGGTTGCACTGCGCTCCTTAGCTTTATTCAGTCAAGTAGAGGGGTCTCCGTTTAGATTAATCACTTACTAATCCATTTTTGTACGTTACTAGCCCCATTTACCATAGCAACTAGGAGTATATGGGGCACGCATGCGCAATATGTGATGTCGGGAGAACGTGTGCGCATAACCAGCGCATGCGCATTGGTGAAGTGAGGCATCTGAGGGCTACATTAACATTAAGCGCAACCGGAAGTGAGGCGGCGCTGACTAACACGAACGGTTAGGGACTTCTATTTAAACCGCATTTGGACACGCCCCTGAAGAAGCCTCGCAAACGGTGAAACGCGTTGGGCTTGTGCCATAGGTGGACGGTGGGCGACTAGCTCCCACTTGTTCCCTAATTAGTTAGGTAGGAAAATCCATCTTGGGAACAATTGGAAGGGAGGGTTCTGGGACTGCTACGGGCATCCATGGTTAAAACTTACTGCAGCAAGTACACTGTCATATGCAGTGTTTAAAGCACTGCTAGCTCACCGTTCCACCTTTAGCCTGGTTTTTAAGTTGCTTTTTAGGGACAGTGTCCCGGACTTCATCACTTCCACTATGAAGTCGGTTGCTATTCAGTTTGCTGGTAGATTAAAAGTTACGTTTTATTTTTAACCGTTTTGCATTACGTCTGAACTGGTTAGCTTTTAGTCAACAGGGCTCTTAAAGGAGAAGGAAAGCCCCAGGGCGCAAAACCCCTCCCCTCCGTTGCCCCCCCTCCCTCCTCCCCCCTGGCCTACCTGTCCCCCTGGGCAAATGCCCCTAACTTGTTACTCACCCCTCTGCGCAGGTCCTGTCCACGGAGTTCATAGTCGCCATCTTCTCCCACGCGCGTCTTCTTCCTGCTCTGACCGGCGTTTTCTGGCGCATGCGCAGTAGGAACAGTTACCGGTACGGCTCTACTGCGCATGCGCCGAATGTCATGAAGTGAAATCGGAAAACTTCGTGACATTCGGCGCATGCGCAGAGCAGGAAGCAGACGCGCGTGGGAGAAGATGGCGACTGTGAACTCCGTGGACAGGACCTGCGCAGAGGGGTGAGTAACAAGTTAGGGGCATTTGCCCAGGGGGACATGTAGGCCAGGGGGGAGGAGGGAGGGGTTTTGCGCCCTGGGGCTTTCCTTCTCCTTTAAGGCTTCTTACTTGGGCCAGTTGGCTTCGGTTGTTTTTGGTTTAGCTATATATGTTCTTCAATGAACACTAACCTGCAGACTAACTCTATTTTGAAGGAACTTACACTCATATCAGGATAATTATTATTAGAACAGCTGCCTTTAATGAAACGCAGGGATTCTGCTCAGCAGGGACAAAGATAAAAAAATGTATCAACTAAATGTATTACTTTAAAGTTTATAGCGTCTGTGAGCCCTCACAGAGCGGCTTTTGAAAGACATACAAAAGGTGAAAAAAATTAATCTTTAAATTTTAATATTAGAAAAAAAATAAATAAAAAGGATTTATTTCAGGTGAACTATCCGGAAAAAAAAAGTTTTGGAAGATAAACAACCCCTTTAAGTACAAAGTAGCAATACGTCTCTCATTATGGCTTTTTGAAGTTTCTTTCGAATCAGTTAGGGGTTACTTATTAAAGGTAGGTATTAAAGTTTTTCAAGGATAGTATCACTAAAAACTTCGGGATAAAAAAAAGCTTGAATTTTTTAGATTTATTAAGCTCCGAAGCTGCTAAAAGGCCGAATGCAAAAATATTCCAGCTAAAATCTGTCAAGGTCATGTAGAAGTCAATGGCAGAGGTCCCTTGAACCATTTAAAGATGTTTTTAGCCTTCATGATTTATTTTTTATTTTTTTAGGTGGTTTGCACTCGAGAACTTGATCAATTCAGGTATTTTGATTATTTTTCTGCCGATAACTCAATCAATTCCAGTTTTTACCCCCGATTGCATCGATTCGAGTTTTTTTACGTTCAGGTTGAGGTTTTTTCATAAATAAGCAAACAGTCAAGTCGTGAGTTTATTTGAGGTTAAAAAAAAAAATCCTTCACAAACAACCTTTCATAAATAACCCCTTAATATTAGAGAAATTCATGCAGAGCCTTAAGATTCCTTATTTTGTTTTATGTGACAGAAGTTTGTAAATAGACCGTGTTTAAAAGAGAAGGCAAGGACATGGTCCAAAGTTGCAATGATGCTCCAGGCATAGCTTTGAAGCACAAATCTATGAGCCACAGTCTGAACAATTTATCCTTGAATCTTGTTTTAGGGGTTAAAAATCGCTAAGGAAAATGGCAGAATTGTGTTTCTCAGGGTGATTGATAGGTCCACAGACAAGCAACAAAACATTTAGAATTACACCATGTGACAGCATAAATCCTCATAACAAATAAGGGCAATGGCACAAATTTAAAAAAAAAAAAAAAAAAAAAAAAAGGAGGAAAGTGGATCTACATTGATGCAGGCACCTCTGTAACTCCATTGAAAGGCCCAGCATCTGCCTGTGTGGAGCTACACAGAGCGGATACCAACACGAAAATGCAAATGTAAGGTGACTGCTGTTCTGTGATACAAAGTATCCCATTAAAGAGGATATCAGGTGTACCATTAACATGCTTGTTATACTGCACACACAGCCAAGATCCTGACTTGGGTCACGTGAATAATTAAAAAAATTAATTCTGTTTGGCCGCTGTCAAACAGTCTACACACCCTATCAATACCATTACAGAAGTGAAAGCTAGGTGTTGTCTGTCCTCTCCCACCACTATCCTGTTTCTGAACTATAAGTGAATGTTTAGTTTAGTGGGAGTACCTACATATTTATAAGACACTGTAATGTTGATTATTAGAACGACAGCTATGAAGATGAACAAGTAGATGTCATGAACAGAAAGATAATTGAAGTGAAGATAATGTAGCCTCTCCCAAACATCAGAAGTGCAGAATTTTACACAAAGGCAGGAGATCATACCTTGTCAATCACTCTGACTAGTCTGACTGCACATGCACCATTTCTATGGGAATCTAGTTTTTGGTTAGGCCCCCTAGCTTATAACAAATTTAAACATAATAAAAACTTCAGAACAGCCATTTTTTTTTATAGTTCCAGTGATAGAAAAGACATTCTATTAGCATTCATCCTTATTATGGACCAGACTCACATATTTGAAACCAATGTTGAAAGGCATTAAGTGTTTCCTTATGCAGCTGTTGTGAAGTGTTGTAACTCATTAAAACCACTTGTTACAGAATGTGCTAATTGTGTTAATTTACCTTTCACATCTTTAAAATTACAAATTTTAAATGAAGAAAACATTTTTTTTAATGCATTCAGTGTTGGAGCTCATACCTGTGAATACTAAACTGCTGGTGTGAATGAGACCAGTTAGCAATGTGGTGCTTTACACCAGAACTTGGAACACATCACTAGGTAAAAGTATTCGGATACATACAAACAAGTGTTTAAGGGCACACCTATCCCTATTTTAATAATTGTGCAATCTGAAGTGTGCAGCAGCTGAAGTTACAAAGTAGTAAATGAAAACCCAAGACAAGATGGGGAAAAGTCCGTGTCCGGCATAGACTTTGCACAGAAACCATCCTCTCCGAATTCTAAACCTGAGCCTATTCACCATAAACAGTCCATAAGCCAAACTTTGCCAGTAAGAGATCAAACTTCAGTAAAGTTAGGTCCAATATCATTTATTTAGGCCCAGCAAGTTATGCAGTGCCTACATGTGGTACACAATACTGTTGCCAAGCCATTGAAATTTGAATGAAGGGAAGTACCTAGGTGAGCAATACAATGAAACTGTAGGCCAAGCTGGGATGCGGTGATCTACTGGTCACAATCTACATTTATGGCACCCTGTCCAACATCGGGCAGATAAGGATTGGCTATTCCGTCAAGGATATTTCATCCAGTTGTAGCCTGATGCTGCAGGAGTCAGCCAAGCCAACAAAAGTTGGCGGTGCCCACCTAAAAAATCTTTTGTAAAATCTAGCTTATCATAACATATCAGATGCAAAATTCAAAACCCATCCTGTCATCCCAGTAGCCGCAATTAAACCACTACTTGGCTTTTTGGGGAAGTGGCTCAAGGTAACTGTTTCAATATAGGTGATTATTATTATTATTATTATTATTAATAAGCTGTGCTATGTCTCTGCTTATAATTCCTTAAGAGAAGGTTTTAATGATTTTTTATGTCTAGCATGAAATATGTGAATACACTTTAAGAAGGCTTTTGGTGCATGTCTTGCATTTGAGAAGGGTTCTTTGGCTCATTTTGGCCGCCTCAGCCTAACCAACATTGTTATTTGGCTTGAGAATAAATGCTGTACTGCTGTGCTAGGGTAATTTATGAACAGCCTCCATCCTCTAACTCAGGTATCCTCTAAGTGGGCCCATATTCAGAGCAGAACATTGTCAATATTTGCACCTAGGCATTAAACAAACAGCTGTAAAAGATGCCCAAGTACACAAAAGAAGACAGGGGCAGGCCACTTCAGACAGTTTATTTTATGTATTAGTAGAAAAGTGTTGACCCAGGAAGCAGGTGCTTAGAATTACAGGTGGCACCAAAGAAATTTCCATCCTCAGTGATTTTTTACTTTCTTTCTCCTTTATGTTACCCATTTTATAACATACTAGAAGGCCAACTTTTCAATTGGCCTTCGATTCTAATCAATGCATGGGTTGCTAGTGTTGTATCCTAGCAACCAGACTGCAGCAATTGCAAATTGGAGAGCTGCTGAATAAAACTCCAACAATAAACACAAATCAGAAAATTTATGAATTGATATTTGCAAATGGTTCCTTTAAGGAATGACCGTTCAGATTTAGAAAAATGATTTTTTTACTTTACTTCTCCTTTAAAGGTACGAAAATCAGTTGCCGATTTAGAATCAAAAATGTCCACCTCCGGTGATGTTTACTTCTCTTTTCCTTTAAGGAATGAAAATCAGTTCAGATTTAAAACTACAACTCTTTTAGAAGTTTCCTGAAATGTATGGGACTGTTTCTGCCAAGCAACAGCTGAGACAGGACAATGAGTCAGTGGGTAACAACCAGTTACATCTTCTAATAGCACAGCTGAAGAATTACATGTACAGGACCTAGAAGACTCTGGAATATACACAATGGTTTACTGCCCTTAAGAATAAAACAAATGAACATGTAAGCTTGTTTGTGGACATTGAATATGGCTACTACACATAGAGCTGATGAAAGAGAACCCACCTGCTCGTCACATGATCCATGAAACCCACTGCCAACAGCACGACTTAGCCTGTCATTATGCAAAGTTCACTATATACTGTAAGAGAATAATGATGATCTATACCATCTACAGGGTTACCCCAAATACCAAGCATGCCTGCACCGTGGATATTTTATAACATGATTCAGCTTATTCCACACTGTTTCAGTACGTGCACCGGTAACAATGCTGCCATACACATATGGAGGCAGGAAACACACGGAAAGGGTTGTGGCTGCTATTTAAACTTTCTTACCCTCGGGTCCGACTCAAGTTGGTGCAGTGCACACACTGTCTATAACGCAACGCTGCCAGGCTGCTCGCTCATGTTCTACCCAGGGATGTGCTCTCAATGCCTGTCCAGATGCTGGGGAAGAAGCACGGCGCAGCAAAGGCCCAACCAGCCAAGCACTAGCAAAGAAAGCATTTGTGGGATTGGACAGCGCTGCGCGGTCAGAGTTGAGAGCGAGACAGACAAACCAATAAAAATATCAGACACATCAGTATCTAGGAGCTAGACCAACCGGAGCAAAGATGTAGTTGGAGACGTCACAGCAACCAATCATAACACGGAAAACATTTAAGTTTAAGACTATCCAATCACTGTAGGCGGAGATTGCAGTGACGTTTCTAGTCCAATGAAAAGGAGCCTAATAAAAGGCTAGTTGTGAGGCCAATGGCGATATCGAAAAAGGCTCTTGGATACACAGCAGCCAGTAAAAATGGCGAGGGGAGTTAATTTGCAGCGGCGAACAGATCTGCATAGAAACAAACTCTGTTAGCCATGAGGAGCGCTTTAGGCGTCTGGGCACGGGCGAGAAGCAGGATTTAGCCTATTAAACGACTGTAGATAGAAATGTTAGGACCAGGATTACCAGTTATAAATAAAGTTATTCTAGATGTAACTGGCTGGGAAGTTGCGCCCTGCAAGAATTGCTGTGAAGTACAATGTATAAATGCAAGAGCTAATAGCATACCTCCCAACCTTTTGGAAGTAAAAAGAGGGACAAACATTTTTTTTCCGCACGTAGCGCAGTGGATTTTGACCACGCCCTTTCCGTGACCACACCCCCTAATTACCATGTTCAAAAATTGGCAGGTTATGAAAATATTTCTCCAATCTAAACTGTTTTTTGTGTCTCAAAATTGTTACAAAGTATCTTATTTGCACCTGTTAGCTGTTCTGTGCTCTCTGCTGAAAGCCAATTAAGTGAGAAACGTTGTTTCTTGTTCTGGCTGTTTAGTGCAGAGAAAATAGGGACTTTCCTGTAGAAATGAGGGACTGTCCTTCTGAAAAAGGGATAGTTGGGAGGTATGGTTGGTATATAAAAATATCGGCCAGGTAGCAACCCTATTGGTAGGAGACATGGCAACAGCGCGTAGGCCCTAACCTAGAGGGTTTATAATCTTATACAGGAACCATGAATATCCTGTAAATTATATCCTTATAATACACAAAAGCCATGAATATCCTGTAAATTATTTCCTTATAAACGGTGAGTTCTGATGTCATCAGTTATAAACGGTGAGTTCTGATGTCATTTCTGTTACATGACTCATTGAAATTTGAGTATTATAATAAATAAAGTACCCCCAGTTGTAAAATATGAGGATATTAGAACTTACCTCGGAGTTCCATGACCTGTATAAAAACACTCAGCCTTCGGCCTCGTGTTTTTATATGGTCATGAAACTTCGGCTGAGTGTTTTTATACAGGTCATGGAACTCCTCGGTAACTTATAATATCCCTATATTTTACAAAAGGGGGTACTTTATTCACTATATCAGAGGTCCCCAACCTTTTGTACTCGTGAGCCACATTTAAATGTAAAAAAGATTTGGAGAGCAACACAAACATGAAAAAGTCCATGGGGATGCCAAATAAGGGCTGTGATTGGCTATTTGGTCGCCCCTAGGTGTACTGGCAGCCTAAAGGAGGGTCCATTTGGCAGAACACCTGGTTTTTATGCAACCAAAACTTGCCTCCAAGCCAGAAATTCCAAAATAAGCGCCTACTTTGAGGCCACTGGGAGCAACATCCAAGGGGCTGGAGACCAACATGTTGCTCTCGAGCTACTGGTTGGCGACCACTGCACTATATAAACGGCGCTTAGTGATGTCATAGGTTATAATTAGGGTTGCCATCTGGCTGGTATTTTACCGGCCTGACCAGTAAAAATTATGGCTGATCCCAATGTTATTAATACACTAAAGTATGTGTAAATTTTATGGAAAATTGTCTATCCAACACGACTGTCAGATGTGAAAGCTGCGTTTTATTCCAACGGGATTAAATCTGATGGTGTCTGACCAACTTTGTTTTCCCATTGAAATACATTGACTGTTTGATGTAGATGCATGAACAAAGTACACCCCAACTTTATCTGCAGGCCTGGATTTGTGGAAAGGCCACCAGGATTTTAGGGGGCAGCGTGCTGCCCAACCACACCCACATTAGTTCAAAAACACTGGGGATACAATCATTTTTTTAAAATTTCCCATTGCTTCAGTCCCGTTGATGGAAATTTGCATGAATAAAAAGGAGGGTACAGGGGTGATGAACGGCAGTGGGCCTAGGGGTGCCTGGTATGTAAATCCGGCCCTGTTTATCTGACTTTACATTCTATCTATAGGGGGATCAGATTTCATAGGATCCTACAAATCTTGTGGTGTTGCATGCAGTTGTATGGCAAGATCAGATAAAATCTGACTCCCAAAATCTCATCTAAATATATGCCTATACAGGTAGTTTTACCCTATTAGGCATATGAGTAGAAGCACCTGCTGTACTACACATGCCCATAGTAGGGTTCCCGGTACCCCCTAGCTCCCCTGCTGGACTTGTTCAGCAAGTATCTGGCATCAGAGAGGAAGATTTGTTTTCCCCTACAAAATATTTATCATATGGGCACCAAAGGAGTGGTCCTAAATCTGCAACTTTAGGCACATGCCCTGCATTAACTGCATTGTAAATAGAGCTCTGGGTTACTAGTGTTATTGTAGAGTTCCTGTTATTTCATATTTTAATAGCAAGTGCATAATGAACGCATATTTCTATTTGTGATACAGAGGGCTTCTTAATGGACTGGTTTTTGTTTCAAAGAACCAAAAGTAGAATGTGACTTTACTTTCAGTTACAGATTTTGCCCTGTTTAGTACAGGAATGAACAAATATCAATATACATATTAAGGATGCACTAGATCCACTATTTTGGGATTTGGACAAATGCGAACCTTTATTTACATATGCATAAGCTACATTAAATTAACGTATGTTGAAAAAGTTGGTATAATGCCCCAAGCACAGGTCATACCCTTTAAAAGTGGCTAAAATACAATTAAAAAACAGAAAAATTAAACGTTAATTTATAGAGTCAAACTTAGAATTGTGAATATAAAATGTGGCAGTACTAAAGAAAAAGTGGCAATGCAGAACAATATGCACCACCAGGAATGTGCATATGTGTGGAAATAGATCTAGTCTTTCAAAAAATACTCATGTATAGATCATGGACCTGTGTCACCCTGGTACAGCACCCATCTACAAGTGCAATTAGCCAAAGCTACAGTGTCTGCCTCATCAGAAGCATTTAAGTGGGCCACGATTACTTAGCACAAGCTAAACTGGTTTGGACCTCTTTGTATGTAAAACCAAGATCATAACCCTTGCCAATGATCCTAAAAGGAACAGTACCACTAAAAGTGATTACAATATAATTTACTGTTGCGCTGCCATGATAAAACTGGTGTGTTTGCTTCAGAAACTCTACAATACTTATATAAACAAGCTGCTGTGTAGCCATGGGGGCAGCCATTCAAAGTTGAAAAAGTAGAAAAGGTATAGGATACATAGCACATAACAGATAAGCTTTGTAGTATACAGTGGGGATTTTCTGCTATCTACTGTGTATCCTGTGCCTGAATGGCTGCCCCCATGGCTACACAGTAACTTGTTTATATAATGAATTGTATAGCGTCTGAAGCAAACATACAAGTATTACCAGGGTAGTGCACTAGTACATTATATTGTCATTCCTTTAATACACTCTAATATTTTGGTGTTACTGTTCCTTTAAAGACATGTCTTCATGTGTTATGGACGAGATTTAATTTGAGATGCAATTCAATTCATAAAAAAATTATGTCGCGGTTTATCACGTGGAAATTCTATTTAAAGGGATACTGTCATGGGAAAAAACATTTTTTTCAAAATGAATCAGTTAATAGTGGTGCTCCAGCAGAATTTTGCGCTGAAATCCATTTCTCAAAAGCGCAAACAGATTTTTTTATGTTCAATTTTGAAATCTGACATGGGGCTAGACATATTGTCAGTTTCCCAGCTGCCCCAAGTCATGTGACTTGTGCTCTGATAAACTTCAATCACTCTTTACTGCTGTACTGCAAGTTGGGGTGATATCACCCCTCCCTTTTCCCCCCAGCAGCCAAACAAAAGAACAATGGGAAGGTAACCAGATAGCAGCTCCCTAACACAAGATAACAGCTGCCTGGTAGATCTAAGAACAACACTCAATAATAAAAACCCATGTCCCACTGAGACACATTCAGTTACATTGAGAAGGAAAAACAGCAGCCTGCCAGAAAGCATTTCTCTCCTAAAGTGCAGGCACTAGGGATGTAGCGAACTGCCGTTAATGTGTTCGCGAACGCCGTTCGCGAACACCGGCAAAAAAGCGAACAGTTCGCGAACTTCGAACGCTCGATAAAATCGTTCGATCGAACGATCGAAGGATTTTATTCGTACGATCGAAGGATTTTCGTTCGAATCGAACGATCGAAGCTATTCGATCGAATGATTTTAATTCAATCGAATGCTTATAATCGTTCGAACGAATGGAAATCGTTCGATTTTAGCGATCGAACGGTCGAATGGTCGAATGGTCGAACGAAATTTTACTTCGAATCGAACGCGAACACCAATTGGCGAACGTCGCGCGACGTTCGCGAACATTCGGCGGACGCGAACAGTCGAAGTTCGCGCGAACTAGTTCGCCGGCGAACAGTTCGCTACATCCCTAGCAGGCACAAGTCACATGACTTGGGGCAGCTGGGAAATTGACAAAATGTCTAGCCCCATGTCAGATTTTAAAATTGAATATAAAAAAATCTGTTTGACTTTTGAGAAATGGATTTCAGTGCAGAATTCTGCTGGAGTAGCACTATTAACTGATGCGTTTTGAAAAAAACAGGTTTTCCGATGACAGGATCCCTTTAAGTCTATGGGAAAAAACTGGTAGTGTAGGAGAAAAGTTTTTTCTCCTCGAATTTAATCTCGTCCATGAGTTTCTACAAGATAAACCATGATATAACTTTCTCTCATTGGATGAAATCTGGCCCATTGTATCAAAGTAGTATTCATATTCACATTTCTCAGTTAACACAGTCAAATCTAGGAAGCTTACACTCTCTGTCCACAAACATTAGGACAACTTAACATGTGGCTGTTCACTATTAATGCTCTTAATAAAGTTAGTCACCCTTTTTTGGTTCCCAGCCAAATAAAAACCAGGTCTATAAAGCACATTGTAAAATAAAATCTGTTATCTATATAACAGATATATATGTGTGTGTGTTTTAAAGTGATACTGACACTAAAAAACTACTTATTAAAATATGAATGTACATTAAAAGTTACCTATAGGTCATGTTGATTTTTTGCTGAGTTTTTTGACGAGAGGTTTGCTGAGTTTTTTGCGGAGAGGTTTGTTTTTGTAAGTAATTGAAGTTTCTAAACCTGACCAACCTGACTGTCCCATCTCAGCCTGTCCAATGCTAACAGACTCCTGCTACACAAACATACCTCCCAACATTTTGGAAGTAAAAAGAGGGACAAAATATTTTTTTCCGCACATAGCGCAGCAATTTTTTTGACCACACCCCTTTCTGTACACCCCCAATTACCATGTTTGTTTTACACAATTTGGCAGGTTATGAAAGTTTGAAAATATTTCTCCTTATCTAAACTGTGTTTTTGTGTCTCAAAATTGTTACAAAGTATCTTATTTGCACCTGTTACCTGTTCTGGGCTCTCTGCTAAAAGCCAATTAAGTGAGAAACTTTTTTTTCTGGCTGTTCAGTGCAGAGAAAAGAGGGACTTTCCAGTACAAATGAGGGACTGCAGGTTGAGCTGTCAAAAGAGGGACTGTCCCTCCAAAAAAGGAACAGTTGGGAGGTATGCACAAATATGGCAGAGCCCTCATACAGGAACATGGGACATCAGACAGGTAATGTCAAATCATTGTGCAAATACTTTATGGCAAATTATAAATAGCTTTCAAATTCAATATGATGATAGATGTAAAAAAGAGTTTAATTTCTGTTATCAGTATCTCTTTAAAGCAGAGATGTCCTCCTCCTGTTTCTTTGTTTCTTTGTTGCTTAGCATTTAAATAACATGTACAATGTAGTTTCTGTAAAAAAAAAAAAAACAAGCATTTTCAATATACAGTATCTACCTGGGCAGGGAAGGCTAAATGGATCTTTAGTTTCTTGCTTTCTGCATTAGCCAGGGGATTGCAGACCCCTTGTTGTGTAAGTGGAATGACATAACACACAGCATGGGGGAAGGGCAAGCATACCTCCCAACATTTTGGAAATAGAAAAAGAGACAAAGAATTGCAGAGCTGTGACATCTTCTGGCCATATCCATTTTACAAAATTTGGCAGGTTATGGAACATTTGAAAACATTTCTGGAGGTTTTAGGGCCAGGTATTATGTGTTATTACAGTTTTGCTAATGAAAGTGAAATGCCCTTTAAGATGCAAGTTTCAGTTCCCAAAGAGACCTGCTTATCTTAAATAGGTACAATTGTTTCTTTACTTATCTTAAATTGTTACTAACGTATCTATGTGCACCTGACACTATTCTGGGGTCTTTGTCAAAAGCCAATTAAGTTTTAGAAACGTATCTTTTTGTGGCTGTTCAGTGCACGAGATCAAAGAGGAAGTCGGGACATTTCAGTAACAATGGACTGCGGTTCAGCTGTCAAAATCAGGACTGTCCCACGAAAAACTGGACAGTTGGGAGGTATGGAGCAAGCACCGACTACATGGGAGATTTTGATCAGAATTTGTGGGTCAGACTGTGTAACACAACACACAATTTGGGTATGTGCCTTAGACAGAATATTGCATTATTTTATTTGTAGATTACTCCAGAACAGGAGTTGCTATTTTACGGTATTATCCCCAGCATTCTTAGGTTCTTTCTGGCTAAGCAACTGTTAGTGTTTTTTTTAAACAAATCACAAGTCAAAGTCATACTGTTATTTATTAAAATAATCAAATGAATTAGCTTATATTTTTAATAACAAGATATACCAATGATTTATATTTACAAAGGATTTCATACGTCATCTCATTGTTAGTGCATTGCTTGATTCTGCGATCATTGTGGAAAAATAACATTTACGTAGAGTGCAAATACAGCTAGTCATTTTGGAAGTCCATCATCCATTAGAATCCATTAGTATATTCATCCTTCTTGAATATACTGAGCACCAGTCTGGTTCTTAAATAGGCAAACCTTAAAATTACAAAAGACAGTCACAAAAATACAAGTTTCTATGAAAAATTACACTTTTTCTCTATTGTGCTGTTCTTGCATGGCAGGGGCTGATAGACTTAGCAAGAAACAAATATTTCTTTTTTGTTTTTTAAAAACCAGTACAAGTCATCATTTTATTTATACTGAGCCAAGAGAGAGACTGAGTACTTTTATACAGTTCTAGACGCTCTGGCACAATATGATTTAACCGATGTTACTGAACAAAGGACACCAACTCTTCTATTTAAGTACAAAAAACGGCACTGTACACATCTCTCATGGATTACCTAACCCCTAAAAATGTTTTAATAAATATATTTTGCACAAATATTCTAAAATGAAGTTCTCTTTACATAAGCAGTAAGTACCATGAGCTATGTGCTTTCCAACCATGCGAGATCAAACTAAATCCATAACATTGTTATACACCTAATAAGCTCAAAGATACACATTTTCACAATCCTTGTGTTCTTAGATGAAGCACATTTTATAAATTATAGACAGGCCACCTCTGACAGGGAGAAAATTAAGAAAATTCTGCAAAGCATTCATACTTGTTAGATCCACATCAGCTCGCAAATAAGTTTCTGTTATTGTCAAGCTTTTTATAAATATTTAAAACATTTGCAGAGAAAAGTACCATGGCTGTAAACACAACTATTATTTAGGATCATCATTAGAGGGACAATAAAACATGAAAGTGTTTAATTAATATGCATTTCAATATTATACAGTGTTGTTGCGCCACTGTAAAAACAGTTTGCTTTAGAAATTTTACTTTTTATATAAATAAGCTCCTAAGTAACCCTTAAGGTATCCATTGAGTGTCCTGTGTGACTTTAATACCAATGTCAGCTCAACCCAACAATGTAGAATACAATAGTTTTAATACATAAATGTGTTAAATAATAATAATAATAATGAAAACACATGTGAATCATGGCTCTGTGCACATTAAAGGAGCCAAACATGGCTAGATATGGGAAGTTTGCCTGTATTTGGCCCAAATATGTAGCATTATGGTATTTTAGTAGCTAGTTTGACTAACTATCCTGCAATCTTGTTGAATTGCAGTTGGTCTGCCCTAATTTTTTTCAATGCCAAAGAATTGCAACAGATAAAATCCTAAAAATGTATATAGAGTATTTTAAACATTTGAGGTTACTGGTCCCCAGAACATTGACTTCCTTCTGTCTTTACTATACATCTGGTGTGCAAAAAGGAAATAGTGTTTTACAGCAAAAATTTTAGCGTGCTGGGACTAATAAATTTTAAATTCCTCTAAAGCTCTAAAAATAAGAACTTTCACAGTTTGGTTTGGCTTTTGAAAATGGTGCAGACATAAGCACCTGCATGAGCTGCAGCAACTTGTTGAACTTTTTCTACAACGTGGACAGTGTCAAACTTGGCTGTCAGGACAGCCCCCCCGACCCAAACCCAATCCCAACCAGCAATATTGTTGCTTCCCCTGCTGCCCACCCTCTCCAGATTGCAGCAAAGTAAGTTTAAGGTGTATGTCCCTGGGGGGGCTGGCAGTGGGTGGGTAAGAAACAATGCGAGTGGCAGGGGACAGATGGGGTGTAAGGGCATCTGGAGTAGTAGCCCTGGTGGGCCTCTAGTACTATTGGTGTATTTGTTGTCTTACAAAAATAAAAGAAGTGGACATAAAAAAAATCTTTTAAGGGATGCATTCCGAAATCAGCAGCAATGCCCCTTCTTTTGCTTATGCCTTCACTTTTAAGTCCCAAACATGCCTGGTCAATGAGCGGAAGAATGTAAACATTTATTTAGTACCAGATCTACAAGTTATTTGATTCTAGTATACTGCAGTTTGAATATTGCTTTAATGGTTGTGGTCAGTGGTATGTAGCAGTGGATAAAACGTTCATGCTTAACATGCACTAACTTGAGAGTAGCCACATGTACTCCACGGGAACATGTGCTTTTTGTATTTAAACACAATTTTAGAGAAGCTCCTGGAGGGCACATAATTATTGTGATAGATGTGGAAGAAAGTGCCCCAAAGCCAGCCACTTAAAGGAGAACTACAGCATAACTAAAGAAATAGGCTAGAAATGTTGTACATTATATTTTGGGTTTCTGTACCAGCCCCAGACAACCACAGCCCTTTAGCAGTAAAGATCTGTGTCTCTAAAGATGCTCCAGTAGCTCCCCATCTTCTTTTCTGATGATTCACTGGACATGCTCTGTGCTGCTGTCAGTTATTGATCTTAGGGATCAACTCAAAATATACAGCACACATAGAATAGAAATGTTGCAATACAAGGCTGATTAGTAATCAATACATAGATAATTACTACATGGCAGCACAGAAACCAGTGCAACTAGCATCGGATATTAATAATCTGCCATGTAGCATCATCTTATATTACAGGCAAAACCTCATTTTCTGCTTGATAATTTGCGGCGACCCCTAAGCTTAACTTCTCAGCAGCTGCTCAGAGCCCACTGAGCATGTGAGTGTCACAGACACTTTCCAAGATGGTGACTCCCTGTGACAGTTTAAAAATCCTGGATCATTGCTGCTATTGACAAGCTGAAACTTTAGGAAGGTGCAATAAGGTCATTATATAAAATATGGCATTTTTAGCCATATTAATTTTTAGGGGTTAGTTCTCCTTTAACAAGACTACACAGGGCCCATGCACAAAAAAATCTTCTGAGGGGCCCGGCGTTCTGCACACATAGTAAATCTGGCACTCACAAGAAGGACCCCTTCCCTGCATGTGTGCATGCCCGCTGCAAAAAAGCATGATTTTACAGGGAGCAATACCGACTTTAGAGAAAGCAGACATGGTGGTCCGGGACCCCCGGCGAACACAAGGTCTGCTTCCTCTATAATTACGCCACTGCCCAAAGCAGATGTAACTACCACTTGTATCTACTTAATTAAACATAGAACAAGAAAAATCCAACTGTGGGATTTGAATTTTAATGCAGTTTTATCAGCCAAAGAAAACAGTTACAGGTAGACTGCAGGCACATGTGCAGTTAAAGCGGATTCTGTAACTAGCCCCAACTGCACATGCACCTGCAGGCACTGTGTTGGTGTGTACAGACCCGAAGAGGATACTAATGGACAGAGGATGGTGCACTCAGGATTCCCAACTGGAGCGCTAATATAGGTACTACACTGTAAGGGGAGGGAGAGGTAAAGGGGCGGATCAAGGGGGCTGTTATATCCCGGGGGCGGTTATTTCTTCTTTAAGAGGCTTTAGGAAAGTAAAGCTGGCCATAGACGCAAAGATCCGATCGTACGAATCAACGTACGATCGGACTTTCCCATCTCCCGACCCTCCACTAACCATTCCGATCAAATTAGAACAGATCAGCCAATGTTCTGCCCCTGACAGCAATCGTACGATACTTATGTCTGACAACACTAGTGACAGTCTCCCTCTGAAAATCGTACGATCGGCAATACACGCAGAGATATTATCGTCAGGCGACAGAAATTTTCTAACCTGTCCGATCGACCAAACGACCGATCTCCGACGGACGAAAAATGTCGGGACTCTCCACACATGGTCCGAAAATCGTACGAATCCACGATTCGTACGATCGGATCTTTGCGCCTATGGCCAGCTTAAGGGCTATGTGCAAGACTCCCTGTCACTTGGGTGCTGGATGAGCCCATGGCTATTTGGGAATCTATGTTCCATTTGACTCCATTTTATGAGCTTTCTTTTTTGTTGTTTTATTTATCATTACTATTGGTACTGAATTATTCGCCTGTGTTTTGTCTACAGAAATGTGACCCCCCACCCTCATATTTTGAGATTCATTACATATGTGGTCTATCAATTTGTGTATGCAGTAGTATAGTATGGTGTCATCATTTTTATACTATTTGTAAGACAAACAAGTAAATACTGCTATCAGCGTTCAGAACAGATTGATTACTGTTGGTGGATATAACAATTTCTATTAAGTGAGCCAGTATGGGACATGCCATATGTTTGCTAGCTTGATTATAGTAACATTATGATGTGCGTGAAGCAT
This sequence comes from Xenopus petersii, assembly GCA_038501925.1. Classification (NCBI taxonomy): domain Eukaryota; kingdom Metazoa; phylum Chordata; class Amphibia; order Anura; family Pipidae; genus Xenopus; species Xenopus petersii. Next base: position 59,072,895 of record CM076686.1, on the reverse strand, counting down.
TTACTTCTAAGGTTATTGTCTGTATTCAGACAACCCTGCACTGAGAAAGCAAGCTGACCATATGTTAATAACTCCAAAAAGTTACAGGTAATTATGGCAGATATAGCCATGAGTCATGGTTTAAATTGGGGTTTTAATATAAAATCAACTTAGGTTTTGTAACTGTATGTAACCCAGTAGTTTCTGTACATAAAGGCACAAACTAACACAAACATTCATTTTGTAATATCTCCCTACTGAGAGATGCGTATCCACATGAAAACCAGCACATCTAATTTATTGCTAGAGAAAAGTCTGCAGCTATATTTGTCACATATGCAACTGCTGGAGATCTTAAACCACTGAACAGTCTTACTGATTGTTTGCAAAAAATGTAACTTTTCTCATGTCCAGTTCAGGAAGAATCAGTATGCAGTACAAAAACAGCCAGAGCAGAATGGTAGTGTAGATGTTCAGAAATGGTTTAGACGAAGGCGCATCTGCAGACCGAGCTGAGACTTTTTCAGCCAGACATGTGTCTGCAATTTTCTTGCAACTAAAAGGAAAGAAAAAAAGTATGGTAAAGCTCCCCTACTGGAGTTATAAGCAGTACAGTTCATTGTAGTACCCAATCTATTCTTATTGTGCAATAAAAACATCAGCATCTTCCAACAGTGGCGACACCTATCGCTTACTAGGATTCCCTAAGTGTCTCTAGCCTCAAACACTTTTTGCTCAATACATGTACATAAGAGTACATTGATCCTTTTTATCTGATGATCTAATTCGTCTGAAGAATTCCTACAGTCACACTGTCTAATATATGTGTGTTCGAGAAAGAAGTTGCGAAGGAAATTTGAATTACTTTTCCGCATTTGGCTATAATGATAAACTCACCTTATATTTTCATGCTGTTCTTTATTCTTCTTGGGGGTTGGATCCAGCAAGGCTCCTAAATTCTAACATAAGTAAAAGGTAATGTTTAATCATTTTGGGTTGAAGTGGTCCTTATATAAACAAGTAGCCTCATATACCATATTTTTTTCTGCAATACTTAAAATAATCACAGTACTAACCTTCTCACCCGAAACACAATCTTTTCGTCTATGACACACAGATGTATCTTTCTCAATTTCTCTGCAAGAATCAGGGAAAATTGTATTGAAGGTATTGAATTTATGGAACAAAGTTTTTAAATTAACTCTAACACACATTCTGTGAATGTAAGGAATGTAGTGTATGTCATCATAGAATAGAGGACTATATACAACATTAGCATTATTTTTATACAAGTACATTTTTTTCTGTTTCTTTACAAAAACATCCTTTTTTTAATATTATGTGCAATTGGGTAATTCTAAATAGTAAATTGCCATTTTAAAAAAGGCTGCCTCCTGGTATCATATAATTCACGGTGCACACAAACAAAGACATGGGTTAAGTATTCATTTTTGGGGTATAGTTTTTCTTTAATGCTTTCTATTTAATAAAAAAAACTTAGCATTATAAAACACATTTTTCAAGTACTGTAAACTACATAGTTAGAAATTACTTTTCGGTGTTTCCATATAAATAAATGGCATATAAGAAATCAGTTGGTGTCTGCAGCTGCCCAGAATTCTATACTTTACCTAGGAGGGCCAATTACTTTATAGTTTTCTTCCTTTAACTTAAGCTTTGTGTCATCCAGTTTATCCTCTATTTGCAGAAAATCTTCTTCAAGCTCTGCCTTTTGGGAAGAAAGCTTCTTGGAACTTTTCACGTCTTTCTCTGCTGCTACTTTTTGTCCTCCCTGAAGTTAGCCAATGACATCATTATATAAATTTACATGAATTGGGAAGTTACAGTCTACCAAAGAACAGAGCATTTTATATGTTGTATAAACACAGACACCAGGCCTAACCTTTCCTTGCCTTGTCAAACACCTCCCCTAAATTAACAAGCTTCAACAGTCCAGAAGGTTCATATACACTTTAAATATTCACACAATAGTAATGCTCATCATTACTATAGACAAAATAAAAATCACAAAATACACTTGCTCCACTGTAGTAACTTACAAAAAAAATAAAGCATGTTTTTGCTTCCTCCATTAACAAAGAATGGTCACTCAATCTTTTCTTCCTACCACCATAGTACTTGCCCAACCCTGGTACATTAGACGCCTCTTCCTCCAACTCTGTTCCTTACTTTTAGTATTTTGCAGTCTACTCCTTTCTTCTACCAACAGCTGCTTTGGTACATGCCTGACAATTGATTAATGCATTCCTCCCCACTTAGGTGCTTATCTCCCACCTAAGGTTTATTCTACATCTCTGATTATATCTTCCTACTAGCACAAGCAATGACAAGCAATGGGAACTACTATGTAGCCCTAACCACTTTGAATCTTTTTCTTTTACAAAATAGTCATACCCCTCTGCTTTGAGTGTCCTCTGTGTGACTTGGTTCCATTGCAGAATTTCTGGTCTGTATTTGTGATGGTTTTTGGGCAGAAGACTCATTTGATGCTCTTAAATTTGGGATTTTCGACAGTTCTGAGGTGATATGTGAGTGACTAAGATCATGTGCTCCATCCACAAACCCTGAATTAAACTCATTGTTACATGTCTGCATGTAGTCCTGATTATAAGATTCTATTACATCATGATCATTTTCCTGGGGAAAACTAGATGTTATAGTGCTACTTATGGGTGCCCCAGGTGAGTTTTCAGCAAAGGCATGCAAAACATCTACAATAGGGACACTGTAATGAGGATAATAAAAAAGATTATGAGGAATAACTGAAATCATAGATGAATCTGCTTTGTCAAAAGTGTCTGGTTCTTCTTGTTTTTCTGTTGGAAGACTTTGTACATTTGTGTCTGCAATTGAATCTACAGAGTGTCCTTCATTTATGGATTTGCCTTTTCCTTCGTCAGCAACTGCACTATATGATTTGAAAACTGTCATCTGCTTGGAATAGTTACTTCTTGTGGCATTTTTTGGATGAGCTAGATAATGTGGAACATATTTACATGCATCTTCTACATTATTGTTGTGCTCAGGGGATAAAACATTGCCATTAGTGGACACTTCTGATGTACCTTCTACAGGATCCTTCCCCTGATATGTTTCTGTATCTGAATATGTATTTTTTGATTCTTTGGACAATGAAGTGGGTTCCTTATCAGTAGCTGTACAAACATCTATAGAATAAAATGGGTCTAAGTCAATGTCATTGACTATTTTAAAGCTATTATTCGTAATAGTTTTGTATAGTTTATCTGAGGCAAAAACAGGGCAATTCTCATTTGAAGAAGAAAGATTTTTAGCATGGCTTCCATTTAAGACCAAAGATGGTTGAATAAAATTGTCTTCAGTGGTTCCATCAATGGCACTAAATTCTTCTGAAGGACTTTCCATGGAGGAATCTGAATGATCTGAGGGATTCACTTCCTGTCCCAAAATACTGTAGCTTTCTCTTGTACTGACTCCCTTTGAGCTCGGGTTATGCTCACTCATTGACTGAGACCAATCATTTATTTTCCTTTGAGAATCAGAATGAAAATATTCAGCAATTAACTCTTCAGGATAATGATATCTCTCTGGATGAGTAACCGGTGAATGGATTTCACTCTGAATGTCAGATTCTTCATTCAGAGTGATAATCTTGCTTTCCTCCTCTGCTGGCCCATCTTTATAGTGTACAAATGTAGATTCCACCGGAAGAGAATCCAGACGGTCACAGAAATCTTCCTGAAATATATGCAACATTTATTAGTGATTGATTGCAAAATAATATTGAAATACTAACTTTGTAGATAAACATTTACAGATGTAAAAAAATATCTACATTTGGGTCTATCGTTGTTGGGTTTAATGTTTAAACGATTTTTAGCTGGCTTTGGTGATCCAAATTACAATAGTAGGTGGGGTCTGTACAATGACTGAAAAGCAACTTGGAGGATTTTCAGAATTAGCTGCTTGACAGTGTTGATCAGTTTGGCCATTTTTAAGGACAATGTCACACAGAGAGCTTTTTAACTGGGTGTATTCCAGCCATCTGAAAATCACCTGTAATCTACTCCACTGGCTCCCATTCACTTGAACGGGAAATATACAGACACCCAGCTATGAGAGCTTTTTTGAATGAAAAACACTCACTCATGCATTGGTAAGAGAACAATGTCAGAATCTGAAAGGTGTTGTAGGTAAAACATTTTTATTGGAAATTGAAAGTCATTTTATTTAAATATCTTCCAGAAATGGATAGTAGCTCCATTATTAAACAACTGGAAGCTTAGCCTTAGGTTGTAGGTAGAATGGCTAATACTAAGCAAATTTTTAATAGGCCTTCATTTTTTCTTTTTATAGTTTTTGAATGATTTGCCTTCTTCTTCTGACTTTCCAGCTTTCAAATGGGGGTCACTGACCCCATCTAAAAATAAATGCTCTGTAAGGCTAAATTTTTCTACTACTCATCTTTCTATGCAGGCCATCTCCTATTCATTTTCTCCACGTCAATGGGGTATATTGACATGGAGACAATGGGGTATAGCGAGTACCACTAAGAGGCAGGACACAACACTTAAGAAAACCTGCTCCTCCACTGGTTATACCCCCAGCAGGCGGAGCCTAACTCAGTTTAAGATGTGTCCTCAGGAGGTTAGGTCATAGTTTTTTTGTCTGGTCAGTTATCTGATTCCATGGGGATGTTTGGGACTTTTACATTGAGTAAAGGATCTTCACTAACTCCCTACATCTTGGGATTCTGTCTCCGGGGTCTTATGTGTTTACACTGACCATCTAGCCATATTCATATCTTCCTTTCCTATACAGGAGGAAGTTGGGCTGGCAGGGAGACAAGAAGAGAGCCCCTGTTTCCCCTGCAGGTAAGTCTTCTACTGGGGGTGTGGGGCCTCTCTCTCTCTTTTGCCCTAAGGCTACAGGGCTAAGCTGGCAACTGCAGAACAGCTGTGCAAAGCAGCTACGTGGACTTCTGTCCACTCATTTTCCAAATTTTACCACTTCGACACCTTAGCGGCTTCTGACACTCGTTTCGGCAGAAAGGTGCTTCAAGCCGTGGTGGTGCCTTCCACATAGTCCTCATTCCATAGCTGTCCCCCAGGATTCTAGGGGACAGCTATGGTACGTCCCCATTGTCCCTGTGTCCCCCAAGATGACATGGAGAAAAGGAGATTTTGTGTACTCACCGTTAAATCTCTTTCTCTTCAGTCACTTGGGGGACACAGGGCTTCCCCCCTGAATTGAGGCCCACTTCTTCCGTCAGACATGTTGGATCGTTACAAGTTACTATTACAGTTCCTAAAGGTTTTCTAGTTATTATTTTCTTTGGACTTTGGTACAAACCGAGTTAGGCTCCGCCTGCTGGGGGTATAACCAGTGGAGGAGGAGCCAAGTTTTCTTTAGTGTTGTGTCCTGCCTCCTAGTGGTACTCGCTATACCCCATTGTCCCTTTGTTCCCCAAGTGACTGAAGAGAAAGAGATTTAACGGAGAGTACACAAAATCTCCTTTTACAGTCTATTATTCAAATTAATGCATGGTATCTATGGTAATATGAACCCTAGCAACCAGATTGCTGAAATTGCAAATTGGAGAGCTGCTGATTAAAACGCTAAATAACTCAAAAGTTTGGAATCTATCTACAGTTCTCCAATATAACTTATGGTAATTCTATACATATAATAAAGGAAATCAGATACTTACTGCATCAAGTTCTGGAAAGTGTTCCAGAAACTGGGTGACATATGTCATAATAGATTGCTCATCAGGTGAATCAACCATTACATCTGCAGCAGAAAACACAGGCTATAGCGAATGTAACTGAAAGTCTTTCAGAAAGTTTCTATATATGCTGACATTTATATTGCATTCATTGCAGCATTTATGCAGGAAAACCAGAACAAACATGACACAACCGATAAAAACCAAAAGCACAAATTTGGCTGTTATTCTTCTCCGAGTCATTAAAAAGCCCTCTCAAATCCACATTCTGACATTCAAATTATACTGGCATTTAGGGCAATGGCACACAAGGGACATATTTTTAAAGCTGTGTAAAATATTTTAAGCCAAAAAAGGGTGTAACATTTGTTGTAAAATAGACGGCATAAAGCTCAGTTGTCCGTACTCATAAATTAACACCATGGGGCCTATTTATTAAACTTCAATTTTTTTCTGGTCAAGTTTTTAAAAGGGAAAACTCAAAATTTTAGATATTTTTTATACCCCAAAGCTGCTAAAAATCCAAATCCAAAATCCAGCAAAACCTGTCCAGGTCATGCAGAAGTCAATGACAGATGTCCCTGAAGATGTTTCTTGACATCACTAGTTTTCATACAATAATACGCAAAATGACGACAACTCAAAAAAATCAAGCAATTTGGGCGTCAAATTATTGCATGATTTAGTCGAGACTTTTCCAACACCAACTTTTTTGAGCTGATTTTTTGATAAATGAGTCAAATTTTTGGGAGTTAAGGTGGCCATACATGGCCCGATAAAAGCTGCTGACAGACCGAGTCGGCAGCTTATTGGTCCGTGTATGGGGCACTCCGACGGGCTTCCCCGATCAAGATCTGGCCAACTCGGATGGGACTAAAAATCCCGTCGGATCGTGGCCGCATCTGTTCGTTGATGAGGTGGGTATATCGGGGAGAGATCCGCTCATTTCGGATCTCTCCGTGTATGGCCACCTTTAGGCCGACTTTGTTTTAATAAAAAATCAGACAAATTTGAGTTATAGTAAATACTCCTCAGTTGTAATCACTGAAACAATCCACTACAAAGAGCTAATTTATAGAGGATTTTACACTTGACTAATTCTTTAAATGACTACAATTATTTTACTCCATTCTTGACCTGGCACAATCCGTTGAATTTGATGGGGAAAAATTCAGGATGGAAATTTCTGGCATGAAAAAAAGGTTTAAAACTCGGTAAAAATTGGCAGCACTGAACACTAGTTTTTATGTGGGTTTTCCCAAGCTAACATTTCTTTTTACTCCATAATTTAACACTCAAGTACACATTTATGTAGCATAATTACACAGCTTTAATACAAGCAATCTTACAGAGCATAGCATGGCATTAAAGTGGCTGTGTATGGTGCTCTTGAATGCTTTTTTTAAACACCTTCATGAATATGCCCAAAGTGTTTTATAACAATAAAGAACTGGCTATGGAAATTTCTAAATTCTATTCATCATGTTAGATTTTAGCAGGATCTTAAGTCATTCTTACATTCTGTGCAATGTCTTTCATGACTTCTTATCTTGCCAACCCCACATCTTACTTGCATTTCATACCCTCTTCTCCATTAGATTGGAAGCTCTAATAAGCAGGTCCTGCTTTACTTGTATCTGAGAGTTTTTCTATGTCATCTGTTTGTTTGGACTATGCATCCTTATGTTGTACAGCACTCCATAATATGTGTTTTTTTTATACATGCTTGTTAATAATAATGTTAATAAAAAACCTTGTAAATTAGATCTCTGTGTATTTTATTTCCTTGTGGGGCCTCCCTATGGTGTATCCCTCAGTGTGTACTAGGTGAAGGCACTGCTCTGTAAGATCACAGTTTCACAATTTCTGTAGAGGTCCCAGGTTTGCCGGATTACCCAGGTAAGGAGTGTGCCAAGCAGGTCTGGACTGAGAATTAAAATAGGCCCTGGCATTTCAGGTACACAGAGGCCCACAAAGAGGCCCAAACAGCCCCCACCAGCCAGCAGCCCCTCTGGCATTTGCCAGAACCCACAGATTGCCAGTCCGGGCCTGGTGCCAAGAGAGGGTTACATTTATTATTTAATAATTTCATAGGTCCAGAAACAATGGATCTATGGGACATGGCCTACCCATAATTCAGAGCTTTCTGGATAATGTATTTCTGGATATCATATCATATACCTGTACCCATATTCTAGAAATGTCAAATTATATTTGCATTAGAACGTACCCTCTGGTTCCAAAAGTCTTGGGACACTGAGCTGTTCTTGGGCAATTCTAAAGGCATCTTCCAAGTTCTCCCTTGCCGATTTATCAAGGGCTTGCTTTATGTCCACAAGCCTGGAGTCTATTGCTTTAATTAGTGCCAAAAAAGCAAGGCCACTTTTCCAGCTGCTAGCAAAATCCTGCACTGCAACACCATACCTTTTAACAGGGAGGAAGAGAAAAGGAAATGCGGCAGTCACACAGATTAGTAAAAAATCTGCAATTGCAGGTTGTCTCAAAATATCACTCTCTCTACGGGATAAAGGTGAACAATCTTCTTACACTAGTTACAAGGCAGTAGTTTGAATCACAGATTAGAAGATTAATATACAATAATATAGATACACATTACAAAATAATTGTAGTACACATTTAAACTGCGGATTTATCCACTTTCAAGTTTGGACCACCAACACCAGAAAGTCTATGGGGCAAATTCACTAAGATGCGAAGTTGCGCCAGGCGTATTTTCGCCAGCACTCCGCAAATTCACTAAAATCTGAAGTTGCGCACAGGGGTAGCGTAAGTTCTCGAAGTTGCACTAGCGTTAATTCACCAAGCGAAGTTTCGCTAGCGATGGTTCATTTGCATACGGCGCGAAATTCAAATTTCAATGGAGGAACACGTATCACCACTTCAAATGACTAGAAAACCTTCAAATCAGCAAATAAAAATTTTATTTTGCCCTACACATGTGCCCACTGTCTAGGTAAGTTGCCATGAGTCAGGAGATGTAGGGGGGAAGGAGGGGAGCCCCAAAAATATTTTCGATCTTTTTCAGCCTATCACCCATCATGTAGAAAACACGCCAGCGTTTTTTGGGACTTAGAAAAAAATTTGACTTTTTTTGAAACAATCCCTATCTACTCTATTGCGCTTCGCCAGGTCTGAGGTGGCGAAGGAAGTCTAGCGTAAAAGGTAGCGTTCAGTACACTGCGCAAGTTAGTGAATTTGCGTAGTTACGTCGCTAGCGAAAATTCACCTGGCGTAAGGGTGCAAAGTAACACTAGCGAAACTACGCCAGCGTTCGTTAGTGAATTTGCGCAGTAACGAAAAATGCCAAATGCTAGCAAATTAACGCTAGTGTTCGGCGCTTCGGCGCTTAGTGAATTTGCGCCTATAACTTTCACACTAAATAGAGGCAATTGTTTAACCCAAGTGTCTTAGATCATAAAATCTGTAAAATTCATAATATTTACCATAGTTCCAGCACCACAGATTTAATGCTTCTTGGTCTATGCTGCTCGATGGTAAACTTGCACAGCAAAATCAAAGTCCATTGGCATTCGTTTCAGAGTATCATTTTATACTATTTATTTGCTAAAATGGCAACACGTGCATATGTTCATTTTTAAGTGCTTAAGATATCCTTATTCTTCTCTGTTTACTTATTTGCAATTCATGTTTTAGCTGCTTTAGTTGCCTTAATCTGTTGTGTATACCAGAAGGTTTAAATCATTTCCCCCCTCATTCAGGCTGCACATATTTAGGTCTTAGTCTCTGCAGTTAGGTTTATGGAGCCAATATTGAAGAGAAGATCAAACTACGCTATTTATGCCTTCATAAGAAATTCAACAGAATTACAAAACCTGTAAAATCATGTGGTAAATGTTTGGCCTTGATTGTGAAGACCATGTTGAGATGAAAGCAGACATAGTGCTGTGGTCTTACTTTCTTGTCCTTTGCTGAACCCAGTTCAGAAGAGCTTTGATGGCTTTACGCTGGTCCTTAATTGAAACAGACAAGCTTTTCTCTGTACTGGGAGTGCTGGAGTGAGACGAGTCAGAATCAAGCCCGCTGGGCAGCGAGGACAGGCTGGACGATGATGACATTCTGTTGAGATTGCCTGTGAGTTCTTTAATCTGCAAAGAGGAAATGAAGACATTATGCCAGGCTATTTTACTGTAATTGGAAAGTCCTAATGTTGTACTGTAGTGACAGCTCCATTCATTCAAAGACAGATATTTCTTTAAAAAAAAATCTATGCTTAATCTGAATATTTTTATTTTACTTCTACTTCAGTAGATCTCAATAGATGTCTAAGACACGCCTGTTATTCTTTTTAATGCACCAATGTATGCTTCTCTTTGTGCATTTCATTTCTCCTTTCTAAGACCTTTGCTTGCATTTTGCATTGCAATTGCATTACTAGCTACTATTACCTTTTGTCTCGTGAAATCCTGCAAGTACTTTATAATGCTGTATGACATTTTCCTTTTGTGAAATATGCTTATTATTATTACTGCTGCTATCTTAACACGGATGTTTATTAATACATGTTTACCTGCAAGAACAAGATTATGTTCCAAATTAGACCAAGGACCAAAGAAGGATTTCCATCAGCTATCTCTGCAGCATCAATGCTAACCAGTTTTACCTGAAATATTAAAGAAATGGCATTATGTGCTCCTTAAAGGCATTCAGGCTGAACTAAAATTTAAGGACTTTAATATTCAAGCAAAACAAATCATCAGTTTGTCTTTAAAAGGATTCTGTCGTGGGAAAACATGTTTTTCTCAAAATGCATAAGTTAATAGTCCTGCTCCAGCAAACTTCTGCACTGAAATCCATTTTTTTATATTTCATTTTTAAATCTGACATGGGGCTACATATATTGTCAGTTTCCCAGGAGCCCCAATCATGTGACTTGTGCTCTGATAAACTTCAGTCTCTCTTTACTGCTGTACTGCAAATTTGAGTGATATCACCCCTCCCTCCCCCCAACAGCCTAATAACAGAACTATGGGAAGGTAACCGAAAGCAGCTCCCTAACCCACGATAACAGCTCCCTGGTAGATACAAGAACAGCACTCAATAGTAAAAATCCGGGTCCCATTAAGACACCTTCAGTTACATTGAGTAGGAGAAACAATAGCCTGACAGAAAGCAGTTACATTTTTGCCTGGCAAAATGACCCGAGATAGCTGCCTACACACAAATATTACAACTAAAAAAAATACACTTATTGGTTCAAGAATGACATTTTATTTGGTAGAGTGAATTATTTGCAGTGTATAGTCCAAATTTGATTCGAATTTGAAAAAAATTTGAAAATTCGAATATCGAAATTTATCATGTGCTGTCTCTTTAAAAATTTGACTTCGACCATTTGCCATCTAAAACCTGCCGAATTGCTGTTTTAGCCTATGGGGGACCTCCTAGAATCTATTTGGAGTCAATTGGTGGACTTTGAAAAATCAAAGTTTTTTGGGGAAAAACTTTGATTCGAATTCGGTCTAATGTACTATTCCTTCGATTCATACAATTCAAATTCGGTGGAATACGGACATATTCGATTGAAAACTGACCTTTTCGACCAAAAAAAACTTTCAGTCTCCTTGAATTCGAATTTCAAAGTTTTTTCAATTTGAAATTTGACCCTTGATAAATATGACCCAAACTATCAACTATGCAGTTGGTACTATGTTTCCAGTGCACAGTAGCTTGTTGACCAAATATTTTTCCCAAATTTTACCCAACATGGCCTAAAACGACCGATTTTAGCGAAGTCCGACCAATCCTTCGAAATTATCGTGCGGTTAGTGGGATTCGAACGATCGAACAGCTTATGATTTTTCGGCCGACATCTGTCAGGAAATTGAACGACCAGGTTAAAAAATCTTTGTCGGTCCCAGTGCAATCTATCTATGTTTGCAGGGCCAAGCAGGCAGCTCCCCTTTGTTTTCCTGGCAAATTGGTCTTTTTAGTTGATGGACAATTCGTACTGTTCCGAGATAATCGTGGTCTCACGATGACGATTGGATCTTTTAAAAATCTCAACATCTATGGCCAGCTTAAAAGACCCTAATCTGTAAAGCTGATGATCAGATAGCAGAGAAGCAAGGAATATGGCATCACTTTATCTCACTCTCTACATCCAACTTGTACAACAAAACTGCTTATGGCTCTTAACGTACCTGAAATCTGTCAGCCATGACAGAGAATGCAATATAATTGTCTTGCTAGTGTATATAAGCACTTAAGATACTTACATTGCTGTCTTCCAAAAACTTTAATGCTTTCGCAATGTTATTCAGTCGGAAAATGCGATGAGAAGATGGCTTGTGTACCTGGAGCTGAAACAGGGGGCATTTGATTTTAACTGATCACTGGGCAGAATTTAAATGAATTTGTATAACAAATGATGCAGGTAAGTCAGAAGAGCTGTCTCTGAGATATGCAGTGAATGTGCAATTGAAAGAAATATGATGTCAAAAGGTGCATTAATTCACCAAACCCTATTGAGTTTTTGCAAAGTACAACTTTTTGCACTGTCTTTATACATCAGAACACTGAGGGGCACATTTACTTAGCTCGAGTGAAGGATTAGAATAAAAAATATTTTGAATTTCAAAGTATTTTTTTGGCTACTTCGACCATCGAATTGGCTACTTCGACGTTCAACTTTGACTACGAATCGAGGGTTAATTAACGCTCGATATTTGACCAATAGTAAATGTGCCCCTTACTGTAACACATCAGTTTTTACAAGTGAGAGTACAAGGGCCCATTCACACATCGAAAATCACATGAAAACAGCTCCACATTTGATATGATTATTAGTAATTTAACGCTGTGCAAGATACTGACCATGGATTAATCATGTTTTGCAGGCATACTGAATATGAAACATACTGTCACTCCACATCCAAAGGCAACTTTTATCTGACACATTAAAAAAGGCACTTGTACTTTTCATATTTTCTAAATGCATTTTACTTTTCTCAATGCATTATCCCAGAGATTTCCGCCCCTGGTCGTTGCTGATCTGCAACTGCCAGTATCCCTTAACTGCCTTCACATATTTCTTCTTTGAGAAAAATCTCAGCAGTGCATTTATTATACTGAGCAAATTTTTTTCATTAACCAATCCAAATAAACCAAGGTAAAGAACATCATTAAATAAACCACAGCCCTGATGCAAACACTCACCAGACTCTGGCCGGTCAGGACTTCCAGTAGCGCCATTAGGATTTTCCCATCTTGGATGTCAATAAATAAATCTTTGACTTCAATAGGAGGATTGCACTGTTGAGAAGAACAGAGGGATAATAGCTAAAAAAAAAAAAGCCTGTAAAAGTTCATAGTTATCGTATGCTTTTCTGTATCCCTCTGTGTATTATTCACTGGATTTTGCCAACCCCCAGGTTTCATAAAAATAGTAACTGCTCATGTTAGAAAAGGAACACAGGTTAAGAGATAGCAATATAAAGATTATAAATAACAACACAGAGAGCTTTAGATGAGGTCTGCTTTCGTAGATATAGTGGTGCTACTTGTCATCAAAGCAAGAAAAGTAAATAAAGAATAAAGCACACCAGTAACTGCAGATGGACACGAACATGACCTTCTATAACATGCAAGTCAGTTGGCACACTACACACTATTAGCCCAGAACGTAACAGGTATGGGATCCAATATCCAGAAACTTGTTATTCAGAAAGTTCTGACTAACAGGAAGCCCATCTTCCATAGATGCCATTTTAATCAAGTAATTTAAATTTTTATTACAATAAATATAATTTCATTTTGAAACTAACTAGGATATAGATCTGATCCTTATTGAAGGGAAAACAATCCTAATGAATTTAATCAATGTTTAAATGTTTTTTTTTTGTAGATTTAAGGTATGGTGATCCACATTACGGACAGACCCATTATGGAAAACCCCAGGCAGCGTCAGACTCAGGGGCCCCCCATACCATCCCCCAGGATAACCAGCCGTAAAGTCCTCTCTGCCACAAAGTCCTCTCTGCTGCCAAACCCCCACGCGCTTTTACCTGTTTTCGGCGCTTCAGTGTGACTGGGGTCAAGGAGGAAGGTAAGGAGAGGGAGTGCAGGGAGCTGGCCTGGGCTGACCCAAAGCATTCTGGATAACAGGTCCCATCCCTGTACCTGGTTAACGCAGGGCTCACATGCTCCTTAGTACATTAGTGTAAAGCATTACAATAAGTGCATGTAAACACAAGCACATTGTGTCTTATTATGGGTCCAATACTATTTACATTGTAGTCACTAACATTCATAAACTAGGTTAACTGTATGCTTTCTTGCTTTCCATTTTCATTCTAATCTGCCTATTAGGGATAGAGTTGCCTATGGTGGTATACACCATCTATCTATATGTCATAGGCCTAAATCATGGATACAAAGAGGTTTATGAATTACTGAAAAAAAGTGTAATTAGTGACCTGAGTGGATTAGGGTAGGGTATTATATGTTCCAATTTATCTCAGCAGGTAATGCTGCAAGGTATACTTTTAATTCATGCTTATACCTATCCACACATGTATATAAAGCAGGGCCTTGCTATCCATAATTTATATATTACCTTTGAATATAGGGAAGTGATAATATTTGACTGTATATTTAATCTCCATAGCTTCTACAATAGTGCTACCAAACTTGCCCGCCATAGTGTATGATAACTTACTATCTGAAGTTCTCATGTACATGGGCATAAAGGACATTCTATAGAGCTACACGCTCAAATATTTATAAATCAAATATATATATAATTACTTTCACTTTCCATTCAGCACATCCTAGATGTCACTGCTCTCCCCACATTCCCCGTCTCTCTTGGAGATGAACATCAGGTCCCCCATTCTGGTGCACAAACAAGATTCTGAGATGATACAAGGCTTGTCTTAATAACAGTGTCCACAAAATGGCTCCTGCCAGCTTGCTATAATTATGAATTCCCAGACTGGAGGAAACAAGATTCAAATAATTTATATAGTGTAATTAAAGTTCTCTTGACTAACGTAATTTGTAATCATTTTTTTGGGTGACAGGTCCCCTTTAAACAAGATTGATCCGTATCTAGTGCAGGGGTGTCCAAACTTTTTGCAATGAGGGCCAGGGTGAAAATGTGTGGGGCCGACCATTCAGTCTGACATTCTTTGAACAATTAACATCATTTAACTCATTTAAACAATGAATCGCCTAGCCATAGCAGTAATATTTGGGCACATTAGTGGAATGATCTGCCACTAGGTCTATACTGCTGCCTGTGTGCTGAAGGTGTTAGCAATAGACACGTACTGGTATGAAGATTACTGTATTGGCACCTTCAGCCCTGGAGTATGTGAAGCAGTGCATCACTACGTGCCAGTACGTGTCTATTGCTAACTTCTTCAGCACAAAGGCAGCAGTATAGACCAAGTGGCAGATCATTTCACTATTGTGCCCAAATATTACTGCTACGGCTATGCGATTCCTGATTGCACTGTGCTGGCGTGCCGCATTATTATTAATTATAACTGGCTGAGGGCCAGTGTAAATTTGAAGACGGGCTGCATTTGGCTCCCAGGCCACACTTTGGACATGCCTGATCTAGTGGCTCTGCAAGGATTGTTACAAAATGTTGCCATCTATCAACAAAATAAAACTTTTCATCCCAATTAAAATTCACACAGTTACAAGGGATCTACTATCTGGAATGAATGGGACCTGTGGTTTTCCAGATAAGAGACCTTTTTGTAACTTAGATCCCTGTACCTTAAATCTGCTAAAAATCATTTAAAGGGGTGTATGACCTTTAAAGTAAATTTTATTATGTTATAGAAAGACCAGTTCTAAGCAATTTTTCAATTGGTTTTCATTATTTTTTTTTATAGTTCTATAGTTATTTGCCTTTTTCTTCTGACTCTTTGCAACTTTCAAATGGGCGTCACTGACTCCCTTCTAAAAAAAACAAATGCTCGGTAAGGCTACAAATGTATTGTTCTTGTTACTTTTTATTACTGATCCTTCTATTCAGGCCCTCTCATATTTATATTCCAGTCTCTTATTCAAATCAATGCATGGTTGCTAGGGGAATTTGGAGCCTAAGCTAAATAACTCAAAAACCTTCAATAATAAAAAATTAAAACAGATTGCAAATTGTCTCAAAATATCACTCTACATCATACTAAAAGTTATCTCAAAGGTAAACAACCCCTTTAAACATTTTAACCCAATCGGAGTGTGTTGCCACCATTATGAGTTCATGCAGCTTAGTTACCATTAAGTAAAAGGTACTGTTTTATGGTTACAGAGAAATAACATTTAAAAATTACATTTTCTTAAAATGGACTCTAGGGGATATGACCTTCCCATAATTCTGGTTTTAGTAATTCTAGTTTCCTGGTAATGGGTTTCCGAATAAGAGACCCCCGTACAATGAACCTAAGGTTTTAGGGTAGGACTACACAGGCGTTTTTGGCGCGATCCGAGGCGCTACGCAAAAACTCAGGTGTCAAGTCGGATGTGATGGAAATAAGGTAAGATATACAAATGTCGGACAAAGTCGCAGCGTTGATCCAACGCAACTGTTGGATGCAGATGCAGCGACACCATTTGACAATGCTATTGCTTAACTTATTTCCGTTGCGACTTGTGCTTTTGCGCAGCGCGTCGAATCGCGCAGAAAACGCCACACCTCGACATATATAAGTGAAAGGAAAAAAAATTCTAATACAAAAGAAAAAATGGAGCTCACATATTATGTCACATGTTATTGTGCTATCATTAAACGTCTGCAAAAAACAAAATCCTCCTCTTTTACTTGCAGAATAACCAAGCCCACAAGCATGCTATACACAGATTTTTGCAAGCATCAAAAGAACCTACAGTTATCAAAATAAAAAAAGAATTGACTTTTGTGGAAAATACTGCTGTTTGGAGAAACTGCAAAAAAAAACTACTTTTTAAAAAGTCTTTGTGTAATGAAGTAAATTGTAATTCTAAGCAAGTTTCCAATATAAGTTGCACATCAATTAGCATTTTCTGTTGTTTGGGAGTTAAATGTAAATGCAATTGCTAATTAAAAGCAGTTATCTGTGGACTGTTTGTATTCCATGCACTAGTGGCTAATTAAAAGACCTGGAGAAGAAATTACTTAAAACCAAAAACATTTAATTAACGTATATTGAAATGTTGCTTGTAATTACATTTTGTCTCCTTACAGGGAAACTGTTTTTTGAGTAGAGAACCCTTTAAGCATATATGTTAAGGGTTAATGTACCAATTTTTTACAGTGTTCTGTTGTTTATTGCCATACAGCCAGACAACAAGGGGTTATTTACTAAAACTCGTTTTATTTTTCATATTTTACTATTTAACCAGAAACAAACTCGTCCTAACTCCCATCCACATATTTGCCTAATATACTAAAACAAAAAAGACCTAATATTTCACTGGATATTAGTTTCCAAGTTTAGAATATCTAAGAAGTGTCTTGCCACACACTATATTTGCGTAATTATTTGTTTAGATGAAGTGTCACCTTCAAGGCTTATATAGGTATGGGGTTTTCTGGATAACAGATCTTTCTGTGATTTGGATCACGTAAACATTAAATAAACATAACAGGCTTGTTCTGCTTCCAATAAGGATTAATTATATCTTAGTTTGGATCAAGTACAAGCTACTGTTTTATTATTACAGAGAAAAAGATAATCATGGATTATTTAGATAAAATGGAGTCTGGAGATGGGCTTTCCATAATTTGGAGCTTTCTGGATAATGGGTTTCTGGATAAGTGGTCCCATACCTGTACTGTTTTATTAATACAGAGAAAAAATTTAAAAAAACGTATCCAAAAATTTGGATTATTTGTATAAAATTGAGTCTATGGAGGATGGCCTTTCCAAAATTTAGAGCTTTCTGGATAACGGATTTTTGGATAATGGATCCCATACCTGTAGTTCGTTATAATATAAGGTATATAATAAGGTAATGCCAAATATCCACTGGATGCCCTAGCCTACTTATTAAAAAGGATTACATCCCCATACACAAAAAAAGAAAAGCTTTACAGTTAAATCTGTAAGGTTTTCCACAAGGTTCTTCTAGAAATTGCTTTCTGTCAAAGTCAGACACAAACTGCACCGCTCCTGTGTTTTGGCCCCCATGTCGTATGATGTAAATAAAGATAACATATGACTCCATGTAAGTAGGAATGTCAGAATTCTCACATGTGGCAGGCTCTGCTCTGTCAAAGTACAACATTCCAGAGTAGTCTTTCATCAATCATTGTTTCATTGAGCATTGCCTTGCCTTCCATAATGTTCAGTGGCACTAATCCAAAGAATCTATCATGTACCCTGACCCAGCAGCCTTAGTATGGAGGGAGGTGCTGTCGGGGAGACATGTGGCCCTGGAGCACTGATGCAAGCCAGAAGTACAAACCTTGCTTTGCCTAAAAGACACAAAGCACAATCCTGCCTCTCATTTATTCCATTGACCTGGGAAGTCTCATTCAAAGCAGCAGATGATGTTTGGAAATACTTCCCCACATGAGAATTCACAGCTGCAACATAAACCAGTAATGAGTAGGAAAGCAAACAGGCTATGTAACTTATTGACTTAAAAGTGCCACTTTATAATGCAAAGGTACCAAACTGCTTTTTTTTTTGTCAGGGAGCTTTTTATTCTTTACCAAAATGTAGTCTTCCTTCACATATATAAGATTTTTTTTTTTAATTTTCATTCCTGTTAGTTCTAGGAGACATATAGCTTAATTAAAAACCTTCCTTATCTTGTTGACAGTAATAAATAAAGAGTCAGATTCAATACAGTGAGAAATAATTTTCTCCCTGAATTGAATCTGGGCCAATATATGGTGCTGGTTTTACTTTGGGCTAAAAATGAATACAACCTTTAAAATATGACCCCTTTATTAAAGCTCCCTATAGATCTGCTATCCCCTGTTTCAAATGAGGGGTGGTCCCTGAGAGATGCACAGTAAGAGGGGGTTAGCCAATCATAGCCCTGCAGTCACACAAGCAAAGACAGGCTTCAGTTTCCTATCAGGTCAGCCTAGCTGCTGCTTGGTACAGTGCAGTGTACTGAGTGCCGCTGGTTCCTCTGCACAGCCTGGGAAAGGAAGGAGCACAAAGTGGAACAGATGGGTGGGACCGTGGCAATAGTAGGGTTTTGGAGAAATTTTCCATAATTAACCAGAAAAATACCTTTTTAAACACATTCCTTCTATATTTTAAAGCATATAATACACTGGCACTTTCTTGTTTTTCACACGTCTACTTTAATAGTACAGATATGGGACCTGGGGTTTTCTGGATAAACGTTTTTGCCATAATTTGGATCACCATTTTAAGTTGACTAAAATAATAGAAATATTAAATAAACTCAATATAATTGTTTTGCCTCCAGTAAGGATTATTATATTTTAATTGGATCAATAACAAAGTACTGTTTTATTATTAAAGAGAAAAATGAAATCATTCATAAAAATGTAAATGATTTGATTAAAATGGAGTCTATGGACCTTCTTGTAATTTGGAGCTTTTTTAATAACAGGTTTCCAGATAAAGTATCCTATACCTGTATATATAATGGAAAAATATCCCTCTGGTGGTATACCTAAAAAATCTAAATTTTTAACCTATGGGTTAGCATATGGGCTATTTAGGGTGGGTCTCCATGATCAAAAGGAATAGAGTAACATTTTCTCCTACATTAAAAAATAGTCAATATTAAGAGGAAGATTTATGAAAAATTGGCGGAAAAATATGTGCCGGTATCTTGAAACCTAGTCAGGATTTATTAAAGAAAAAAAACACAGAAACTTGCCTTGTAAAATATGGTAAGTTTCTACAGAGGTCATTGGGAATTGCCTCTAACAACTTTATTTAATTATTGCCTTGTTTTTTTAAAACATTAAGATTTTCAGCCTCGATGTAATAGAATAGAACAATGTTTCTCACTTGTGTGCAAGAAAATAAACCTTCTTTTTCAGTTGGGCTTATATGGGAATGGTGCAAAAACATTATCAGAACTTCCAAAACGATATATGAATGTATTTATGTTAACACAGAAAAGACACCATGATAGTAAAGCTGGCCACACACGCAAAGATCCGATCGTACGAATCAACTTACGATCAGACTTCTCCATCTCCCGACCTGCGACTAACCATTCCGATCAAATAAAGTAGTAAAAGAACAGATCAGCCGATGTTCTGCCCCTGACAGAAATCGTACGAAAGTTAGTGACAGTCTCCCTCTGAAAATAGTACGATCAGCAATACACGCAGAGATATTACCCGCAGCCGGAAGAAATCTTTAACCTGTCGACCGACCAAATGACCGATCTCTGCCGGACAAAAAATGTCGGAACTCTGCACACATGGTCCAATCTTTGCGTCTATGGCCAGCTTTAGTCTCTGGCTCATAGAAACCATTTCCCAACACTCCCTTGCTTGTTCACCTTGTTTTGAAGTGATACATTCTGGGACTTGGGAGCACATTTATTAAACCTCGATTTTTTCTGGTCAAGGTTTTTAGGGTGAAAAATATAATTTTACATGAAACAAAAATGTAATTTTTAAAAGCTGTTAAAAATTAAAAAAGCTCTTTTTGGAGTGTCAATCGTATTTTATTGTGAAGTTTTGCCGTTGCAATTTTTTCGAGAAAAATTATTGATAAATGTGTTGAAGTCGTAGAAGTGACTTTGGTCAGATTTTTTTCCTTAAAAAAAAAAGAGATTCATTTGAGTTTTAGTAAATGTGCCCCTTAAAGTTCCTCTGTTCTCTGTAGTGGGTGGTGCCCAGATTTACTGTAAAGCAGAAGGACTTTAACTCCCATAATCCATCACTTCATAATTGAACAAGGATTGGAAGGGCTTAGATCAGTCTGTGAACCAAAGTGTGGTTGGGGGAATTGTCCACTTCAGCAGAACCAGATTATTATGCTTTTCTTTCAATCTGTCGAATGAGGTAAAAATCGCTGTAAAAAAAGTACATTTATATTTGTTTTTGGAAGTTCAGAAAGTGTTTATGCATAATCCCAACTGAGTGAACTCATGTCACAGAGAGCTATATTTTAACTTTAATTAAAATTTTAATGACAATCAAAATAGTCTACTTATCGTTACATTTAAGGGGTGCAAACAATCACAAAATTTACAATTGTTATCATCCCAATAGGTTTTAAAATTTTAGTCGTGAAATGATAAAATCGATCAGTGGATGGGACAATTAAATTAATGATTGTTAAACAAATGTTCACTGTGCATGGCTTTATTTTGAATGGTTGGCTTAAATGTGTAAGTAAACATAGGAACAAATAGCTGTCAGTTAATACAGTAAATGTATGATCTTGCAGCCAACATGACTAAAGATACTACAAAAGTCTCTTCACATATTGTTAACCATTGATGGATGAATCATGTGTTAAAACAATCATTTTCAGGGAGTAGATGTAGGGCCAGCTTTATTGTGCCTGTAGCATGGAATTGAAACTGGGGGTCCACTGAGGTTGTGACTGAACTGAATAAATGAATATTTCATGTAAATATGTTTACATTACCAGGTTCCACATAATAATTGCAGGTAAAGTTGCTGTACTGTGTTAGCCAGCAAAAATGTTACAGGGCAACCCTTTTGAAATAAAAATTAACAAAAGTGGTATAAAGGTCTTTGACCCACATTATCTTGTACCTTATCTGCTTGTCTCTTGCAGATCCCCTCGTAAATTACTTTGACACCTTACACATTGATTGATATTCCTTTTTGTTGGTCATTTGACCTATGAGCTGAATGTTGTGTAAATACCAGTGAACCCAACCGCTTCATTGTAATCAGCTTGAAAACTTTTGTTATTTTTTATTTCAAAAGGGTTGCCCTGTAACAGGTGTCACATATAAATATGAAGGAAAGATATTGGGGACTGAACCCACAATTTATCACATTTTATAATGTATTGATTGAACTGTTTGAATGCCATGGATACATTAAATGCTATTGGAAAGCTATTTGCATGAATAAAAATACCTATGAGGCACGGCATGATTTGCATCTGTTTCCTACACTATACACTTTTGTATTCATTGAGCAAATTCCATTATCAAATAGAATATTGTAACATTCCATATTACTATCCTTATGTAACTAAAGCAAGTGACTTGCATTGGTATGCCATAAATAGTACGTTATGAACAGCTTTTGTAAAAACACACATGTAGATAAAATCTTTTCTAGGCTTTCCCAGCAATTGTCATAGAGTGCAAGAGAAGAGGTGTAATGAGAACTGAATGCCAGTGGAAACGCTCTGGGCAAACATTCCAGGTGCACCTCCTGAGGGATACCTATATTAACTAATTGGATATTCTCATTTCTGCATTTAGCTGTAACCAGAAGCAGATAAGTTAATAAGCCCATGGTTGCCCAGTTGCAACTGGGGAACAAAGTAATTCCTGCTTATAGCTAAGGGATGTAATACACAGCAGTTTCATTAAGACTCAAGCTATAAGGCAGAGCTCATCATTGCTGTTTTCCAGACAAACAATGATTGCACCAGCTCTGGGATCTTTTCTTTCCAGCGATACCTTTAGTAGACTTGGGCTTGAGCATGCACAGGATACCTTGCATAGGTACCGGCTTGCAAAGTATAATAACATTTACAACTTCTGTCCACAAAAATAGAAACAAAAGGCACACTCACTTCAATGCTTCTGCATAAATTCAAACTGTTTTCATTTTTATTTCGGTGAGATCCCAGCTGGGCCCAGCTGGGATCTCACCGAAATAAAAATGAAAACAGTTTGAATTTATGCAGAACCATTGAAGTGAGTGTGCCTTTTGTTTCTATTTTTGTGGACATTGAATGAAAGCTCTTTTTTTTTGCAAAAAAATACAAGAATTATAAAAGTTCTAGCGGAGAAAAGTTTTGACATTTTGTACCAACATTTACAACTTGTCTAATAAACCATAGCCACCAATCAGCAGGCAGCATTTCCCGTTCAGCTGCTCGAAAAACAATCATCTCATTGGTTGCTATGGGTTACTCCATTTATTTCATAAAAGGTTTGACCTTTTATCCAGAAATCTAATTGTCCTCATAATTATGACTATAATTATATTATATTGTTTTTATCCAACAGCAGGATAGATCTGCTTACTATTTAATCCAATTGTTAAGCACATAAAAGATGCTGCCATTTCTAGGTGAGACTATGGGGCAAATTCACTAAAATGCGAAGTTGCGCCAGGCGCAACTTCACCGTGCTTTGCCGCACTTCGCCAAGCGTAGTTTCGCCAGCGCTCCGCAAATTCACTAAAATCCGAAGTTGCGCTCAGGGGTAGTGTAAGGTTGCGAAGTTGCACTAGCGTTGATTCGCTATGTAAAGCGAAGTTACGCTAGTGAAGGCTAATTTACAAACGGCGCGAAATTCAAATTTCAATGGAGGAATACGTATCAGCACTACAAATGCCAAGAAAACCTTCAAATCTGCAAATAAAATTTTTATTCTGCCCTACACATGTGCCCACTGTCTAGGTAAGTTGCCAGTTGAGTCAGGAAATGTAGGGGGGAAAGAGGGGAGCCCCAAAAAAATTTTCGATCTTTTTCAGCCTATCACCCATCATGTAGAAAACACACCAGCGTTTTTTGGGACTTAGAAAAATTTTTGACTTTTTTGGAAACAATCCCTATCTACTCTATTGCGCTTCGCCAGGTCTGAGGTGGCGAAGGAAGTCTAGCGTAAAAGGTAGTGCAGAAGGGGCAATAATATGCTTTATTACACAAATCTCTAATTTTAAAAAAAAAAAAATGGAAAATTTTCTCTTATGTTTATTAGGGGGTGTTTTTTTCCCCAACTCCACGTGCTTCCTAAGGCAACCTTCTCATCTTGCTTCATGGTTTTATATAAGCAGTATCCAAATGTTAGTATGTTGAAACATTATGGAGGCTAACAAGCACAGATTTATTACATCTCAAATGAATTTACACAGAGTTTTGCTGCACTTCGCATCTTGCTCTGGGATATTAGGCAGAGTGGCAAACAAAGAGCTCTGCTGCCACTTTCTAATTTGATGCACAAATTAGACATGATAGGGGACTCTCATGTGCCTCTCCTTATGCATACAGTGCTGTTAAACACAGGCAGCACAGTATTCATGGGAGATGCACAGGTTGTGCGATTCATTCTGGAGCACAAAAGTTGCTTCTAAGATGGGTGGGCAGGATGTGCATCATGGCCTATAGGTGAGCCCTACTAAATTTTGTGCTGTATTC
The DNA here is from genome assembly GCA_038501925.1 of Xenopus petersii. Taxonomy (NCBI): domain Eukaryota; kingdom Metazoa; phylum Chordata; class Amphibia; order Anura; family Pipidae; genus Xenopus; species Xenopus petersii. The sequence continues at coordinate 59,048,901 of CM076686.1, read as the reverse complement.
AAGAAGATGTACTGCCTGCTTTTTGTGGTCTGTGCAATAAACTAGTGTTTATAAGTTTAGCCAGTTCCCTGTTGCAGTGTTTGTTAGTGGTATTGCCATATCTATATATTTTGGGCTGTTTATTTTTCTATTTTAAACTGTACAGTGTAATGTTGTTCCATCCATCCATCCATGTAAGCAGGGCCGGATTTACATAGTGGGTGCCCCTAGGCCCACTGCGGTTCATCACCCCTGTCTTCTCCCCTTTATTCATGCAAATTTTCATCATCTGGACTGGAGCAATGGGGAATGGTGGACGGGAAATTTAAAAAAATGATTGTGTCTCCAGCGCATCCCCAGTGTTTTGAACAATGTGGGTGTGGTTGGGCAGCATGCCGCCCCCCTAAAATTCTGCTGCCCTAGGGCCTGCATGTAAGAATGTTAAATGTTAATTTTAATATGCATTAGCAGCTTAGCACTAACACCCTGCACTGGGTTATCATATACAGCACAATGTAATTTTGAGTGGAATGGAAAACAAACCCTATTTATACATTCTTCAATAACCTACAGTTTTAGTAGGGTAATTAGAAAGAGTGAAAAAAAGAAATTTGCTATACTAAACGTGTTACACTAAAGCTATACAGCACCTGTGAAATGATCAATCAAAGTGCTGTAATTTAGGCATATATTACCTACTGTTAGTTTGTGCAATTTCATGCGTGAGTATATTTTATTATAGGATTAGTGTTGCTTGGTATGTTAAATGGGCCTATTATATTTTCTGTCATTTTAGCAGCAAAAAGAATATCTGCTGGTTCATGGATAACCCCAGGGTAAATTTTCTCACAATTCCTCTAAGTGATTTGGCTTGACAGTTAAACTGAACACACAGACATTAGCAGGCAGAGCTTTGGTAGAGGGTGTTTATTTTTTTTCCTTTGTGGAAGCAAAAAAGGAGAGAAAAAACACTTCCAGACAAACCGGCCCTTGTGCCTGCAATGTTCCTAAGACTTCATGGGGCTGGTATGAGAGAATAAACATAGACCAGAAGGTTTCTGTATGATCTAATTATTGTTAGCGTGCTAATATCTTTTTCAGATGCCAAATACTTGTAAAACTCTTGACAGCCGTCAGCCACAGTTATCCGTGGGTGCAAAGATCAATCCGCCGAGGCTCTTGTACTGTTGTCATAGCGGCTTTAACTGAGATCCAACAGTAGGAAATAGATGTACTTGGCTTACAAAAGCCACTGAGAGCTTCAGAAGTTCTTGTCATACATATTCCACTTGCGCACAAGGAAAAAAGAAATATCTGAGAGTGGTAATAAGTTTTCATTTACTCTGGTCATTGCCATAGAAGTGTAAATCTACATTGATAATGGTGTGAAAGCAAAGCAGAAATTAATACTAAAAGTCCAAACTTCTTGGGCAATGAAACAAAATAATGCAAAAATAAATGCATTTTAAGAGAATAATGCAAATTATAGGTGCACGTCTATATTGGTGCCATAATATTAACTGAAGTTCCTTTTGTTGAACAATTGAAGGGGAGAAGAGATGCAAATAACTTAGCCCCAGTGAATATGCAGACTGAGGAGTAGCAGTGTGTAAGTTCTTTGGGACTAGTCTAATTTGGTAGGACTGTACCACTGTCCCAGTTTCTCACCAGGCCAGCAGGGAAAGGCAGTGGTTTGGCTGTTACTTTACCTTTTCCAAATGGAGGTTTATCCATCGGGTGAAGGTTCTCTTCTGCACATTTTCTCTTTCAACTGCAAAGAAAAACAATGTATGAGACTGTTTTAATTTAAAAAAAAATTGATAAATTCAACTTTTAGTAAATACCCCCCTAATTGTTATGTAGAAAGTGATATTCTGAGACAGTTTGCAGTTAATTTTCATGTGTTATTATTTGGGATTTTTGAGTTTTTTAGCTTTATTAAGCAGCTCTGCAGTTTGCAATTTTAGTAATGCGAATGCTTGGGTCCAAATTAGCATAGCAACCATGCACTGATTTAAATAGGAGACTAAAATATGAATAGGGGAGGGTCTGAATAGAAACAAGAGTAAGAAAGAGGAGCAATAACAATAAACTGTAACCTTACAGAACATTTGTTTTTAGATGGGATCAGTGACCCCCATTTGAGAGCAGGTAAAAGTCAGGAGAAGAAGGCAAATAATTCAAAAACTATAAAAAAAGAACAAAGAAAAAAAAACAAAGGCCAGTCCGAAAGTTGCTTAGAATTAGCCATTCTATAACATTCGAAAATTAACTTAAAGGTGAACCACCCCTTGCAAGAACAAAGTTAATATTACAGCACCACGGAGGCGATTACTAAAGGCAACACAGACTGTGCTCGGATTCTTTTATTCACGTCACCTGAGGTGATGAATAGAAGCTTTCTAAGGTTCAATAAAACAGGTTCACTGTACATCCAAGCTTTTCATTAAGCCATTATGTCTTCACCTCTGTAGAGTAACATATGCATGTATGCCAAATCAGTAATCATGCATTCTACTGTACAGAGCACAAGGGTGATAGGCTTCCTGCTCCTTGTACAATGTGCTATGTTTCTACACATATCTTCAGCTATTCCATTGGGCACTGTAAAAAGAGCAGAGCTTGGGAACTAAAAGTATTCCATAGGTCTGCTTACTGCTAATGAGGCTGACTTGTCATCACCACAAAGCGTATTTATTTCCTCTAATAACCAAATGCTCATTTACATTGCCCTTTTTGCTTTTATTCCAAGTTAGCCATTGCTAACAACTGCAAACTGTGCATATTCGCAAAATACTAACTGGTTTATGTGGCTGTAAGCACTGTATATATATGTCCCTCTTTTGACAGCTCAACCCGCAGTCCTGCTTTTGAACTGGAAAGTCCCGATTTCTCTGCACTGAACAACCAAAAAAGATACAATGTTTGTAACTTAATTGCTCTTGGCAGAGAGCCCAGAATAGATACTTAAGATACATTTGTAACAGTTTTATGCCCCTGGGAAAAGTTAGACAGCTGAAAGGGCAATTTACCTTCATTAATAAAACTGTAATAAAACATAAAAACTACAGGAAATGTGTTCAAACTTTCATAACCTGGCAAATTTTGTAAAATGGGCATGGTAATTAGGGGGCGTGTGCACAAAAGGGGCGTGGTCAAAAAAATCTGCCACACTTTGCGCAGCAAATTTTTTCGTCCATCTTTCCATTTTCAGAGTGTTGGATGGTATGCTAAAATAACGGATGATATCACTGAGCAAAGTTTATAAGAATATATTTTACAGGATATTCACGGCTCTTGTTTATTATGTAAATATAGGAAATACTTTACAGTTTAGCCATGGCTGCTGTGTGCTGTACCAATATAAATTCATACAGTAGCATAGATAAAATGTTCTTGCTTTACTAACTCTGTAGTCTGTAATGATGGGCAGGAAATGAATATAAAACCTTTGCATTTATGGTAGTTATAATGTAATTTGCGCTTGTATATGCTTTGATCTGCGCTCTGCAGAGATTCAGGAGGAGATGGGGATATTTCCTGCCTCCCTCATCATCTTTCCTACTTCCACATATCCCTTGGCTACTTTAAGAAGCCAGTGATCATAGTCACTGGGAGGTGCCTAACAAACGGAATATTTTTTGTTCATTATAACTATTGTTTGCATTAATATGAATACTGCATTAATATCAAAATACAGTTTGGGCTACTAACTAAGAAAATAAACAAAATTATCAAAAGAAAAACCCTACTGAAAAAAATAAAGTGTGGGTCAATTTTAGGAAAAATTATATTGTTTAAAGATACATTTCAGCAGAAAATCATTAAAGGGACAGCAACAGTCATACTCAGGTATAATGTGTATGTGTGTGTGTGTGCGTGTGTATAAAGCATCATATTATAATATCACATCATCTGTAACTTTTGCTTTAAAATCTATTTTACCTAAAACTATATAAAAACAGTGGATTTAATATTTAGAATTTAGTTTTCTTTAGGACTCTCAGCTACTAAAACTCAAGGGAATAAGACTGCTAGGAGGAAAAAAAAATAATAAAAAGAAAATTATATATATATATACTATATATAGATGAAGAATGGCAGCACTCACAGGAGTTAAATAAAAAGATTTTCTTTATTTTGCCTGCAAATCCTGTGAGTGCCGCCATTCTTCACCTATACATTTACCCTGCTGGCTTGGGCACCCAGGTATTCTATCCTGTAAATGGTGTGATAAAAGTGCTGCAAAGAAATTTGTAGATGGCTTTATATGCATTACACACTTTTCTATGCTTTTCTCACAAGGCAAGTATAATGTTATAATGCCTTAATTCTATTTTTGTGGGAATGTGATTTTCAATTCTTTTAGTGTCTTGACTCATGCATATGAGTCAAGACACTATTTCAAGGAGAACTAAAAGCTTAACTAAAGGAGTAGGGCACACATGTTGTACATTTCGTGTTGGGCTTCTGTACCAGCCAAGGCAACCATAGCCCTTTAGCAGTAAAGATCTGTACCTTCAAAGATGCCCCAGTAGTTCCCCATCTTCTTTTCTGCTGACTCACTGCACATGCTCTGTGCTACTGTCACTCCTAACAAAATCAAAGATGGGAAACTCCCGTGACAACTCTGAATCCATGGATCATTACTATTATAGAGATGCTCAACCTTTAGGCTGGTTCAGTTAAGTTCATTATATATAATAAGGCATTTCTAGCCATATTCGTTTTTAGGGTTTAGTGCTGCAGTCAGTTCTTATTTCAGATTATGAATGAATCAATAAATAAATTAATAAATAAATAAAATAAATAATTAATTATGTACCTAAAGGAAACTGCACTGTCTAAAGTTTTCAGCTTTGTGTACCGTGTCTCTACCAAATTCAAAAAAATAATCCACCTATCTGGACAAAAATGATAAATACAAGATTTAAAAATAGTGATTCAAACACTAGTGATGCCCAAATCACAGTACAGACCAAGCTTACATGTCAGATAAGACCAATGGCTGGCAGGCACTACAAGGCTATTATAGTGGCATTCTTGCATGTGCATATATAAGTCTATTGTCTGGAGGGCACAGCTACAAGGAAAAATCCTAATATACACTAATTACTGATTTACAATTATTTATATATTTATATGTGGAGAATCACAGAAGGCATTGTTAAAAATTGAATCCTCGGTGGAGCTGACTTGTTCCACTGGTATATGTAGTTAGTGCCAGCAGTACAGAGAACAAGGAAAAGCAAGTAACAGAAACATACTGATTTTACAACCACGTTTACAGTTAACATTGAAATCTGGTTGAAGTTTCCCTTAACTTAAATGCAGTCATGTTTTTGTGACAGATTTAAGTGTCTGATATACATTCATAGATTTCAAATAACTAGTCAAACCTTGAGTATTTTGCTGAGCTACCAACTGTTAGAAGAACAATAGTAACTGTAACAAGGTTGACATCTGGTACTTAAATAGTCTCAAAGGCTTGCAAATTAACCTTGGTCAATAGAAGGTGTAACATAATATATCACTTGTTCCTCTGATGACTAAGATACTACAACTCCTCCCTGAAAACGGACTATACTCCTCATTTTGCACCTTTTGCAGTAAATTACAGGCTACAGACAAGGGTGTGGGACTTTCAAAGGAAAGGGATCTCCCCAGGCTACTTATAAAGCCTTTTATGTAACATTGGGGTTCAAAAAAAGGACGCCTAAAATGATACAATAAAGAAATATGCTAGAAAGAGGAATGAAATATGTAGATTATATTGCAATGTGTATATCTCACATGCCTATGCTGAAGGCTGAGTGGTTTATACAGACCATGGAACGTCAAGGTGATTTCTACAGTTTTATGTGTTATCATTAACAGTAAGAATACAGTATTATCCGACATGGCACATTCAGACAAAGTAATGAACATTATTTATAAGTAATATGAGTCTGCATTTGGTAAAATATCAGCCTGTACTGCCATAGTTCCATAAAGGTTGGGGGAACGTTGTGCCCTATAAATGAAGGTAGGGGTTTTTGCTGGCAAATAATAGCTACCGTATGCTTAATAAAACCAGTAGATGGCGATGTTATTGTTCTAGGAAAACATTTAAGTTCACCTCAGCTGTAGAAAATATGGCAGCTTCCACAAATGTACATGAAAGCATATAAGCAAAAAAAAATGTTGTTTGCAGACACAATTATACAGAGACTGTTTCACGTTGCAGAAACTCTAATTTTATTAACCATTAATGTAAACTAAGTTATTTTCGTGTGGGGGAGGGTGATTTCCAACTAACTACTGTCCACTGACAAAACGTGTTGCCTTGCATATAGTTTATGGCATCAGTGATTTCGCATTTACATCCCCAACTGCTATTTAAACCAATTTGTCATAGATATGTACAGGGTTTGAAATCCAGCCTGCTGTATAATGAATGGACACTAGAAATCTCACGTGGCACCAGGACAGGATAAGATTCCATGCCAATTTTATAACCCCCAGCTCTGTAAAACCTGTCAGGTATTTACTGATGCAAATGAGTTGGCATACGGGTGCATGGCAGCAATATATGGCAGCAATATATAACAAGAGTGATCTTGTTTAACCATTTAACTACCACGAATTGTAACATTTATGAACTGGGCAGTAAATCTTCAGATCTTAAAGGAAAACTATACCCCAAACAATGTAGGTCTCTATAAAAAATATATTGCATAAAACAGCTCAAATATTTAACCCTGCTTCATGTAAATAACATTTTCATAATAATTTACTTTATTAGTATGTGCCATTGGGTAATCCTAAATAGAGCCATGAGCCACTTAACAGGCAAAGTTCTTACTTTTGCGTTCACACTTTTTCCTGTGACAGAGCTGCATTATGTCTGGTCAGGTAATCTTTGAGGCAATACAGAGAATATCACAACATGGGGGCTCAAGGGAAAATATATACAAAGGCATTTTTACTGATATCTACATTCCAGTTTGGTAAGATTCTTTACAAGGCCACTTAATATGATATCATATCTAATATGATAACTATCTGTTGTGTAAGCATTCATTTCCAGGGTATAATTTTCCTTTAATTTATACAATTTGTAGCAGTTGCACAGATAGTGGAAGTTGAGAATGACAGACAAAGGCAGGCTAACTGCTAATTTGATTTTTATTGTACAGCCACACAACATGTGTTGACACATATGAGAAGGGACCTTGATGTCAGAAACATGTTGTGTGGATGCACAATAAAAATCCAATTAGCAGTTATTCTGTCCTGCTCTGTGGTTCCCAACCTTCGCTATCTATAAGGATATACTTTATTGGGTGTCAATAGGGAACTACAGCTATGAGACCTTTCACAGAAGCACTAACTAATTTGTGTTACTTCTGTATTTCATTTCCCCTCAATCCCTTAGCTCTACATAACACGCAAAGCAGACATACTGTATAGCCATGTTACCCTAGAATTGCTCCTATCTCAGTGGCCCTCCGTCAACATTTCAAAACCCTCCTTTATCTTGTGCCTGCCAGTAAATGATACCTGCTGATTGGTTGCTGTAGGCAATTAGACCTTATATTCTTTTTTCAAGGGGGTGGTTTTGCACACTCACACAAATTGTACATACACATTTTGTTCATGTCAGTGTTTTATAGCACAGTGTGACAACTGCTAACACTAATCAAAATGTGTAATTACATTTTTATTTCTGTGATTATATTGCATTTTTGGCAATTTTATTGCATTTTCATCTTCACATTTCTGTTGATTGCTTAGTTTGCCTGTAAAACAATCCCTGCGCAGCAACAATAAAACCTCTAGCTGCAATTCTGTGGTCAACTTGCTGTTAGTGGCCTGTATGGACTTGCAATATAAAATATGTTTATTTTTAGCATGGTGCTATGAAAGTTCAGTATTGCTCTTCTTTGGGGGTTATGTAATAAAAGGCACTAAGTTTGCCCAGGAGCAGTAACCCATAGCAACCAATCAGAATGTAGAATTTGCTGGTCATCTGTTTAATAGCAAATATCCTTTGGATTGCTATGGGTTACTTGCATATGAGGGTTTGCGTTTTGATTTATACATGGCAGGAAGGGTTTGCTATAACGCTCTCGAAACATGAGGAATTTCCAAATCATTTATTTGGATTTAAGGTATGAAGATCCATATTACGGAAATATCCGTTACCCGGAAAACACAAAGTCTCGAGCTTCATGGATAACAGGTCACACCTGTAGTTCTTGATATGTGAAAATCATAAATCAAACAATGTAACATGAGCCAGTGAAAACCTCATTGATAAACATAAGAAAGTATTATGATTATGACTAGTCATAAAAGGAGAATGACAACATAAAAGTTTTCCCCAGAAAAAGCCTCTTAAAGGACCAGTAACATAATTTAAAATTCGTTAGTATAGAACAAAAAAAAACACAAAGGCATATTAAAATTTTAAGCCTTTATTGAGAAATAACTTACCGAAACTCTGCTTTCAGAAAAGTCGATCTAGCGATCCATCCTGCGGTGCTCGATTTCTCCTCTCTGCTTTCCTTATAAGAGACAGCCAGAGAGGAGAAATCGAGAGTCGCATGATGGATTGCCACCTTTTCTGAAGAGTATCACAAGCGCAGTTCAGTAAGTTATTTCTTAATAAAGACTTAGCGATTTAAAAGTTTAATATGTCTTTGTTTTTTTTTCGTTCTAAACTAACAATTTTTTTTTTAAAAAAATTGAAGTTACTGATCCTTTAAGTCAGAGTTCAACAGTTTTAAAAATCTGATGATCAAGTGTATTACTCATTGGCAGTGAAAGCGTTAAATCAGCATCTGTGGATCTTAAGCTCATTCCCCAATACTGTGTTTACTTTTTAGGCAGGGACACACAGTATTCAGCCATATAAAGGGAAATGTAAAGCCAGTAAAGTGCGCTCTAGGTTTCTGGAATGTGGAGCTTGTCAGCCTATATTACAAATAAATAAACTTGCAAATCATGCAGGTTAAAAAAGCTTTAACCTAAGTTCCCATTAAACTGCGCCAGATCCTTTCTCATGAGCGGGAAGCGGGGTGTATTCTGTTAGATAAGCTGGCAATCTGGCAAACCATAGTAAGGACAACAACACAGTGAGATGTTGACACAAGGCAATTCTAACAATGGAAGTATTCATTACATCGTACAGGGACACTGACAGTGTTTATTAACTGCCCAAACTTCCTGGTTCCAACAGCAAAAGCCAGTGACCTTGTCCACATTTTTATAACAACATTTACTCTCTGAAGTATTATTTTGTAAGATTATATACATTTGTTTTTATCTTTATCAACCCTTTCATAATAGGGTTATTCTATGCAGTGTTTTGGTGGCATGTGTCACATGGGACACTTGCTGCGGTCAATTTAACAACCCCCTGAAATCAATGGGATGAGCTATGAGTTGTCCTGCAGAGCAATCACTGTCTCACAGTATTAAATGATGCCTTTAGTTCAATTGTCTTACAGATCACCTTCAATATACATGGGAGTTTCTCTGAAAGTCACAACTTGTTCTTTTAAAGGACAAGGAAGGTTTCATACACTGCACAGCTGTCAACTCCCCTGTATTTGTCAACAGTTACCTGGTTTAGGCCCCCTCCATCACTCTCTCTCGCCATTATAGCTAATTCACCAGGTTTTTACAGGTTCTCTGACAAAATCCATGCACACATGCTCAGTAGGCATTTAGTGACGACATCTTGAGCATGTGCACACAAATTCTCCAAAGAACCTGTAAAACCCAGGGGAATTAGGTATGATGGGAGATCAGGGTGAAGGGGCCAAAACTGAGTAACTGCTAACAAAATTGGTGGTGTAGAAGTGTAGGCAATGCTGGAAACATTGAGCAGCTCCAGAAAAGTGTTTGCGCATGCATAGTGATGCCATTTCTGCCAATGGCCATGCAACACAAGGATGCATGATTTTCCCCAGTGTGGTGGGAAAACACTCCCTGCCGGATCACCTTCCAAACACTTTTTTTAGTTCAGTTGTTTTCAGATTGTTCACTATAAGCAAATACTTTTTTCAATTGCTTTCCATCTTTTATTTTTTACCGGTTTCCCAAAATTGAAGTTTAAAGGGATACTGTCATGGGAAAAACATTTTTTTTCTCAAAATGAATCAGTTAATAGTGCTGTTCCAGTAGAATTCTGCACTGAAATCCATTTCTCAAAAGAGCAAACAGGTGTTTTTATATTCAATTTTGAAATCTGACATGGGGCTAGACATATTGTCAATTTCCCAGCTGCCCCAAGTCATGTGACTTGTGCTCTGATAAACTTCAATCACTCTTTACTGCTGTACTGCAAGTTAGAGTGATATCATCCCCCTCCCTTTTTCCCCCCAGCAGCCAAACCAAAGAACAATGGGAAGGTAACCAGATAACAGCTCCCTAACACAAGATAACAGCTAGGAAATTGACAATACATTTAGCCCCAGGTCAGATTTCAAAATTGAATATAACAAAATCTGTTTGCTCTTTTGAAAAATGGATTTCAGTGCAGAATTCAACTGGAGCAGCACTATTAACTGATGTGTTTTGAAAAAAAAACACGTTTTCCCATTACAGTATCCCTTTAATGTCATAAATAATGAATGGAAATTGCACTGATTTTTGAACAAACTAATTAATTCATCTTCATAAGTATGCCCCCAAATGCTGACAGTAGATTTGGTGTTTTTAATGTGTGTGCAAGTGTTACATTTGTGCCATACTTATTGCTTTGAAGCAAAACTTGTTCCCACATCACAGCTGGGATATTCTCATGCTCTTTGGCAAACTCCAGATGTGCTTTCTCATAGTTTATTTTAAGTGATAATGTATTTTGTGAAACTATGCAATACAGTGTAGTATTATGCCAAGCTTGTCACATGGCTGACCCACTACCTAAAGTGGTATGGGGTGGTGGCATCATGCTTCGGGGCTGCTTCTCATTAGTTGAGATAGGATATCTTGTTAAAGGAACAGTAACTCCAAAAATTCAATTGTTTTAAAGGAATGACAATACAGGGTATAATGTATGTTACATAAACTGCTGTGTAGCCATGGGGGCAGCAATTCAAGCACACAATACGTGGTAGATAACAGATAAATTCTGAAGAATATCATTGTATACTTTAGAGATTATCTGTTATCAGTTACATAACCTGTGCTTTTTCTCCTTTTTTCAACATTGAATGGCTGCCCCCATGGCCACATAGCTGCTTGTTTTATAAACTGTAGTAGAATTTCTGAAGCAAACACACCAATTGTACCAGTACAGTGAAATTAGTACATTATATATCTACATTACTTTAATACACATTTGTTTTTTGGGATCCTATTCCTTTAAAACAGACTTTGCAAGAAGACAGCGGCAATAATCAGACGTCTTCTTGCAAAGTCTGTAAAGTTGGGTTGTATCCCTGTGAACAGCTGAGCACCAGATAATTATTGGAATTCTTTCAAATGGATGTGCAAAATACAGGGACATAATGGAAGAAAACTTGTTTAAGTCTGCTATGATTTGTTTTTCTTTACAATTTTTTTAACATAAAATGGGGTCAAATTTAAAAGAATTAGATTTTCAGTACTTTGAAAATATCACAGAGAAGGAAATGTCAGTGTAAAGTATGTTATTCAGGACAATTTGAGAATTGGCCATGGGTCTTAGCACATTTAACATCCAGCTAAAGGATAGTGAGAGCAAGATTTGGAAATATAAGGAATTACTTAGTGGTCACTGCTGTCTTTGTATGTAGGGGTGAAGCAGTATAAACATGGACCCTAAGTAGAACAACACTGCTTTAATTTTACTAAGCATTTACTGGAAAATAAACTGAGACACATTCCTACCTAAAGTTTAAAAATTGCACATTTTCTCTTTAATGCAGAAACAGGTTCTCTAAAAAGCTTAAGTACCCTCCTTGTTTGTTTAACAAAGGATTTTCTGCAGAGGCCTCCTTCTTTTCAACATACAGTACATTAAATCAGCTACAGCCATTGAAGCTCCTTCATTCTAACCTCACAATAACCCGGCTGTGCATGATGGCATCCCAATGCCTTTCTGCACCAGCAGCAACCCCTTTGTTCATTGTTGTAACTGTTAGCCTCTCAATTGTGAACCACTGTTGATGGAACAAGTACTGAACAAAACCCTATTGTCTCCTCCTAATGACACTGGTGGCAACCAAGAACAACATCACTATAGAGCTCCTTAATGAGTTTTCAGAGACAAAAAGCATACTTATTTACAGGCGACTGCTCATCTGATGTGTGGAGAATATGTTTTTTTTATGGACCTGTTTACTTGGCAGTAGCATTGTTTGGCTCTGTTTTTTTTTTTTGCAGATTATTTGTTTAAACTAATCATACATGCACAAACACAAACATAGCCACCAATGTAATATGAGCATATGTGACATTATGGCAAATGCAGGCAAATTACACTTATATACACATATGTATACATATATGTTTTAGGTGACTCATCTTATAAAGCAGACTTGTTTTGGTTCAAGTCTTTATTAAGGGGCCCCCTTATCTCAAAACAATATATGGAAATATTTCAGCTATAGTTTTAAAAATATGTAGAATGGCCAATAAGTAGCCACACCCAATAGCCCTTCATTAGACACTCATGCTACATTTTAGAAGAGCAAAAGACATTGTCCCCAAATGTCTCTCTAACTTGCCTCAATGCTGAGAGCCCCTGCCCCCTGCTAATTCTGCTTCATAGTGTGTTTAAAAATCTTCATCTCTTTATTTTCAGTACATCATATGCAGCTATTCTGTCCTCATTAGGACCTTTTTCAAGGATAATAAAATGCCATTTCAACAAACTTTAAATAACCGTTTTCATTTAAATAAACAAATCAGTGCTTAGTATCCAAATCAATCAATTAAGTAATTTTTAAATCTGTGACCATCTTTCTCAGTGTAAAATTTATTAAAATTTCAATCCAGTTAATATTATATAATCATCATTAATATCATAAATTAGTGTATGAAATACATAAACCTGTAATATAAATGAGTGCATAAATTATGTGAACTAGTATATATATATATATATATATATATATATATATATATATATATAGTATATCTATATACTGTATCCATAAATCTCAGCAGAACAGTTTATCAGCTGGGTTCATTTAAATGTATTGCATCAATATGTTGGATTTCAGATGTTTCACTTTAGGGCAAGCATTAGGTAAGCAAATGGGGTAAAAGGTTCTCTATAGTCAACAGAGCACCCAGAATGAAGGAGATGGAAAGCTTTGTAAGTATATCTATAAATGCAATGTTACTGCAATGTCTTATTTGAGTAACAACCCCTGCTCAAGCCTTTCTCTCATTAATATCATGAAGAAGACCCACAAAAATGCACTATTAAATCTCTGATTGTGTAGGTCAACACAATACAAAGATTTCAACAGCAAACACATTTACAATCTGTAAAACAAAAATGAAACAATGTTGTTAACTTTGTATGGTACTGGAAAGTCATTTTAGAGAGTGATATCCTTTTGGTGGATACAGAGATGAAGCATGTTTATATTATAAAGAGGTATTTATACTATAATGTGGTTATGACCATTATCAATCTGTAAAAGCTGAAAACAACTTTAATCCAACCACAACCTGCTCATTAACTAGGCAAAATGCACCAGTTTCCCATTGCAAAGAATCAATAATTATATTTTAAAACAAGGTTTCTCTGGGAGACTTCACTGTCACAATTTAAATATTATGTTGAAAAATAAGTTTAGTAGCAAATGAACAGACACTCATCCCAACACTGCAGAAGTGTAAGGAGTGTGTTGGATGAAAGTACCATATTTAAAGAATAGCATCAATGCCATCCAAGCCCATGTGCAATTGTTCTTGCATTGCTATATGAGTCCTTATAGGTTGGCTACATATTAGATTTGCAAATCTTTGTGGAAGTTTTTTCATTAATTTTCAGGAGAATGGTTTTAGTGCTTTTATTACTTATACAAGCAACATTAAATTTCAGTATACTCAGTTCACTCATTAGAAAAATAAATTAAGACAACCCTTTTCCAGGCTACATGTATTTTCAGCCACTGCATTTGTAATCTTCCCCATTCAGTCTGAAACTTCCTAATCCTACTGTGTCTGCTTCAGCAGTTGTGGATTTGCAAAGCATGCCATAATGACCCTCATCTGTCTGTATCTGTTGTGGTTCAGAATGATATATCTAAAATCCAATATTTCTGTAAACTCCTCTCCATCTATCTCAGCTTTAGTCTCCTCACAACCCTGTCTTAGTTTTACAGTTGTATCTCTTCCCTCTAAAGACTAAATCCTAATTCTCAGTGGCATTTAAGTGAGAGATGCAGATGAATGTCATCTCAAAGATTTGTGCCAGGCAATTCAGGTATTCATAATATTTTATATTGTTAGTAAATTTGCACAACTGCATGCAAGATGTCCTCCAGGCAAAGTGTGAGTGTTTCAGTTGGGCCATGGGTGTATATTGTATACATTAAAGTGAAAACGAAACCTAATAATTTATTATCATCCTATTATTCATATAGTGCCAGCATAATCTTCAGTGTTGTACAGAGATCGTACAGTTATGGAACCTGTTATCCAGAATGCTTGGGACCTGGGGTTTTCCAGATAATGAATCTTTCTGTAATTTGGATCTCCATAACTTAAGTCTCCTAAAAAATAATTTAAGCATTAATTAAGCCCAAAAGGATTGCTTTGCCTTCAATAATGATAAATTATATCTTAGTTTGAATCAAGTACGAAGTACTGTTTGTTTTATTACCATTCTAAGGTCCCTATTATGTTTACACACACTATGGTCTATTTTATCAGAAGTCAGTTAGCCTGCCTGTGTGGGAGGAAACCTAGTCAAGCATAGGAAGCACATACAAACTCCTTGCAGATAGTGCCCGGAATCAGGTTCAGTGGCAGGGCCCTAACGTGGCACCACAGCCACTGAATAGTTCAGTTAAGACACAATAATTGCTGGACTGTGGGGGAGGCAGTTCAAGAGACATGTCCATAGAAAGCTTCTACTGGCATCCTTGTAGTCTCACCAATCAATCAAGACCATAATGAGCAAGATACAGTATATTGCCTTGATTGTACAGATGTCATGTCACAGAAATAAAGAGTGATCAAATGCTGGCTTCCTTTAGCTTTTAATCACCAAGTAAATGTTGCCTTATGTGCACAATAATGTGATTTGTCTTTAATTGCCATAAGTACACTTATTGCCAATTGTTTGAAGGAAGGCTTTAATTTACTTAAAATAAAGCTTTAGGGTAGCGGTGCAATGGCTAAATCTGCATTACTTATTTGTTTAGCTACAATAAACTACTTTAATCTGAGTAGGTGTAAATGATCGTGGCATTTCCAAACAAAATAACAACGGCAACAACTCACTGCCAAAGAATGTCAGTCACCCATACATGTAGCATGCAGATTGGTATTTATGTATAAACAGCACACACGGAAGAACTACATAACTAGATAATTTACATTTTTTTCCCTCCCTCACAGAGAATGACATTTAATCATTGCTCTGAAGTGAAACAGAATGGAACCTCCCATGAATACTATGAGTATTTAGATACATGGGTATTATTTTGTAGCACAGGTATATGTTTGAAATGTTTGAAACCTGGGTTTTTCTAGATAAGGGGCCTTTCTGTAATTTAAATCTCCATACCTTAAGTCTGCTAAAACTCTTGTATACATTAAATAAAATACATGAAATAGTATTGATTTGCCATCAATAACGATTGATTATATCTTAGCTGGGATCAAGTAGAAGGTACTGTTTTATTATTACAGAGAAAAAGGAAATCGTTTTTGAAAATTATAATTATTTGCTTAAATTGGCTCTATGGCAGATGTCCTTTCTGTAATTCTAAACTTTCTGGATAAGGGATTCCATACCTGTATAAACAACAACAACACATTTACAAACCATTTAAAGTTAAAAAAAGAATGTGTGAAACCCCACTTATAGGAAATATGCTCCATTTTTATTTTGTAAGCATCCTATCCCTTCAAGTATTTTACTGGGATTGTAAGAGAAATGGGGGCAAATTTACTAAAGGGCGACGTGACTAACGCTGGCGAAAATTTGCCAGTGTGATGTCATATCGGAATTTCACAGATTTACTAATGGGCGTTGGCTTAATTTTGCTAGTGAAGGAGATAGACTATAGCAGTTCTTCGCTCCCTAACGCCAGGTGAATTTGCGCTCTGGTGAATGGACGTAACTACGCAAATTCACAAAGATGCGGATTTTACTGAACGTTACCTCTTGCGCCAGACTTGCCTTCACCACCTCAGACCAGGCGCAGTGCAATAGAGTAGATAGGACTTCCTAAAAAATAGTTGAACATTTTTCTAAGTCCCAAAAAACGCTACCGTCTTTTCCTTTTTCAGGGTGATAGGCTGCAAAAGAGCGTACATATTTTTGGGGTAACTGGCTTACCCCCTACATTTCCTAACATATGGCACATAAACTATACACTGGGCTCATGTGTAGGGCAATATAACAACTCTATTTTCTTTTATTAAGGTTTCCCGGGCTTGTGTAGTGTAATGTATTTGCTGCAACATATACATCCATTGAAATGTAACTTCCCGCCATATGCAAATTAGGCAACACTAGCGCAACTTCACTTGGCGCAGTAACGCTAGCGCAATTTCGCCAGTGTTCAGCACCCTGGACGCAACTTCAGATTTTAATGAATTAGTGTTGTCCTGGCGAATCAACGCCCGGTGAAGTGTTGTGCTGTGAGCGAAGCCGTCGCTGGCGAATTTTCGGAGGTTAGTAAATTTGCCCCATGGCCTCAGATTCTGAGTTTCTACAAACACATGCAAATTTAGAAGAAATTGGCATTCTATGTGAACTTCTAGGCACTAGTTCCTTTACACTGAGCTGTTAAAATCTTCAGAGGGAATGAAGGAGGAGCACACATTTGTACAATAAAAAAAAAACAACTCTCTTGTAATAATACACCATTCTCCAAGACATAGATGTAATATGCTTATTGCTAGTGACACAAGAGACCATTTGCTTATTAAAGGGAAACTGTAGGTATACTACCTGACAAAGAGTAATACGGCCTTAGCAATCAAAAGACCAGATCTCAATCTTTCCATTATAAGGCTAATGCCAAACACAGAAGAATAATGCAGATGAGACACATAGCTATCCTACAAATGCTCCCAATGAATTAAAACAGAGAGAGACTTCATGTGTTACCAGTGATAAGAAAGAGTTCCTTACACATACTGTAGCCTAAGATTTGAAAATGATTTAACAATGTTACAATGAAGGACAAAGCAACATGTATCTAGTTTTTGTTGTTTCTCGTATGCTGTATTGTGTTGTAACATATATATAGAATATATAGAATATATAGAATTTAGTTAAAAGTAGGGATGGGTGTATGTATGGATGCTGGGTTTTCATTTTGAGGGGTTGAACTTGATGGACTTTGTCTTTTTTCAACCCAATTTAACTATGTAACTATGTAACTACTACTAGGAAAAGTAATACTGTTAGTGAGATCAACTTCACTCTTCATTCCCTGATTGTGCTATCTTACAGTGTGGTTACTGTAAAACACAGCTGAATATTACTCTATCCCCTCCTTTTTATCTTTCTGGACTGTCATAATTTCCTCTATGCTCCTATCTCATCACCAGCTGACTTTATTGTTATGGCCCTACTGAGTGATCAAACAGATACAAAAGCAAATGAAGATTGTTCTAAGTAGCCATACACGGGCTGCCCATCACGGTCTGCCCATCATTGCCTAACTGGCAACTTGCTGGCCCCTAGGAACATCTTAACAAGTAAATCCTAGATATATGGCCTAAAGCTGGCCATAGACGCAAAGATACAGTCATAAGAATCCTCAAATTTTCGGATCATGTGTGGAGCGTCCCGACATTTTTCGTGCCATGGTGATCGGTCATTTAGTCGATTGGACAGGTTAAAATATTTATATCAACTACCAATAAGATCTTTGCATGTGTTGCCTATCTGACAATATCAATGGGGGGGCTGTCACTACTATTTGTCGGACATAACTTTTGTATAATTGATGTCTGTGATTTTAATGGCCAGAACATCGTCTGATTTGTTCTTTTTACTTCTTCATTTAATATGAATGGTTAATGGTAGGTTGGGAGATTGCAACATCCAATAATTAGTCGGACATAAGGATTTATCTGCATAAGAGAAACATGCCTAGGGCACAGTAGTGGGGGGTGCCAGGCACGTACCTCTTCCATCACTTACCCGTCCTCTCACTGCCGACTCTTCTTGTAGCACCCCTGCTCTTGCCACGTTCTTGTGCACTCGAGCGGTCGCACATGCATGTGGTGGGTGCAAGGTGGTCAGTCGAGTTGCCTAGGGTGCCCAGCCGGCTTGGTCCATCCCTGACAAAACCACACCAGATAAACTGATTTAGGTACTCCAGGTCTAAAGCTGGCTGATACTAGCAGGGGCTTAATCAGACTTGTTAGCTTATTGATCTGGCCTACTTAACTAACATTTGATCAGGAAATAAGGAAAATCTCGAGGGAGGATCCCAGTAGATTGTGAATGAAGTTCTGGATGACTATAAGTCATGTTAGGCAGTTGTTTATTTAGGAGTGTACAGCATTCTACCTTGCTTATTGGAACAAGTACCATGGCAAAAACTTTCTTGGGGATTTTATTTGCTTCTAACTGTACCAGAATATGCAGGAATGGCATTTAATGTAATCTAAATGTTTAGTTCCATGCTGACATTGCCTAACTGCTAAATTAGGAACCTTTGACCCTTCAGGTTTAGCTGAAATCCTGTCTTGAAGGAATACTAGGCAAAATCTTTTTTAGGCTATCTTTGCTGGGTGCATCATCCAGCAACCCCCCCAACTAACTCCACTCCAGCCCCTTCCACATTAACGCCCCCGAATTGCCGAATCCACCTCTATAACCCCGAATTGCCAAATCCAGCATTGTTCAATATGTAAGGAAGATATACTCTCTGAAAGTATATAAATATCATATCACTATACTGTCCACACTCTTAGGGGCCCATTCACTAAGTTCGAGTGATGGAATAGAGGAAAAATAGTTTGAATTCCGAATGTTTTTTTTGGCTACTTCGACCATCGAATTGGCTACTTCGACCTTCGACTACGACCTTCAAATCGAACGATTCGAACTAAAAATCGTTTGACTATTCGATAGTCGAAGTACTGTCTCTTTAAAAATTTCTTCGACCCCCTAGTTCACCACCTAAAACCTACCGAGGCCAATGTTAGCCTATGGGGAAGGTCCCCATAGACTTGCTAACAATTTTCTGATCGAAGGATACTCCTTTGATCGATGGATTAAAATCCCTAGAATCATTCGATTTGAAGGACTTAATAGTTTGATCGAACGATTATTCCTTTGATCGTTCGATCAAACGAATTGCGCAAAATCCTTCGACTTCGATATTCGAAGTCGAAGGATTTTAATTCGGCAGTTGAATATCGAGGGTTAATTAACCCTCGATATTTGACCCTTGATACATCTGCCCCTTAGTCATTTAGCTTCAGACTGAAACCTGTCCATTAACAAGTACGTAGGGAACTGTAATTTTGAGGAATGTAATTAAACATGATGGATCTTGTCAAACTGACCTTTTAAAAGGGTGTTTTTTTCTCAGCATTAGGATCACAGACTTTATAGTTTTGGATGCCTTAGGTTGCCATATATCACATAGTACAATTACTGGGAATTCACAAAAGTGGTGGAGCTGAAGAGCATCTGGGATATCATTCCAAGAATTCTCACCCAAATTACATATTCTGATATATGTTTCTGTAGGGGAACTCGACTCAGGAAAAAAAATACTTCTATATTCTACCATGAAGAAGGTGTTGAGAATATGGATAAGAATTGGCCAATCCATAATAGTGCTAATTGTCTAATGCCTTACATTTATCATTTGGCTGCACATTCTGTTTGCTTTGGGAGAGTGCCTTTACATAGTTCAGCAGCAGCTGGAGACAGAAGCTCATCTTGGTAAATCCCATGGCTTTGGATTGAACACATGGCCACCTGGCACCCTGGGATTTATCAAGTTCTGATCATGATTTTCACATTAAAGAAATACTGATATCATAAATATTATCTATCATAGTATTGTCTATGAATACTATTTATAATTTTGCCAAAAAAGTATTTGCCTGATGCTTTTTCATTACCTTTCTTCTTACTACCCTGTTCCGCTATGAGGGGCTGCCATATTTGTGCAGCAGGAGTCCTTTAGCATTAGAAACTCTAACTGACAGGTTAAGAAGGGACAGTTAGGTTGACAAAACAGAAGGTTTAGGAGCTTCACTGATGCCATAAAACACGACTTTGTTTAGACTCTACTAAAGGGGAGCTAATTAGCATTTTCTCTATTGTTGAACTGTCATTTCTCCAATAATGCCCCACCACAGAATGGACACCCCTAGGCTAAAAGATGAGGAGAGATAAGGCCTCCAAAAACGAGAGTGAGAAGCTAGCTAGATTTTATAATTGCAATACTCAACCAGTTGTTTTATTTTTAGAGCAGACATATTTAACCACGATAAGGGATTATATCTACAAGCTGTCCACACCCAGATACCCACACCCACACAAGTTTCATTCTGGTTTCCACGATGATCTCAAGCCAGCCCAGCAATTCAACTAGTGCCAGTGTATGTGTTTGACAGGCCACCACAGTGGGTGCAAAGAATCAGCAGTAAGAGACACTTTATTTACTGTATATTGCTTTTAGACTGGCTAACATAGTTATAGACTGAGATCAGCTTAGACAAGCAAGCTGAAAATGAGACAGATGCTCACACTAAAGGACTTGTCCATACTAATATTTGGTATAGATCAGAAAACTTGCATGATTCTATGATCAGAAGAACAAAGTCTAGCAAAGTGATAGGCAGCTAATCTCAAAAACCCATTATTTGCCTATAATTTTGCCTAGAATTGTTCAGTGTAAAAATAAAAAAGTGGGTAAATAGATCGGCTGTGCAAAATGAAAAATGTTTCTAATATAGCAAGTTAGTCAAAAATGTAATGTATAAAGGCTGGAGTGACTGGATGTCTAATATAATAGCCATAACAATACTTCCTGCTTTGCAGCTCTCTTGGTTTCCACTGATTGGTTACCAGGCAGTAATCCATCAGTGACTTGAGGGAGAGCCACATGGGTCATAACTGTTGTTTTTGAATCTGAGCTGAATGATAAGGATCAATTGCAAACTCACTAAACAGTTATGTCCCATGTGGCCCCTCTTCAAGTCGCTGACTAACTCAGAGTTAGAGAGCTGAAAACAGGAAGTAGTGTTCTGGCTATTATGTTAGATATCCAGTCACTCCAGCCTTTATAAATTACATTTTTGGCTGACTAACTATATTTAAAACATTTTTTATTTTGTACAGCCTATCTATTTAGCCAGTTTTAATATTTATACTAACTGTTCCTTTAAGAAATAAGGCATATCAATGATTTAATGTGCAAGATTGTGGCAAACTTTTGTAATAACACAATGAATAGTATTATTGATACAAAGACATCGAGTTATCAAGCTATTACTTTTTACCCTATAAAGGAAATGCTAAGCCTAATAGCATACACAGCAGGTTTTTTATGCTGTGGTGCATCTGAATAAGTGTTCAAAGCACTGCATACACAACACCAATACACAAGTGTAAGCTGTAGAGCTAATATTTGCATAGGTTTCTGAAGGTGGTTGTTGCATCTTGCTTTATTTATGTATCTTTGATCATTATCATTATTACTGCAACTAGCTATATCTCAACTACAACTCTCTGACAGCCTGCTGCTGCTGCCCCCCCCCCCAAAAGTCCCACCAGCACATATTAAAACAACACTTATGCATCAATGTCCCACTGTGCTCAGCTTCAGAACACAACAGAAATAATTGCACTATTACACATCAACACAGGAAAATATTTCCTGGGATCTGATGGTATGTGTTTGTCACACTAGGAAATTCAGAAATACCATTTACAAATAATCTTTGGGTCCACAGCAAATTGACTTTTTTTTATTGTGGAAAAATAATTCTAAAACTGCAAACCCCAGTGATTATA
The DNA here is from genome assembly GCA_038501925.1 of Xenopus petersii. Lineage (NCBI taxonomy): Eukaryota > Metazoa > Chordata > Amphibia > Anura > Pipidae > Xenopus > Xenopus petersii. The sequence continues at coordinate 59,026,757 of CM076686.1, read as the reverse complement.
AAACAATATTAAACATTAATGGAAATTAGTAGTGAGTATCTTGACAATGAGTTTTTTTTTATACACATTTGGCTGGGGCTAATGCATTGAGCTGCCACACAAACACACAACAAATGCTCCTTATCCTGAGAGACTGAATGAATATTTAATAGCATGCAAATGGCAAATAAACTGTGATCTGAACACAGAAAATTAAATGCAATTTTTCATCCAAGTAAATGACAAAACATACAGCGAAGGCAAAGGTAGTGACTTCATGAGCTAAAGAATATTCTGATGTGTTTATTTAAAGCTTATATTTATTTATAACTCTTCTCAGTCACTCATCTCAGTAGAAAAATGCCTAAAGATGCAGCAGCTATCCATCTATGTGGATCTCTTTTGTCACCTACAGACATGCATTTGTAGCAACATGTTGGAAAAAGTAAGATACACTGACTGCACCTCATGTTGTGGAATTTTGCAGATACGACCTATTATTATAAATCACTCTATTATTACATTGTTTTTAGCCATGGTGCATCTTGCATCAGTCTAATACTAAGTCACTAAGCAATGTTAGGATCTCACTAGATGATTGTAGCCTCTGCTGTCGCTTCTATTTACTTGTTCTGTAGAATAATTGGCCTAATCTATATAAATCTGGGTACATCATGTTGATATGAAACATTTACAAAATTAAGAAATTTCCATACCCAATCGCCATTTCCTATAATCCATTGCAAGGCAGGGAGAGCACGATACTTCCCTTCCACAGGACAGATGTGATTGAATTTAAGGTGTGCTTTCTTTTATCTAGATTTCACCTGTACTCATAATGTGCTACTGCAGAAGCCCAGCCCATGCTCTGTGCTGTATGTGAGCATATAATCATAGATTTTACAGGCAGGGTTATCCACACCCTGCAATGCATGAAACGTGTATCTACACAATTAGCTGCCATGTGCTTTCAACACAACCCAAAGTATTTACGCATCCGGATTAATTATTAGGCGAAGGAGTGACAAATCAACAGCCTGAATTTCCTCTATGAACATTATGAACTAATGTTACTAGGGCAACTCCCAGGATCCTGCAATCTATAAAAGGCACAATATTTCTGGCACAGACAATGTGTTATGTAACAGCAATTATTGCAATTGGGACAACATCAGAGAAGCGATTAACCCATGTACTGCCAGGGGCAATCCATTATCTCACAGTCCACAGCCAAAGCAGGCAAATAGAATGTAAAATGCAAGCCTGTGTTATTATTTTTTACTTTCTAATGGAAAAACATTCTTAAGCAGAGGAAAACTGCTACTAACCTTTCAACAGCTGACAACGCAACAAAAAAGTGAAGCTTTTGTTTCATTGTATTTTCCCTTTCAATGTGAGCATTGAGTTCCATTAAATTATGGAAATAATTTGTTTATAAAAGATACATACGAGGCAAATGTACGGAATCAGTTCATTTCTTCAGTATATACAATCCAATCCAATTAGTGTTTGGCATAGGATATGGTACATGAAAGTTTACTCAAAATAAATATGAACAAGGGACCAGAGCCAGATGGAATACAATAAATACATGTACTTTGAGTTCTTAGTTCAATCTTAGCCAGGCCTCTACTTCTGATTTTCTCAGATTCACTTTCATCTGATATAATACCTATGGATTGGAGGAAAGCTGATGAAATTACAATATTTAAAAAGGGATTACGATCTCAACCTGGCACTTATAGGCCAGTAAGTTTAATATCTTTGGCGGGCAAGTTATTTGAAGGGTTGCTAAATTATGTCCTGGTGACTGGCATTATGAGAAGCAATTGGCATGGTATTATGAATGACAGGTCATGTTAGACAAATTTGTTTTATATGATGAGGTTAGTAAGATGCTGGATAGTGGGGGTACAGTAGATAACCTATTGGAGTTTGCCACAGTATACATTGCCCTACAAATGATTGCTTTCTAAACTAAGGTCTGTTGTTCATGGATAGGAAACTGGCTAAAGGTCTCCATAAAAACACAGTTTACTAAAGACTTACAAAGAACTTCTGTCTTGTATGAGGCCACAAAGCAAGCGCAAAAACACACACACATGGGCCAAAGCATGTATTTTAGTTCCATACTACTTCCGGTTGAAGGAAGACTGTTTCCTGTCAGGTGATCAGCGGATGACAAAGACCATCACAAAAAGCATAAGATGTAAAAGGGCAATATTTCTTAATATGTATATATCAATTTGGTTCAATTCTTTGATCGCTCGCTTATTATAATATGAATTATCAGTTAGTTCAGCATTTGTTCTGAGGATATAGTTTTCTTTTCCAAACTTCTGTAGCCTCACATTTCAGTTTGTCTACAGCATTCAGTGGCAAATTAACCTCAAAAAGGCCCTTGTCACACAGCAGGTTAACATGCAGAAGTGTGTAAACACAGCCTGGGTTTGATTACATTGTATTCCCACAATCCTTGACAGGGGACAGCCAGCATGTGACCTGCATAACACACTGTGTGACTAAACACTCCAATGGGGAATTTATTAACAGCAGCAGCAGGTACGCTTCGGTCCACGCCACTGCTCGTGATAAATGGCATTATGCCCTGTAAGTTCCTTATTGTTCGGCCTTTCGTGAATCTAAATGAAGGGCTGTGTTTTCCTTCTATTTGTAAATGATTTTCAAAAGTAATGGCAGAATAAATTAGTTGTTTACACAGTCACACTTTAGATCGGACATCAAAAATGTTTCCCTTAAAGGGACATACCTCCCAACATTTTGGAAATAGAAAGAGGGACAAAAAGATTTGCAGCGTGGATCGCGGTGAAATGTTTTGACCATGCCCATTTTTGTGTTCACATCCCCTAATTAACCAAAATTTGGCAGGTTATGAAAGTTTGAACACATTTTTTGTGTTGTTACAGTTTTGCTAATGAAGGTGAATTGCCCTTTAAGCTGCAATTCTCAGTTTCCCCAAGAGACTTGCTTATCTTAAATTGTTACAATTGCTTCTTTGCTTATCTTAAATTTTAAAAGTAATGAAGTGCACCTTCCATGTATTCTGGGCTCTCTGTCAAAAGCTCATTAAGTTAGAAACTTTGTATCTTTTTCTGGCTGTTCAGTGCAGGAGATCAAAGAGAAAGTCGGGACATTTCAGTAACAATCCAGGACTGTGAGTTAAGCCGCCAAAATCGTGTTTTTTTAATTATTTCATTTTTTGTTCATCAGATCTCCGTTTTGGTAATTTGCCAGCTATCTACAGTAGTTGTTAGGGTTCAAATGAGAGACTGATATATGAATAGAAGAGCACCTGAATAAAAATTGTAGCCTCAAATTTTCCCTATTTGAGTCAGTGGCCCCCCTTTGAAAGCTGTAAAGAGACAGAAGTAGGCAAATACTTCAGAAACTATCGAAAATAAACAAAGAAGACCAATTGAAAAGTTGCTTAGAATTGGCCATATTAATGTGATCATATCCATGTATACTGGCAGATTGTAAGATCTCCTGAGCAGGACCATGTACAAATCTGACCCTGACTGCATCCATTTGCTAGCCCTTACTATTTACCTTCGTAAAGCACTGTGAGATGGACTTGCACTTTAAATATGAACTATAATAATGACATTAATGCAACAGGAAACATTCTACAGTGACGGAATTCAACACACACCATCACCCACATAATCACGGCTGATCATAGGTTCCCAGCAGTAACAGAGCACTCTTGAGAACAATTATTACTATATTTATGGACGACGGCAGTCAGCTCTGCTATAATGGCCCTCCGTTCAGCAAAATGTTAAGCAGGACTTGTCTGCTGATGCAGGTTGCTATGGTGATAGTATTTAAAGGGAAAAATAAAGGAAGTATAAACACAGCATGAAAAAAGATCCAACATTTTAACCCTTATGGTACATGATGAAACTTCAAATACTTTAAGTGACCTCACAATCACAGCAAACCTCAAACATGCTGACGCCACAGGTGGTAAACAGAACAATTCATTAACACTTTTCATGCCACGTGCTGTAGACTTCACAGTGCCAGCATAAAGGACCATCAGGATGATGGTGTTAGTGTTTTTTTATTTGATCTACACTGCTATGTGTTTACAGGAAACATAAGGTCAGGCATAGGGTTATTAAAGTAAATGTAAGATGATATTTCAGAAAGGTCTATTTCCTTATTTCAATCTAGGCAAAATATGGCTGCAAAAACTGGGACAAATCAACAGCAACATATCATTTGTACATTCCTCTTATCATGCCCTACTACAGAGTGACTGATGGTGGCTGATGGTAACAAGGATACATTATAATCAAGATTAGTGACGTAGCTACAATACAGCAGGCTTTAGGGGAGTAATGACCATGGAGTCTGCTGTTCTGCTGTATAGTAGTCCCCGCTCCCAATATACAGACTATGTACAAATTAGAGAGGCTAAATTCAGTGGAAGATTATTAGGAGGTGAGGCCCCTAGGCTCCTATTAATCAGGGTCACGGGGCTCCTGGGGACACAAGGGGCCCATGTTCTAGCTTTTTTCAATTATTTTTTATTTTTTAATTTTTATCTGCACTGCTGGGTTGAGGTCCTAGGATGGGTGCACAGTCGGAACCTGCTGGCAGATGATTAGGCAGCCAGACAAGGCAAAGTGCATGTTTGTGAGGCATGCGCCTGAGCTCTCTAACACGCATCAGGTTTGGTATGTGCTAGTAATGTTACTGGCGCAACCTGAACCTGATGCTTCTTAGAGAGCTCGGGCAAACGCCACGCACACGTCTTGCTTTGTCTGGCTGCGTAATCTTCTCCCAGCAGGTACAGACCGTGCACTAATCTGACTGGACCTAGGCCCAGCAGCACAGATTCAAATACATTTTTTAAAGAAAAAAAGAAAAATAATAATTTAAACAACTTGATGGGCCCCTAATCACTCGGGCTATAGCCTAGGGTAATTTATTCTTGAATTCAGCCCTGGCTAAAGCTGGCCATAGATGCAAAGATCTGATCGGATGAATCATTGTACGATAGAATTTCCCCATCTCCCGACCTGCCACTAACCATTCAACCACAAAAGAACAGATCAGCCGATGTTCTGCCCCTGACAGCAATCGTACGAAAGTTATATCTGACAAAAGCTAGTGAGAGTCTCCCTCTGGAAATCCTACAATCGGCAATTCATGGAGAGATATTATCGTCAGCCGACAGAAATCTTTTAACCTGTCCGATTGACCAAACGACCGATCTCCATCAGACAAAAAATGTCGGATCTTTGCGTCAGTGCCAGGCCAAGTCAGCCAGGCGCCCAAGGCAACCCGGCCGACTACATCGCCCCTTGCTTGATAAAGGGCCCGGGTGGCCCGAAACTTTGCCCTGTTTGAAATGCTTTGATACAATAAATTCACGTTTGTGCAAATCTACGGTGTGCTGATGATAACTGCTTTGACTACATTGCCCCTTCTGAAGTGCGCGCACACACAGGCGCGCGTGCACTAGGGAGCTGAAGCACACAAGTCGAGAATCCGTGCGCGCATGCGCAGAAAAGAGCACACTTCTAGGAAGTGCCGATTGCTCTCACAGGCAGGGAAAGAAGTATAAGGTGGCAAAAGAGGTATGGTGCCTGGCGCCCCTCCACATTTGCACCCTAGGCACGTGCCTCTTCTGCCTACCCCTAGTTCCGGCCCTGCTTTGCGTCTATGGCCAGCTTAAGTTGATAAAGGGTATTGAAGGTCTCAATTATGAAGAAAAGGATGACCAAAGTGGAATCGTTCCCATTAGAGATAAGGCGCTTTAAGAACCAGGAAATTGTTATTCAGTGGGGGTTCCGATCTGGACCGCAAACCCCATTGAATAGAAAAACGAATTGTAGATCCCAGGCAGGCGTGATCATAGACCCTGTACTTGTGTGTTTTTTGGCAAAGAGCAGCACCAGCCCAAAATAAGTGCACTGGGGGGTGCATCACTTGGGCTTACAAGTTAATAACTTTTCCTTGGGGGGGGATATTAATAATAATACTTTATTTATATAAGACCAACAAATGCTACACAGATATTAAGAGGGGTTTGCTCATTATTCACAACAGTATATGCCACCAGTGAAACTTACAATCAGTCCGTAGCACATTTACACAAGCTTGGGTCATTTTCATCAGAAAAGCCAGATAGCTTGCCTATAAATAGCATGGGAGAAAACTAGCATACATGGGAGAAAACTATGTAAACACGTCGAACATACAGTGTACAATCTACTTGCAGATAGGATGGAGCAAACAACCCAGAGCTGCAAGGCTAATGACGAAGCAATCGTGCCAGGATATAATCATCATGTATAAATATGGAAGTTTTTTCTTTCTGAGACAAATTACAGACAGCTTTAGTTCGATTGTTTTCCCTCATTTTCTGAATTAGTTAGACGTTAGGTTGGATTTACTTTCTTTTTTTAAACTCAACATCTATAAAATTATGCCAAGTAGATGTTAAGTACACATTTCTGTGCATATTTTCCATTTTGCAGTGATTTAGAATGTATTTAGTGCGTGTAAATATAAAATGTATATCTATGCCCAATTATTATTTTTGCACCTTTGTATATCAATTATCTTGAATAAAATAAAGCAGAATCAGTATAAAGGCAAAATAACTGTGTTGTATGCATGACCTAAAATAAGCAGCATCCCATGTCCTTTATCATCATGGTTCCTATGCTGCCCATTAGAAATGTGGTTGTTGTCATGTCAGGCCATATTTTTGATTACATCAAACCACTGCACGATTTGAAGTCTTACAGTAAAAGAAAAAAAATCATAATTTGATCTCTGAACCCCATGTCGCCACTTAATTATTATTGTTATTATTATTGTTGTTGTTGTTGCTGTTATTAGAGTTGATTTTTTAAAAAGAGAACCTTAGATCAATGATCCCTATCGGAAGGGAGGCTAGACCCTGACAGAGTGGGGTTGTCCCATGGTCAACTGATTGAGGCAAATCAGTTGGATATCTTCTCATCCAATCAAATACTATGCAGTTTGGCTACATAAACATGTCAATACTGGGACATTCATTCATGGTGGAAGCTTACTATCTATATATTTCCAAAACAAACATTTTAGTACTCTGATAAATACATCCAATTGTCATTTATACCCTTTAATTTCTAAAAATCAGACCCCTTTTCTGCTTGGCAGTTAAGACACAAGTATCATGGCAATATCAACACTATTAGCATAAGAAGCATAAGAAAAAAAATAGTCATGACAATGCCTCAAGTATATATAAACATATCATGCTTTGCAGGAGTGAAACGAGATTTTTTCATTTGGAGATATTTTTTTTTGTTGTTTTTGTCTTTTGAACACTTGGAAAGTAAACGCTTTTCTTGCTGTGCCAGTAATGCAAGGTCACCTTCCATAGACAGAAAAAAAGAAACAGGTGCTCGTGATCTGATTTTATATTTTTACTTTCACATAAGAGCACAAAGACTGTATTTCCACTTGTATTTTACATAAAAACCTGGAGAAAACACATACTGTAAAATAGACAAGCTATAGTTTTCCTTTAAAGGACATTTTACAGAAAGGAGAATATGGTTTCCCACCATTTCTTAGAGATGTTGCCATTAAAACAACAATCAATATATATATAATAAAATATATAATAAAATAAAAATAATATCTATTTGAATGGTTGGGGAGAAGCACCCGGGACTCTGTTTAAATATATAAAATAACATCTATTTATATATATATATATATATATATATATATATATATATATATATATATATATATATAGTTATATAACAGTTATTGGGACCTGTTATGCAGAATGCTAATGACTTGGGGTTTTCCAGATAAGAGGTGTTTCTATAATTTGGATCTCTATACCTTAAGTCTACAAAAAAAAATCACTTCCAGATAACGGGTCCTATACCTGTACTAATAAAACAAATATTGCAAAAAAAGTAAAAATATCAAAACACAGATTTACAAACATTGCCATGTGCTAGGGGAGAAGGAACAAGGTTCCTACCCCTCAGTGCTTACACCAAAAGTGGGTGGGTAACAAAAAGGCACATCTAGGAGACTAATAAATGCTACTATATGATGATTCTTGCGGATTGTTTAACAAAAGTAGCACAACCTGAGAAATAATAAATTGAGAAGGTTTATAACAAGACCAGAATTCTAATGAGATGTCAAGCCAAACATGGTACAGCCACTGGGGATGCATATTTAAAATATTTATTTGCTGTTACAGATAGCTTTCTTCAAACAGATTCATCATTGAATATTCACACAAAACAGTCTGGTTCAACACATCACTGAACCAACAGTAATTTTACTGTATCACTAAACCCAGTTTACTAATCTTTCACTGACCAAGCCACATATATATATAAACCTGATTATTTCTTGGTAAAATGTGAAACAATATTAATTTAATGTCCAACATATACAGTGATGGCACTACACACTTGCATATACAAGCATACAATTTAGTTACAATTTGACTGTGCTATTGGCAATATTAAACTTTCAAGCTGAATCAGCATCACCTTCACAGAAGCTTGAGATTTTGTCCTTGCCTCTAAATATCTGTATTTCTATTATACAAATATAAAGGGAATTTAATAGTCTAGTCTATTATAATCTAGTGAATTTATAAATAGAATATTTCTACTGACATGCAAATTCAAGAAAGAACTCACAATGACACAATTGTACATCTGCCTAAAAATAGGTAACACTGCAAGGGCAAGTTATTGACATTTTGTAACATGCGTTTCTATATGTATTCATGTGGCCCAAAGTACACAGGATATGTATTTGATAGGTCTGTAAATGATAAATCTAATGTCCTTTGATCCCTTTCCCAGACTGCATAAACCAATAATATACCTCCTTAACCCAGCACTAGAGTTAATATTGTTAAATCTGCGACAAGACAGATAAACAATGGAATGGTTACTATGAAAAGCACAAATGAATCACTAAGAAGAAACTGGTTCACTTAGTAGCTACAGGCATCTATATATATCATCAATATAACATCATTTATTTATATAGCACTGACAAGATACGCAGTGCTTTACCTTGGTTATAACAAACAGGGAATAAATGGTGGATAACAAACAAGGGTTACAGAGTACAATAGGATTAGAGGGCCCTACAAACTAGAGTTTACAAACTAAAGGTTAGGGTACAATTGAGACATTAGGATTTTAGAAACAATTTTGCAATTTTTGATAAATAAATGATTGATTAATTAAGGTACATTAAATAAGTATATATATATATATATATATAAATATATATATATATATATATATATATATATATATATATATGTGTGGAGGTGTTACATATTAATCAGGGATATAAATTGCAGACTAAAATGAATAAGGCACCAACTTTACCTAAATTGTGCTCAAAAATGTAACCACCAGGCTTTAAATGGTGTATAGTAATACAGGTTGGTATACCAAAAACAATGTGCCTACTAATGTACAACATACAAATATTAGAACCATTAAGAACCATGTTGTTCCATATAAATCAGAGCACTCCAGGGAGACATTTAGGGGGCAGACTTTTCAAAGTGTGAGATTAGAGCTCACCACAGAAAAACTCACCCACTTTCTATTCATCCCTATGGGATTTATAGAATCGTATTTATCAATGCGTAAACGATAGATTTCCCCGTTTCATAGATATGATTCTAAACAAAAAAATTAGCAGATCTTATAGTATATTGTCACCTTAATACCAAGTGACTCTGATGTTGCTTGCATCTGCCCTACTTTGAGATGCACCAATAAGGGTGCAATTTGCACCCCTATTGGTGCATTGCAGGCAAGTTGTAGACATGCTACAATTCTGGGAATTCTATTATAGATAAAAAAAAAGGAAGATTTAAATCCAAATTTTGAACAGCACTTTGCACTCTATTATTAATGTAGCCACTTTGTTTACATCAGAGCTGTCCAACTGGAGGCCCATGTGGGGTGTATTTTGGCATCAAATGGATTTTTATGGTCTGCTCAAAGGCTCCATAGACGTTACTGTATAACATCATTATTTTAAATTAATTAGGCCTCAAACATGCTGTATGAGAAATAATCGTCCCACTACATGATAAGGACAGCATTGGTTTACAGAGAGAAAATTGCACAGTGCCAGTATTATGCTGCTTTTTTTCTCTTATAAAATCAGTACAGTGATTAGAAATGCTAGCTAGACTTTAAATAGGATAAGGGCACCTGTATATAGGTAGCATTTCAGAGTGAAATTAATATTAAGAAAATCTGCAGTGCTTTCTTTGGAACCATGGAACAGGAAGGGATTGTTAGCTGGACTGTATCATCACTGTATCTGGACAATAGTTTGGGTATATGAGCATTTTAAGGAAATATGCATTATCCTTTTTTAGTAGCCCATCAGAAACATTTTTTATGCTGCATTGAAACTTAGCTTAACTTAGCTCTTTTAACAAAAAAAGATTTTGTTTCCTTTTTAGTTTGCAGAATTTTAGATCACAACACTATTTAACACCGTCTCAGAAGCCAAACAACCTGCCCCTTAATTACCACTACATCCTTCCAATTACCTTCAGCAGCCAAGGGACTATAATTGCATGTTTATATCAGCTCTGTTTTGTGACAGACACAAATAAGAAGCCATTAAATGAGTTTAAGTTTCATTTCAGACAACTGAGTACTGTATATTCATATATACTGTATGTATATATATATATATATATATATATATATATATATATATATATATATATATATATATATATATATATAATAAGCTATGAGTGGGTGTTTTTTTTCCTAACCCCTAGAAATGAATATACCTTATAGTGACCTGGGTACACTTTGCTCTTTGTATATCTGTGCTTGTTCCAGAATGCAACTTTCTCCATACAAATCTGGAGAACAACTTACATCAATTTGACATTGGTGGACGTTTTTTGGAGTTATTCATTCCAATTTGCTGGAGTTAATAACACCAGATTTGCCATAAAAAATGTTTTGCACTGGAAGAGAGTGGAGCAAAAATAATACATCTGAGTTCAGACAATTGTGAACTTGGCGCTTGGAGCAGAGTTCAGCACCGACAACACAGTTCTGGGTGCATGCACAGAAAGCGCAGGAGCTAATACTCATTATGTGTTTATCTACAGACTGAGAATCAGCCCAGTGTGCCCTTGGCCTAATTGCTTTTACACATAAGAAGTTCTTGATGTGTTACTGTGCAGTGGCTTTTTTATGTGTTTGACTTTATGGGAAAGCATGCCTTAAAAGACCCTATTTAATCCTATAATGACAGTAACTACAGCACTGAACTGCCAATGCAGGTGAGACAATATATGTAGCATCTCACCTGTGTTCAGCGGTTTATTGTGGTGCTGTCGATACTAGACAATAGCAAAGTGTCAGCTCTATTTACTGGTGCATTTCCATATCATGGAAAACAAAAAACGTACCCCACGGGAAGACATGTAAAAACTACTATGTATAAGAGCCCTAACTCTTGAAGAACATGAATTGTTTGTGAAACAGGTTTATTAATCAGTCACTACAGTTTCTGTGTATTTTTAGTTGTACCAGTTCCCCTTTAACACATGGCTTGCTGTGCAGTTGAATTTATAGAAACATACCACATTGCACATGTACCCTATGGGTACAGCATCACAGTTTCAGTCCATTTCAGACTAATTATACCATTTTACCATGAGTCAATATCAGACCCAAAGAAAAAAGTTTATTACCCCAGCGCAGTCTCAGTGACTCAAGCAGAACAGGTAAACTAGTATAGTCCCTGTGAGTTTCAGATCCAACCACAAATGTTTATTATATCAGTGTATTCTCAGTGAATTCTAGACCCAAAAATACATCAGTCATACTGAGTTTGTTATGGAGAGATTTGCCAAAGTATAAATCGTCCTTGATTCACTGTGTCTGTAAAATGAAATTATGAGCATGAACCTGCAGTGTATCTCCCATAATTTACAATGGAGGAATGAATAAACAATTGGAAAGAGAAAAATGAAGCTAATATTGAATATGTTTACACAGCTGCCATACATATGGAAATATTATTTTATAACCTATGCCGTGGCTAAGCACATAGTATACAAATGGTTGAGCCATCAGGAGCTGCTTGGACGTGATGTGCCTGTTCAATGCATTTTTGATTCTAGACTTAATATTTAACTTGGAATCTGCATTAATAACTGTACTGACCACAGGCCCTGCTTTAATCTTCCTAGCCAGGAAAAAAATGAACCTTTGTAATTCCAAAATATAAGCTGTAATGTGGTGAGTAGAAATCTAACCATGAGTTCTATTTTTCTACAAAGGGAAGTTCATGGGGAGGCCCGCCTTTTGCAAAGTCCTACCACAGTGGTACTATGGTGCAAAACAAGAACTTCTCCAAACATGATGATTTAAAAGAAAAATGCTTCCTTCATATATGAATTCTGGGTTCAGCGCAGATGCATTGATGGGCACAGGGAGAGAGAGACAGCATAGATAAAACACACTACTGTGTATGCCCAAGCTGATGTCATACCTTTGCATTGTGCAAGTAATTGGATGGAAATGTATGCAAATAAATAATGGAAATGACCGACCATGTGCAGAAGCTATTACCTTTTACATTCAGAAAGCCCAACCTGGAGGATCGGGTAGGCACTTAGTTAAATGATTTATAATAATAAAAGACCGATCATTTTTTAAAATAATTATATTGGGTAAAATTTTGGCAGGACTTTGCCAAAGATGGAAATCCCCTTTAATTCAAGTGGCTGGGTGCTAGGAGAAACAAATGACTCTAGAAACTAAAAATTACTTGGAATATAAACTAGGGAACTGTGTAAAAAAATAATTTAAATCAATACAGAAGCAATACAACAGGAGAAGTTAAAATGAAAAAATACTGTCTACACTACAGTAAAAAGCAAAAGAAGAATGTATATATATAAGCTCTTAAAAATATGGGTCTACCTGATCCTCCAGGTTGGTGGAGGGGATCTCTGACCCCCTTTTCCACTATTCACACAAAGAGAGGGGCCGTTAAATGTTCATTTGCATATGTTGCCAGCCAGTCAGGTTAACATTACATGACGACATGACGTAGTTGGCCAGCTTAAATATATTGCAATATATGGACAAACAATCCCTGTTTTGTTTAAAGGGTTAGGCATTTTTCAGTAGCAGTATGCACAAAATGTCTCTGTCTTAAATATATTGATAATGGGTTGAGTGCAGAGGACTCTTGTATTTGATTACATGACGACAGCCCAGATGTGAGCAGTAGCACTTAATGTCTCTTTTTAAACCGACTCTCTCCCTGTCAACCATAGCTGCATCTGCAATGAACCAAGAACTGGGCAATCACTTATCATTAATTTACTAAGGAGGCATTTATTTTTGACATTTGTATTTAGCAGAGTATTTATTTTGCAAAGTTCTACCAATGTGGTAGGACTTTGCAAAAGGTTGACATCCCCTTTGAAGACTGGAAGAAAAGGCATACATATATATATAAATATATAGAAATACTTTAGAGTGTGGCAGCTTAATGATTTGCATATTTGAAAATTAATTGTCCCTTTTAGGAGGATGCATGGGGTGCAGACAGGCCCACATTTGTGGGAAGACCACTAAAGCCCATCTCTGTGTCATGCATCCTAGGAGTGGAAGGGGTATGAACAGAATCTATCTCTATGATGCAGAGATCCGCTCATTTGGCGAGGTTGCCAAACGAGCAGATCTCTCCCTGATATGCCCACCTCTGTCGGCAGCTTATATTTTCACATGTATGACCATCTTAAGTCTATTATCATGTGGGAGTCTCATGTCTCTATCCATCTATTAAGAGCCATGGAATTAACACATTTAAACAATTTAATGTGACTTCATTTTTATCCTAAAAACAAAGTAGTTATATTATTCATGTGTTACCTATGGACATTCAGCCTGCAATGAAGTTTTATTATAGGCTGCACTGAGCAGCAAACCAGCACATCTATAGGATGACAGCGCAATTGCATGAATAAACAGGAAAGCCAGTGAGGCATATACCACCTACACAGCAATGTCACCAAATATCTTTTTGTTACCAAAACAGAATTTAAAAATTGTATTTGTTATTATTTAGTCTGCAAAGAGGAAGAATCTGCACACAAGATCAGCGACAACCCTTTCCTTGAGCTAAGATGTCTGCAGCACCATGACAAAAACATGCCTCTTAAGACAGAGCTCTGTTAGGAATGGCACCATGTTAACTATTAACAATATGCCCATCCTATTTATTTTGCCAGCAAAGCAGGAAGAATTATTTGAAAATGTTGACTTTTTTTTCTCTCCTCAAATGTTGTTTTCTGTTCCTTCCTCCAGCTTTGTCTTGCTCTATCTCCATAATCCCCATGGTGCAGGTCACAGGCTTTTTGAATGTATCTCGGAAGGGCCAGACATTCTCAGCCTCAGGGTAGGTTATGTGCTGCCCTGCCCCAGGATTTGTAGCTTCATTTCTCTGAATGCTCTCTGCTGTGCAAGTTACTGTATATGTATATTATGAAAAATATATGACCTCTCTCCAAAATGTTATCATAAGAGATATACCTCTGGAATCTGCAAAGCAAAGTGGATTGCATGGCAGGTTCCACATTTTTTTAACAAAATATCAACAAATATTTTAGTATTTCATTTAAATTAAATTGAAATACAGACAATGCCCCTTGCACTGATATATATCAGTGCAAGGCATGGTCTGCAATTCGATTAAATTGAAATGAAATTTGCACTAGAATATTTGTTGATATTTTGTTTAAAAAAAAGTTAATATATATTAACAATACCTACTTCACTGTACACATATACTGTATATGCAACATATATCTGTGCGTGTGTGTGATACAGCCAGTGGTATCCAAACTGTCAGCTCAAAATGGCAGCCTGAAGACCAGTCAGAATGAAAGTTGGGGGTGAATGCTTATTTGCTGTCTGGGATATCCCTCCAACTACAGGAGTGAGACAGTTATTTGTAAATGTAATTGCTATTGAAAGCAGTATCTGTCTATTCTGTTTATATTGTGTTCATTAGTGGTTCTAACCTAAACAATGTAGCAAAAGCCAGTTGATTAACAGGCCTAGAGGAAAACTGCTTCATTGTTTCAAGAGTCAAAGCCATAGACTAGAAAGGGATAAACAAGCAATTACATTTAAAAATAGCATTTAAACCATTGAAAATGTATTTTAAATAACTGTTTAATTGAAAGCTTTGTTAGAATGACATGCTTTTTCATTATACAAAAACCTGGAGGGTTTGAGGAGCCTTCTGGCTTGTAAAGACTTCGAAACATTGCCAACCGACCTCTTGTCTTCGGGTTGCTACATCGATTGTCTTTACTGCCAACTGTACTGTATAAGGCTAAAAACACATTAGCACTTTATAAGTGTACTAGAATAAGAAATTCTTTTGGCAGCAGCAGCAGTTATAGCACTTATATTTCACTTGTCACTTCAAGTCTCCTATTTGTTCTGATTGACTGGGCAAAGGAATGACACTAGAAAGTGAGTTCTGCAGCTCAGCCATAATAATAATAATGTCTATTTATACCTTTCTATTTGGTTCAGCAAGATTTTCTTGCCCTAATTACAAAGATATCAACCACTCCAGTGGGTATCTGGGGCAAGCTGATGTGTGCAATCCACCTATGGGTCAGGCATTATAGCATTGATCGAGATGCCCACATATCATATATTCATTTAGATGAGGGGTCTCCTGTAGTGTGTCTTCTGTAGACAAACTTATCGGCTCTGTCCCAGTACAATTGCTTGTGTGCATTAATGCGCATTTATGTCTATATAACAACACTCGAGTATAAAGTTTAGGTTATGTACATAATAGGCATTTAGCCCAGGAGTTCTGGTGCAGGATTTTACAGTGCATTTAATAATAAAGTATGATATATTACAGGACAATGTAGTTGATGTTGTTGTGAACCTGATAACAGCTGATAAAAGCTACTCAAATCCTACCCTTGAGACATTATTTGTTAATGCAATGTGGGAGGCAACTACTGCCTGCATCAGCAAAAGAAAAGATGTAAGTCATAATACTGTTTATAGTAGTCCAGTTAATTCAGATTCCACCACTCTCCATCAGTGCCATTAGTGTTCGAAAAATGCAAAAATATTAAACTGCACAGTTTTGTATTTGATCAATCTGCCTCATAGAGTTCCAATAGGAAACTGACAGGTTTAAGAGATTTAAACTTTGAACACAATGAGTCACTTTCAGGAGAGACAAACAACCTGCTAAAATGTTTATTCAAGGTGGAGTTATAATGGAGCAAAGTCATTATTCACTATCTTTTCCAACAACTGTTCAGTAAATAGTTTTATCTAGGAAATATCTATGGTTTTAATTATTTATTGCACTAAACAGGGCAACATTCTACTTCCTGTGCAACAATGAGCACAGTCAAAATAAATCAACAATTCTTTGTAAACAAACCCATAATTTTGCTTAGTTGCAGCCTTTCTTAGGTTGTGAAATAAGAATTAGCCAAGTGGACTATTACTTTGTTTTTATTCTGCTGCAAGAACAGGAAACAGAATGTGAATTTACTTTCAGTTTCAGATTTTGCCTTGTTAAGTGCAAAGAATAACAAAAAAAAATACAAATTGCATAATAAAAAAAATATGCATGCAAGTAAGGTATGTTTAGCGCAAGCCCAAGTCATTAAACTTGTGTTTATAAAAGTGGTTAAATTGGTTTCTTTTATGTATATCATGTAATGTTTCACATACATGTGGAGTAAACTCTTAGCTGCAGATTTTATCCAGCTTTTCTGCTGCACACTCTGAATAACAAAATTTGCAGAATAAAAACTGAATCCAATCATAGACTTCTTGTAAATCAACCATCGCAAACAAAGACAGAATCAGCAATGTGCTAATTCAAGGCTGTCAGTTTTCTTATGGCTCTAGAATGCCCAAGATCTCCAGAGACCTCTTTGTGTTACATTACTGTTTAGTATTATTATTATTATAATTAATAATAATAATAATAATAATAATAATATAGCCCACAGCATGGGAATCTTGAACCTTGCTGTGCTAATTGGCCTCTGTAGGACTGTGGGTCTGTATCCATTAGGGATGCACCAAATTCACTATTGGTGAAAGGATGCAAATTAGTGGCAGGAAAGGAAAAAGTGGAAAAACTTCTTTTGTGACGAAAAGTCATATGATTTCCCTACCCGCCCCTAATTTACATATGCAAATTAGGATTCGGATCGGCCAGGCACAAGGATCCGAATCCCGAACCGAATCCTGGATTCGATGCATCCCTAGTATCCATAGAAGCAGATATCAACCCTAAAAATTGGTTTAGCTCTATATCAAATAGTGGTTCACCATTAAGTTCTTAGAAAGTTATAGAATGGCTAATTCTAAGCAACTTTTCAATTGGGTTACATTTTTTCTTTTTTATTGTTTTTTAATTATTTGCCTTCTTCTTCGGACTCTCTCCAGCTTTCAAACAAGGGGTCACTGACCCCATCTAAAAAACAAATGCTCTGCACGGCTACAAAGGTATTGGTAATGCTACTTTTTATTACAGGTATGAGATCTATTATCCAGAAACCCGTTATCCAGAAAGCTCCAAATTATGGAAAGGCTGTCTCCCATAGACTCCATTTTATCCAAATTTTTAAAAAATGATTTTCTTTTTCTCTGTAAAAATAAAACAGTAACTTGTATTTGCTCCAAACTAAGATATAATTAATCATTATTGGAAGCAAAACCATCCTATTGAGTTTATTTAATGTTTAAATTGTATTCTACTAGAATTAAGGTATGAAGATTCAAATTATGGAAAGTCCCCAGCATTTTAGTTAACAGGTCCCATATCTGTACACATCTTTCTATCCAGGCACTTCCCTATTCATATTCCAGTCTCTTATTCAAAACAGTGCAAGGTTGCTAGGGTAATTTGGGCCCTAGCAACCAGATTGCTGAAATTACAAACTGGAGAGCTGCTGAATAAAAACCTAAATAACTCAGAACCCAAAAATATTAAAAAATGTTATTTAATTTTAGTTGCAACATGTCTTAGAATATCACTTGCTACATCATACTAAAAGTTCATTTTAAGGTGAACATCCCCTTTAAAGGAATTGTTCAGTGTAAAAATAAAAACTGGGTAAATAGATTGGCTGTGAAAATAAAAAATGTTTCTAATATAGATAGTTAGCCAAAAATGTAATGTATAAAGGCTGGAGTGATTTGATGTATAACATGTCAGTCTGAACTCTACTTCCTGCTTTTCAGCTCTCTTGGTTTACACTGACTGGTTACCCTGGTTCCCAGGCAGTGACCAATGACTTGGGGGGGGGGGGACATGGGTCATATCTGTTGCTTTTGAATCTGAGCTGATTGCTGAGGATCAATTACAAACTCACTGAACAGAAATGTACCATGTGGCCCCCCTTCAAGTCGCTGACTAACTCAGAGTTATAGAGCTGAAAAGCAGGAAGTTGGATTCTGGCTGTTTTATTAGACATCTGTTCACTCCAGCCTTTATATATTACATTTTTGGCTAACTAACTATATTACAAACATTTTTTATTTTGCACAGCCTATCTATTTACATAGTTTTTATTTTCACACTGAACTATTCCTTTAACAAGATAATTAATGAAAACTGTCTCTCTGTGAAACAGTGCACATAGTAATGCAAGAGGTAAGGGAAGGAGCTCCACCTGTGGAATGTTAAGTATAGAAGGTCTAGTACACTACATTACAGGTATAGTAACTGTAGTGCTTGTAGTTGTAATTTAACCACAATCCACCATAGGCAATTTTGCCCCAGGACTCCAATCATCATTCCTCTATTTACTACTGTGATAATTTGTCCTGCTACGCCATACATAGCACTGGTGTGCTGAGCATTCACACTGAGAAATGATCAGGGTAACTTATAACTTATATTACTAGTTTAACTTATGATAAATAAAAATATGTTGAGGTGTTCCCACTCATATCTAACAAATATGCTTGGCTATTTTGGAAATCTGGTGGCAGCTAAGGAGATTGGTAAATGCAGGCCAGGGATGCTTAACCTAAGAGCAGCTACTTAAAATAGGTCACGCCGTGCCTTTTCTGCAGGGTCTACATGGCCCTCTATAATAATAGTATATTTATTTGTACCATAGAAAATAGTCATTGGTATTACACATGCAACTCGTTCTAAACCAATGTTTATGCCATTAATATTAATATAGGTTGTGTTGGAATGACAATCAGATGAGAAGCAAGTGTTGCTGTGCTAAACACAAGTGGGATCCATTCAGTCAGGAAGATGCTGAGGGCTCAGGTTATTATTGTGATACAAATGATGCTGGTTATGTGCTGGTTATGGGCTGGTTATGTGTACATTCCACATACCAGGGACAGGTTCTAGGGGTTAAAGAGAAGACTTGAGTGCTGTTGTCATTATACATGAATGATAATTATGGAATCCTCTGATATGAGTCCCTTGACCGATTTACAGGCAAGAATCAGTTGCCACCAGGAGTGTAACAGCTGGCAACAAGCAGTCCTGGATACAAAGAGTTAACTGTCTGTGCCAAGGGAATTTCACTTCATTTTCATTATTAGTCAGAGGCTCAACCATCCGTCTTCCCAACTGAGTCCACTCACCAATACAGCACTATAATCTCAGCTGCTGCAGAACCTCTTGGCATGCTGAACTCTTGCAGGCACGTAGCAACACACACACATATACATACAGAGCTCTCTCCTATAGATCTACTTCGCACGGGAACTGCCCTTATACCGGGGATGTTTTCATTCCCATGTGCAGCCCAATCCGCCCCCTCCCTACAATCACTTGTTCAGCAGGCAAAGTGCAATGTACATGATGCCGGGGATGGGAAGGTTAACAGCCGCTTCGCTCAAAGCGTTAAAGCCCCAGCTTGCCCAAGCCAACAAGCCAAAATACTTAAACACTGCGGACAGCTATGGGCGTGACCCCTTCATCCCTGCACTGGGCACGCGTGGGGCACTTACCTTGCAGGTTTTGTACCCGGATGTCACTGATCTGCCCTATGAGCTCCTCCCGCTGAAACCAGTCCCATTCGTGGCCGGCCATTGGTGGGGCGCTGGGGCACAGAGGCGCCCCCGAAACAAATCGCAGCCACAGTCCGGGTAAGTTGTCGGAGGAAGTGCTGAAACCTGATCAGAGAGACCAATGGCTCCTCCTCCTGCTCGCAGGGGACTTGGCTCGGGCTGGGGAGGAGGGCACCTTCCACGTGTTCTGCCACTCTCCCTCCTCTGCTGCCGGAGGCGATGGTGCTGCTGTGGTTACGTGGGGTTATCGTGTCCTCGGGTGTATCTGCTCTTCTACATCTGTAGCACCAGCACCTCTGCGCCTGCTGCCATACTCCCACCTGCGCACCGACACCTGTTCCCAATCCCCGGCACATTCCTCTCCCGCGTCCCGACCCCGTGCCACATTGTTTTTGGATTAAATGATGTTGATGGCTGTTTTGTATATACTGCCCACACCTGTACCCACTAATCCCTTCCCCGCCCGACACACACGGAACCCTGGCACCTACTCCCCCACCCACCTACTGACCTGTCCTCGCACCCACATTCCTGAATCATTCCTGCTCATCTCACCTCAATTACCTGCAAATCCTTACACAGAGACGGGTAGTGTGGGACTGGGACACCAGGGGCCCACCAAGTAACCTTAAGGTGGCCATAGGCCAAACGAGCGGATCTTTCCCCGATATGCCATTAACAGGCATGGCTATATCGGGGGTAATCTGATTGTTCGGCCGTACGGCCGAACGATCAGATTACGATGTGACATGAGCTCCGACGGGATCGGTCGGGTCAAAATCAAACCTGACTGATCGACCAAACGACTGATCTCCGCCGGACGAAAGAAGTCGGCACATGCCACACACGATCCGAAAATCGTACGAATCCTCGATTCATACTATTGGATCTGTGTGTCTATGGCCACCTTTAGGCCAGGGCCCACTCTCAGTACTATTATTATTCCTCTCCTCACTCAGGAGATAAATATCTGGAGAGATTTCTGGAGATGTTGCCCATAGCAACCAATCAGATCTTTGCTTTTGTTTTCTAACTTATAGGTGTCTGTTTAAATTTGATTGCTGATTGGTTGCCATGGGCAACATCTCCAGAAATATCTCCAGATATTTATCTCCAATGTTAGTAAACATGCCCCTCAATCTCTATTCTCCTAGTCTCTTTTCTTTACATACTATAATACTATAATCTATTATTCCATCTATTAAGACACTTAGTTCTCATTGAAATAGGGAATGGCCATGAAATAGGCCAAATGTTTAGCAGCATGAGGGCCACTGACACCTGGGCCCACCGGGACTTTTCCTGGTATCCCTGTGGGCCAGTCCGACACTGGAGACAGGTCACTCACAAGCAGTGTCAGACTGGGATGCCAGGGGCCCACCAGAAAACCTTAGACTGCTGGTCCACTTTCCAAACTATTATTACTCTTCTCCTCACTTAACATCTATATTCTATTCTTCCATTATTAAGCCTCTTTTTTCCCATAAAGAATTAGGGAATGACCATGGAATAGGCCAAATGTTTAGAAGCAAGAGGCCCACTGACACCTGGCCCACCTGGAGTTTTCCATGTATCCCGGTGGGCCAGTCCAACACTGCTCACAAGAGTCAAGCCCCTGTGTTGTGTGAGACACCTGCATCTTAAAATTAAATATAAAAAAGTCTGTTTGCCCTTTAAAACCCCTATTGGGATGAGGACTGCATTGGCTCATTGATGTGATCCTCACCCAACAGCCTGCATTGCTGCCTATTATCATATGGTTATGTTGGGCAACGATCTGCATGTTTGGCAAGGTTCTTAAAGGGGAACTATAGCAAAAATGAAAATTTAATATAAGCTTCATCATACTGAAATAACATAGTAACATAGTAAGTAAGGTTGAAAAAAGACACATGTCCATCGAGTTCAACCTTTTTTTTTTTTTAATTAACTACCTATCTGCCAGTTGATCCAGAGGAAGGCAAAAAACCCATCTGAAGCCTCTCCAATTTGCCTTAGAGGGGGAAAAATTCCTTCCTGACTCCAAAATGGCAATCGGACTAGTCCCTGGATCAACTTGGACTATGAGCTATTTCCCATAACCCTGTATTCCCTTACTTGCTAAAAAGCCATCCAACCCCTTCTTAAAGCTATCTAATGTATCAGCCTGTACAACTGATTCAGGGAGAGAATTCCACATCTTCACAGCTCTCACTGTAAAAAACCCCTTCCGAATATTTAGGCGGAACCTCTTTTCTTCTAATCGGAATGGGTGACCTCGTGTCAGCTGGAAAGACCTACTGGTAAATAAAGCATTAGAGAGATTATTATATGATCCCCTTATATATTTATACATAGTCATCATATCACCCCTTAAGCGCCTCTTCTCCAGCGCGAACATCCCCAATTTGGCCAGTCTTTCCTCATAGCTAAGATTTTCAATACCTTTTACCAGCTTAGTTGCCCTTCTCTGTACCCTCTCTAATACAATAATGTCCTGTTTGAGTGATGGAGACCAAAACTGTACAGCATATTCTAGATGGGGCCTTACAAGTGCTCTATACAGTGGAAGAATGACCCCCTCCTCCCTTGACTCTATGCCCCTTTTAATACAGCTCAAGACCTTATTTGCCCTTGATGCTGCTGACTGGCATTGCTTGCTACAGCCAAGTTTATCATCTACAAGGACTCCAAGGTCCTTTTCCATAATGGATTTGCCTAGTGCAGTCCCATTAAGGGTATAAGTGGCTTGGATATTTTTACATCCCATGTGCATGACTTTACATTTATCAACATTGAATCTCATTTGCCACTTAGCTGCCCAGATTGCCAGTTTGTCAAGATCATGTTGCAAGGATGCCACATCCTGGATGGAATTAATTGGGCTGGATAATTTTGTGTCATCTGCAAACACTGATACATTACTTACAACACCCTCCCCTAAGTCATTAATGAACAAGTTAAATAAAAGTGGACCCAATACTGAGCCCTGGGGGACCCCACTAAGAACCTTACTCCAAGTAGAGAATGTCCCATTAACAACCACCCTCTGTACCCGATCCTGTAGCCAGTTTCCTATCCATGTGCAAACGACTTCATTAAGCCCAACAGACCTTAGTTTAGAAAGCAGTTGTTTGTGGGGCACAGTATCAAACGCTTTGGCGAAATCCAAATAGATCACATCTACTGCCCCCCCACTGTCCAGAATCTTACTTACCACATCATAAAATGCAATCAAATTCGTCTGACATGACCTATCCTTCATAAAGCCATGCTGATTGTTGCTCATAATGCCATTCATTAGGACAAAAGTTTGAATGTGATCCCTTAACAAGCCTTCAAATAATTTGCCCACCACAGATGTCAAGCTTACTGGCCTATAATTGCCAGGCTGAGATCGTAATCCCTTTTTAAATATTGGAATAAATAAACTTATATGTAAGTACAATCAATAAAAAAATCTCAATAGTTTCTGTAATAATCACTATTATCTTCTATTATCACTATACCTCTCTCAGCATCTTTCTCTTTATTCTCTCTCTTTATTCAGGAGTTGGGTGTCAGATATTCATTGACAGATAATTCAATAAATCTTATAGGGGGGGTTTCCTTTCCTAGCAGATGAATTAGAGCTCACTCAAATAAATGATTCCAGTGCAAACAAAATCTAACAAAATAACTGCCTTTTGCACAAATTCTGCATGTAGAGAGACAGGATTTGGTGATTTTAATAGAGTGAGCTCTAATACATATTCTAGGCAAAAGGAGCCCCCTATAAGAAATATTGGATCTTCTAACAAGAAGAGAGAATGAAGAGAAACAGATGCTGTGAAAAGGATAGTGAACATAAACTTGATTATTTCAGAAACAGTATAGAATTTTTAATTGGTTGTATTTAGAAAGTTTCTTATTTCAGTATTCTGGAGGTTATATTAAATTTTTATTTTTGTGAAAGTACCCCTTTAAGCTGTAATACCCCCAGATATTTATACAATTTTGTACAGTGTGGGCCTGTACAGTTTCAGGTTGTCCAGTTTTCCAGTGTTCTCAATGATCTGAGTTGGGCTGCCAAAGCTCTAAGGAGGATGGCTCACACTTGAAACAAGGATCATATTCTGGTCAAAAGTTGCTTGCTTTAGGGGCGGAGTTTGCCTGCTGACTAAGATGGACGCTTGATTTGAGCGCTCCGTCTGTAAGGAGAACGGAATGAGGGAGTGATACAGAACGGCTTCCCCCAGTGACTTCAAATTAACAGCCAACCATCGATTAAATGAGGGGGCACAAGAAAGCACAGAAGAAGAGCCAGAAAGCGGTCACTGCTTTCTTTACTTCTGCCTCTCCCAAAGCCGCATGTGAGGACGCGGACACCAGCGCCATCTTGGATCCGCTACGCACCTCCAGAGTTTCAAGAGCAGCCATTCTCCAGCTACAGCAGCCCAGATCAAAGATATGCTCCAGGAAATGAAGCAAACATTGCGGAGTGATATTAAACTACTTACCGACGATCTCAAGAAAGACATCAGAGATCTTGGTGATCGTACAGCGCATCTGGAAGACAGGATGGGTGAGTTTGCAGAAACGCATAACGAGCTAGCAGACGTGCAAACCAAGGCCCAGGCCGAGCTAGAGCGCCTCTCTGATAAAGTGATTGATCTGGAGGATAGGTCCCGCAGGAATAACCTGCGTTTTCGGGGCATACCTGAGTCCGTACTCCTTAGGGACTTGGCGCAACATGTCACTGACTTGCTTAAACTGACCCTGCCAGAACTGCATACCTTGGAATTGGCAATGGACCGTATACATAGGTCCCTAAACCTAGGGCAGCTCTGGACAATGTACCCCGTGACGTGCTTGCGAAGTTTGTGTTTTATCAGACAAGAGACAAATTGCTATCTCTTGCACGTAAAAAGGAAAATTGGCCTGCGCAATACCAACAGATTGAAATTTATATGGATTTGTCCCCTGCAACCCTGGTAAAGCGCAAAGCTTTCACAGAGATTACAAAACTACTGAGGCAAAACGACATTCCATATCGCTGGGGATATCCAGTTAAGTTGATCATACAACGGAATGGAACGCCCACCACTCTTTCCACAGTGAGCGACGCTAAAAAAGCTCTTGAAAGATGGGGTCTTACTTCAGCTACCGACCCAGGGTCTCCTGCACGGAAGCAACCATCTCCATAGCCACCGAGGAAATTGCAGCAGGATTGGCAAAAAGCGTCACGCTCTTCTTGAGATTCAGAGCTTTCTCCCATGGCTGCCTAGTCATCACTGATGTGTTTACTCCTTCAATGACGAGGACTGATCATCGTTCTCTTACCCCACAGGCTCCGGAACTTTTCCTTAGGAGTCGCTAAGTGGTTACCTGCTGAAAACCACACTTCATAGGTTTCTTGTACTACTTATGCATTGTGTACTTGTTGCATGTTTACTGTTAGTTAGAGATGTTTTGAGATTTTTGTTCTTACGTACATGGTTTTGTCAGCTTATTATACTAGGATGTATTGTTTTCCTCCTGGGTAGGTGTGCATGTCATGAATACAAATGGTACGTTTCTATTCCTTAAACTGCAGGGGGCTGAACTCCCCCAACAAACATAACCAAATCCTTCACGATGCCTACAAATCAAGGACTGATGTTCTGTTTTGTCAAGAGACACATTTTTGTCAGTCAGTCCCTCCCAAATTCCAAAGTAAAAGATTCCCCCATAACTACCACGCATATGCTAGCAACAAATCTAAAGGGGTTTCGATTCCTATATCATCCAAGACGCCATTCACTTTCAGGGGCATGCACGCCGACCCTGCAGGTAGATACTTGATGTTAATCTGTGAACTTGCTGGAACCACGTTTTCCCTGATTAACATCTATGCCCCAAATGAAAATCAAAATGCTTTTTTGAGTAAGGTCTTGTCCAAGCTTCTCCAGTACAGAATAGGGAAATGTGTTGTAGCAGGAGATTTTAATATGATTTCTAATCCAACTATCGATAGTCTTAAGGGTAACAGGGGACCTATTTCTAGGGTACAGAGCAGCCACTCTAAAGCCTTCACTAGTTTATTACATGCTCAAGGGTTGATTGATGTATGGAGGGCTAAGCATCCCAACGCCAGAGATTTTACCTATTTTTCTCCCCGTTTCCATACCCACACGAGGATAGATGCTTTTTTGACAGACCCACAAACTTGCACCCAAACCACTAAGGCCTGGATAGGGCTACGGACATGGTCTGACCACGCCCCCATCGGTCTTGAGATCCCAAATAACACCTCTCTCAGGGACAAACTACCGTGGCGCTTGAACAGTGGGTTGTTACTCAGAGAGGAACATAAAACACACATAGAACATGCTATTACACAATACTTTGTCGAAAATTCCGGAGGCGAAGTCAACCCGCAAACAGTCTGGTTGGCTCATAAGGCAGTCCTTCGAGGGGAATTTATATCTCTTGCGAAGAATCTTAAAAAATCTAGAGAGGAGACTCAATTGCAATTGGAAACGAAACTTAGAGATCTTGAAAAACTAGCATTTCAACAAAAAATCTCCCCATCTTTGCCGGAGTTGGCGGAAATACAACAAAAATTAAACGAAATTCTTTTTGCGAAAACATCATATAGGCTGAAATTGCTTAAAAAATTATTCTACACTAAGGGTAACAAGGCGGACAAATTGCTTGCAGCACAATTAAAAAAACAACAAGCCCAGTCTAGAATAAGCCACTTGGCTTCCACCCAGGGGAACATATCAGACCCCAAAGCAATAGCTGATCAGTTCGCTAAATATTATTCAGACCTATATAATTTGGAGACAGATGCTACCATGGTGAAGCCTACCCTTGATGTTATTAAAACATACTTAAAAGATTTGGCACTCCCTCTCCCCTCCCAATCACAAATAGACATCCTGAACGCACCGATTTCGGGGGAAGAAATCGCCACGGTAATTAAGAACCTTAAAACTAACAAATCCCCAGGCCCCGATGGATTTTCCAACGTATACTACAAGCTGTTCTTGAATATACTTACACCATATTTACTTCAAGTCTATCAGAACATTATGGACACCGGGGTGATCACTCCAGAATACCTTCAAGCTTATATAGTAACAATCCCCAAACCTGGGAAACCTCAGGACCAATGTCAGAGCTATCGCCCAATCGCGTTCCTGAATACTGATCTAAAGATCTATGCCAAAATTTTAGCCCTTCGCTTAAACCAGGTTCTCCCGTCACTAATCAACCCTAATCAAGTTGGTTTTATCTTAAATAGACAGGGCTCTGATAGCACTCGTAGATTTCACAATATCATACACATACTGAAAACGCAGAAGACCCCGGCATTGGTTTTGTCGCTTGATGCGGAGAAGGCGTTTGATAGGGTCAATTGGGAATATATGGCCGAAACTCTTAGACATTATCAATTAGGTCCAACATTCTTAAAAGCAGTACACCCTTTGTACACCAACCCCTCTGCTAAATTATCCACAGCGGGGGCCCTATCGGACGCCTTCCAGATATCGAATGGTACGAGGCAGGGTTGTCCCTTGTCCCCCCTCATATTTGCACTGATGGTCGAACCGTTGGCCTCTAAAATTAGAGATAATCCAGATATCATGGGAATATCCACCCCTGCTGAACAACACAAAATAGGGTTGTTTGCGGATGATATTTTACTCACTCTCAGGAATGTCTTGATTTCACTCCCCAATGTATTCAAGGAAATTCTGGAGTTCCAATCAGTTTCCTGGTTTAAAATTAACCAATCTAAATCCCAGGCCCTCCCGTTTAACATCCCGCATCTTTCCTTACAAGGGTATAAACAAACGTATGATTTTGAATGGAAAATCTAGGCTTGAAATTGCCCAGAGATCCTGTCAACATCTACAAATTGAATTATCAGCCACTACTTAGATTGGTAGAAGCTGAATGTCTGGGGGGGGGGAATCTGTGTCTTGGCTAGGTAGAATCGTGTCAATCAAAATGAACATCCTGCCCAAAATACTCTTTGTTTAGGACGCTTCATAATTTAACCCTGCTGTACAACGCACCGTTAATAAATATATATGGGCCAATAAGCCCCACGTATAGCCTTTCCCGGCTCCCAGTATGCTAGAAATGCTGGAGGATTGGGAATCCCTAATATAAAAATGTACTATTTAGCTACCATATTAGAAACAGTGGTCTGTGCACACTCCCCCCCAGGTGTAGAGAAATTGGGTGGATTTGGAAACCGAGTTTGCCACAGACAAAAATCTGGTTCAGCTGTTTTGGCTTCCTAAGCGCAATAGGCCTTCGACTTCGACTCTGCTGCCAACAACTCAGCTCTCTTTGCATGTATGGGACATTATGGTTAACATGCTCAAGATTAAAACGTTCCCGTCTTCTTTGACTCCTATTACAGCATTGAAATATCTTATTCCGAATGTCAATTTTTATACTTGGGAGCTCAGAGGGATACATACCATTGGTCAAATGTATTTTGCAAATACTTTGAAAAGATTTGAAGATCTGGTTATAGGTTTTGGATTACCACGCTCCCAGTATTACACTTACCTGCAAATATCTCATCTGTTGAGATCCCATTCTTCAAAAGCTGCTGACGCAAGCTACAGTACTGGAATGGCACATCTGTGTGGTAAAGCATGGAATGGTAAGGGAATTATATCAGACTGCTATCGGCAACAACTCCAGCTGCCTGAAGATTTTAAATTTTAATACATGCTGAAATGGGAGGATGATCTCCAACTCCAGATCTCTCCGCAACAATGGTGCAAGATTCTAGCTGCAGCTAAGGGAGCCACCAGTTGCACCAATCATGTGGAAACACACACCAAAATCACGCACACGTATTGGTCGCAACGTATTGCGACCATGAACCCACAGTATTCCCCACAATGTTGGAGACGATGTGGGCAAATTGGGACACTCCTGCACATGTGGTGGCACTGCCCCATTGTTCGACCTTTCTGGTCTGCAGTTTTTGATCTCCTGAAGGATCAACTGGGCTACGCATTACCTTGTCAGCCTCAATTAACCCTTCTTCAACTTTACCCTCAACATCTTGCTGGATTAAACAGAAAGCTATTGTTCCACATATTTAATACTGCAGCTAATTTGATAGCACAAACTTGGAAGCAATCAGAGACTCCTAACATTCAACATCTGATCAAACAGCTAGATTCTAGAGAGTCTATAGAGAGGTTGGCAGCCGGGTCACTGGAAGCCAGAACCAAATGTGCGCAGATATGGGATGATTGGCACCCTGTACAACCCTTATAGAGGTGTTTGCTCATTACACGCCTAGCCTATTTGTCATAGAAACTGTTTATAGTCCTCACTTTGTTACATGATGCACCGGGAAACTATCCGTATACCATGTACGATCCATTTTATTTTATGTTATTCTATTATGTTTTTTATGTTATCTACTATTACTTTGTTCATTGTGTAACATGCTTATGACGACAATCGTTGCCTTTGTCATGTGCAATATCAACTTGCTTATACACTCTCAGTATGTACATTTTGACTCTTGCTGTTTCACAATAAACTTGCAAGTTATAAAAAAAAAGTTGCTTGCTTTGAATCAAGTAGTGTGCATCTAGATTTCATGTAATATTATTCCAAGTGTTTAAATTCCTGTAGTCAGAAAAATCATAGTAATCAAAATGCCTGAAGCCTCTTGCGATCATTGCCTGTTTTGTTCTCCTGGAATCACAGTGTCTAACTGTCTATGGCACCCTGCTTACAGAGCAAGTGTCTCTAGAGAACCCAGATGTCTGTGACTGATTCATATCTTGCACAAAATCAAATGAAAAATTATGGCACACATAAAATCACATATCAACCCCAAGCCACAGGCCTTTTGTGTGAGAACTAACATCTGATTGATTTCTATTGGTTTCCAGACGTGAAGCAAATGTCTAATATTGTATAACACCCCCAGATTCTATTACAGGTATCATTTAGGACATTTTATATTCATTTTGTTACAGTTGCAAGATCCCAGTTATAGCACTTGCTCATGTGCACAGTTGTTTTATCTGTGTCTAAATGGAAGACTGTGCATCTGCATTTTCATACAGACAAATATTAGGTAATGGGACATATTCCTTAGGGAGTTGCTTTAACCACATTGGTCTCATTCTTTCCTGACCTATATATTTGAGATAACCAGTTTGAGAAGAGCTTACATCAGAGATACTGAGTGATATGCTAGCATTTTAATCAAGGAAAGAAAAAAAGGTATATGTACAGTATTGCATCTGTTATCCAGAAGCCCGTTATCCAGAAAGCTCTGAACTACAGAAAGGCTGTCTTCCATAGACTCCATTTTATCCAAATAATCCAAGTTTTTAAAAATGATTTCCTTTTTCTCTGTAATAATAAAACAGTACATTTTACTTGATCCAATCTAAGGTATATTTAATTCTGTTGGAAGCAAAAATCAGACTATTGGGTTTCTTTAATGTTTACATGATTTTCTAGTAGACAATGTATGAAGATCCAAATTACAGAACGATCGGTTATCCGGAAAACCCCAGATCCCACATATATGTGTTCGTACACCTTCCAGCATATTGCCTGTAGCCTGTAATATGTAAGTTATTTAATCAGTTATTTAAAGGGGACTATCATTGGCTATAAGAGTCTATGTAGTTTGGAGAAAAATAATTACCCTTGGCCGTCGGATCAATGCGAATCCCCAGTGCCCGGTGAAAGAGGAATCGGCGACCTCGTAATCAATGTGGAAGAAAAGTAATTCACTGGCACCAATTGGATAATGCTGGCAGGGAAAACCCTTGTTGTTTATTGCAGGATGCATCCCGCAATAAAATAGCAAAGGTTTTTCCCTGCCAGCATTATCCAAGTTGTGCCGGTGAATTACTTTTCTTCTATGTAGTTTGAGACAGAAAGGGAAAACCGAAAGTGTTTTTTTTTTTCTAAATGAGATTCAAGACAGAAGTAATCTTTAAAATGCGGCAGACCAAATGTAGTGATCTGCAAGTGCCAACATATAATTTGAACACTTGACATGTGTAATAATAGTGTAATTGAATCTCACTAGACAAGGGGAGGAGTAAATAACCCCAAACTCAAAGTAGAGTTCTCTAGAAGTAAAATAATGCTAAAGGCAAAAGGGTGTTATCTCTATTGCATTTTAGCAGTTAGAGAGGTGGCTGAAACCACTCCTGTGGCCCTGCCCTGTGGCTAGTGGTAAGGACAGGGATGGCTGACCTACACCCTCTGACACTGTGGACTTTTGCTGGATTTTTTTGTCATCCTTCACATGTTTTAGACTGCAGCCAGGCTGAGAGACAGAATAAGCATTGGGATACTCTTACTAAGGGGAGCACTTTGTGTTCTGCACTATTTCCCCATTTCTTTCATTAGGGGACATTTCCGTCACTTTCCCCCCAGTCAGTTCCACATAAGACCCCACTTGCATCAAAAGGTGCTCTTTGTACTTCTGCAAACAGACAGTTGAGACCCGAACAGGCCTAAGATAAACTGAACTGTTCGGGTCAAAACCAAACAGGTGGTCTTCTCCAGTGCTGGGTCAAGTTGTACTTGCATCCAAGGCCCAATGTCCTGCCTTCCAACCTCCCCTCCCCCACACGCTGGTGGTCCATCCTGTCCACACAAACCACCCCTCCTCCTGTCCAAGCACCAATCACTTTCAACCCACCTCTCTGCCAGTCCCCCACTAGTTGTTCACATGCTCATGTCCCCTGCTCCAGCGACTAATTTACTGACCTCCTCTATGTTGTCCTCCTCATGAGGCTCCATCCAAGGAATCCACTCTGCCTACCCCTAATTGCCTTTATTTCCCCCAAACTATTTATTTAAATGGTACAATATTATTTTTTGGTTTAGATAGGAGTATACAAATAATACCTTATATCTTCTAATTTTCCATTCTTGCAAAACCCAGTATTCCAGATAAATATTCCAGATAAATTGAGTATGCACCATACTATTATGTCACAGTTAATCCCATTTCACCCACAACATTCTCCACCTCACTTTGTCTCTTTCTCTCATGCAATACAAGCTATATTCTGTATATTCATGTCAGGAGCATTACCACTTTCAACTGTTCATTGTATCTCAACATATTTTACAGTCACCTCTCGGTAATGTCAGTGCAACATCCTTTGCTCAAATAAAGTTCCGTACAGTGCAGTAATATGATTATGTTCAGCTTCCCTGTCATTCAGCAGTATCTGATCAGGGTTCATAAAGTATCATCAAATTTAGTCATAGGTCAGTGGTCACACATTCCATGTCTATAATGGATTATTATTTTTGGAATTAAACTGGCTGCTGTTTACTGACACTTTTCTCTCTTTTCATTACTTACCAGTGTATGTGGGAAATCATTATTTTGGAATTATTTTACGGGATAGTAAGCTGCTTCCTGTCAGTTGCTCAGGTTTCCAGGCCCACCCCTTACTAAACCTGATTCTAGCTTTGTATCTCCTCCAGCTGATCTCATTCACTCCCTCTAATCCCCCATTCTCAAAAATTCCAGCCTTGATAGGCTTATTATATATTTTCTTATAAATTGCATCTTTAAATTGAAAGTTATTATTGGTCAGTGGTATAACTAATAGGCTTTATAACAGCACATTCTTAGGGTCCCCTTCTACAAAATATGGGGATAAATTGCATATATATAGATGTTGCACATTAGTTACAACGTCCACTTTCCTTCCTATATGCCTGCCTCCCTAATGAGAAATTCACTTGTTGTCCCATCTCTCACAATTATTTATTTCACTGTAAAACACTGTGATGACTGTCGTTATATCATGGCACACCCTGAAGATCTCAACAAACTAGGAACCTTAGTGTGAGGGCACACTGGCTGTATGGCCCACCTCTGTCTAACTGCGTTTTATAGGCAATTAGAAGTGGATCTTTTGTGTGTAGCTGCACTGACAGGCAACCAGTTGACCTGAGTGCAGCTTCACAGATTGGAGCAAAACTCACCACCAAAAGATGATGGCGGATTAATAGAATGTGCCCAAATATACAACAATTAATCAGGGTTATGGGAGCACCTTAAGACAGAATTGGCCCATAATTAGCTTTTTTTCAACATATTCTTTACTTTTATATTAATTTTTATCTGCTCTGCTGGGTCAGGTCGGATATGGTAGGGTGCACAGTACCAGCTGGGAAAAGGTTAGGCAGCCAGACAAGGCAAGGTGCACCTCCATTTTGGTGTAATAGAGTTCCTTTACTTTGCTTTAGTTTCTTTAAAGTAAGTAGCATACTGAACATATTTCTTACAGTTACTTTTCCGTTGTCTCTTGGTTTCCCATGACCCACTGGCAAAACTGGGATGCAATCTCAGTCAGTTACTAAATATAAACTAATACTGAACTGGAGAATGCAGACGGATTTCCAGCAAATATTTTTCCCATCTTATTAAGGCTTTCTTGACAGTCTGAAACTGACACATTTATTAAAGAATTTCATTCTTTGATCAGTGCAGGGGTGAATCTGAGGCAGGAGCAGCCTGAGGCCTGCAATGCCGCCCTCTCTTAAATGCTCTTAAAGGTACCAAGAGCGGCTTTTTTGCTGCCCCTGGTAACCTGAGTTCTTCAACTTGCCTTATTGGCGCAGCATTCCTGGAGTGGTGTGTACTTTCAGAAGAATGCTTTGAATGAAATTCTGTGTTATGGGGTGTTAGACCACAGCTGAGCTCTAACACCCTCATCATAATCATTAAAGGGCAAGTCAACCCCAAAATAAAAATGTACCTAACAAAAGAAAACATCATTCTAAGCAACTTTCCAATATACATGTATGTAAAAAAAATTCAGTGCTTTTAGTTAGTTGTAAAAACAATTGCTATCGAAAGCAGCATTTACTTAACTCCTGCTTGTTACTTTTTTAAACAATGTTTCAAAAGTCGTAGTTCCCCAGCAAAGACAGGTCTGTTAATCAGCTGCCTTGTCTTACATTGTATCAACAGTCTGAGCCACCAGGGCAGAGAATAGAAAGGGACAAACACTGCTTTCAATAGCAATACATATAACAAATAACTTAAAATCAATAGAACATTTGTAATTAATGTATAATGCAATGTTGCTTGGAATTATGTTTTCTTCTATTAGGCAAAAATAATTTTTTTGGGTTGACATTCCCTTTAAGCCAATGCAATTAGAAGTGACCGCACACCTTACATACCCTGATGTTTTCTCTTGGTGCTGATAGAAGATACAGCAACCTCCAATGCAACTTTGAAGAAATTCACTGGCACACAAGACATGCGTTTGCAGGGCAAGCCCTTGCAGTTTTAATAATGCAGTGGTGCAATGTTTCAGGGACACACCCCTTTGTCAAGCATAGGGAATGTGTGGTGCAGACAACATTTGAAGAGTGCTCACTTAGGAACAAATTAGCATACAATTAACAAGGTTGAAAGTGAATTGAAAAAGTTAAATTATAGTCCAATGCAACAGGGGAGCAAGTTAAGTCCAACGTTTCATATCCCTTGTTGTGAAAATTGGAAACAATTACCTAAAGGAAGAAATACAAAATAATAATAACAAAACTGGCAAAAAAGTAACAAAAATAACTAGTTGCCATATCACAGTATCGAAATACAAGTTAGCCCTACGTATTAAGGGAAGGAAAAAGGAAGAGTTACCTGACAAGTCTTGTGTACCAGTGAATTTCTTCAAACATTCCCTTTAAGCCCCCAGAAATGAACAGACATTGCATTAAAATGATCTCAACCTAACAGAGGATTAATGAGTTGGTTATAAATAATTTTTAGTTAAAAAATATTAGAATACAGAGTAAAAAAACATCTTTCACCCTAACTAGTGTTAATTTAAAGGATGATACATGTACACTAATACATGCTTTATAATTATGTCGTTGTTAAACAGTTTAATATATTGGTCTCTTACTTCAAAGATAGGGAGCTAGGGAACTTTAGAGAAAGCAGCTAGGGAATTTTCCAGATCATTCTGGGTCATAAATGTATATGCCGAAGCATTTAATATGTATATATTTCTCAGACATATTCCACCATATGAGCTGTAGGGCCTACGGCAGTGTATCAAGCACATCCTGCAATGTCTGAGTGAATTAACCTACATAATCAGGGATAGACCTTCAGACTGTAAACACTAAGGAGCAGGCACTTTCCCTCCTGTATCTGTCAGGATTTCTATGTAATCTCTATGTTTCATGCACATGCCCTTATATTGTCCAGTGTTGCTACAGATATTGGCACTTGTTAATAATACTAGCAGGGCCTGAAATGAGCAGTCAAATGAAGTAATCAGTCTGCAGCTTTTAGCTTGTCCCAAAACTGTTGACTATTGAAGGGTGCTGAGAGCAACTAGACTGCTGCAGATTGAGTAAAAACTATAAATATTTTTAGTCTTATAGCCACTACCGTTTCCCAGAGGCTGTTATCACCAATCCTAGTACAAACATAAGGAGACAAAAGGATCTGGATAGGAGAAAAAAGAAGCTGGTCTAATGATGATCACAAATAGTGTGTTGCTGTGTATGCAACAAAAACTATATTTTATGCAACTGCCCTCCAAAAAAGATTTTACCCTGTGCAGGTGCTTCCCCTCCATACCCCTAGTTCCGATCAGTCTACTGATACCTACAGTCCATTCCTAGAACACATTATCCCATATGCTACAGGCATCTTACACATCTTTCTTCTTATTCCTATTATTCCCTTTGTACCATCATGCCCTTCTACAGTGTCATTCCCTACCAGGAGGGCATTACTGCTGCACGCATCATCTATTTCTCTAGGTTTACTATCCCACATACCGAATGATGATATTCCACATCCAGGCTTGAATATCTGGCATCCCACAACCTACAATTCCTTGCATATATAATTACAGTGGAACCTCAATTTCATATCCCCTGATTTTAAGTTTTCCCTCATTTTACATTGTTGTTTTGTGGTTCCACCTATATATTATCCATAATATATTTCCCTGATTTTACATTTTCCTGGATTTTACACCATTTTTTTCTGGTCCCCTGAAAAAATGTAAAATGAGGGTTCTACTGTATTCCCTCAGCTATTATTATTATAGGTGCTGCTGTGTACCTTGTACATTTAACAGGTAAATGTGTGATACAATATACAGCTTTCCTACTGGAATCAGGGTTTTAAAAGCCCCGCAGGACAGCACTGATAAGAAATTGTATTGATGAAAATACAGTGAAATAATACTAGTGAGTCCTGCATGATTTTCTACAATGGGCAATCTTGTAATGTACTAGTTAGTTGAAACCTTTGGTGACTGCGGGTACACACAGATGCACAGGACACCCCTGTGGATTCCAGTGTTCACCAACTCCCTTTTGGGGCACCAGGCTTTCAGATGCAGATCCAACAAGAAGCAGAGCAAATGGTAAAAAGTCCAAAAGAAGTTACCAGCAAGGATTAGCCAAAACTTAATCGAAGGTCAGGCAAAGGATCAAGGCAGGCAGCAGGAATTGAAGTCAAGTCAGGCAAAAACCAGAAATTCAAACACAACTTTGGCAGGATCAGTACACTGAAGCCAGCTTGGGCACTTTCAAAATGGAGATTTGGCTTTTTAAAAGAGATTTGGCACCAAAGTTCAAAATCCGTGCCAATTGATGACGTCATGATGCTCGGGGGCAAAACGTGAGCATCCTGACGCTCAGCTACAAACGCCAGCTAAATGATGCTGGTGTCCATTTAAGGCTTGTGACGTCAGCGCTGGAACATCGGAAAATCTCCCGGCGCGTCTTACACATCTGCTGTGTACGTGGAATGTTTTATATTTACATAACTTGTTGGTTGTCTGTACACCGGAATATTTAAACCTGCAATGTCTCTTTAACTTGATGAAACACTGACATTCTGGCCTAGTAAAAATGTTCCACACCATAGACTATTGAAGTAATCTCTCTGGAAATCAGCAAAGAGCTTTGCAGCTAATTGAATTAGAAGAATGTTATATTTAAAAATAAAGGAAGTTATCCAGCTATATAACCTAATTTTACCCATTTGGTAGAAGAAAATCTTTTATCGGATTAATTTTAGATGCACAGCCACCATTATAAATCATGGGCCCCCACTAGTTAGCAGACCCCCCCCCCTTCCTTTACCTTTCTGTATGCCTGGACCAACTGGGATCCACTGACAGTGGGGTAAAGGGGGGTGTGCACTCAAAATTATTTAGAAAGAACAGAGCATATCATATTTTGTGTAAAAAGAGCAGCATGACCCAAAGGTAACAATATAGAGCAATTTATATGAACTGTTCTACTCCTTTCTGCCCATAATGAACATAGTTGGAAGCTTATTTCTCTAGCAGATCACTGATTTACCAACACGCCCCAAGGAAGAGTTAAACAGAGCAGCAAAGCAGAGATCAAAGTTGTGTTATATGAAGCATACTTTACATGACTCTGAGATTGTTGGCTAATCTGCCCATAAGCCGATTAAGGTGATTATTTTACTCCAAACCCAGTCTAACTTTGATTGGAAACAGAGTTAAATTTTATTAAAGTAATACACACAATACATAAAAGAAACAGCTATAGTTAGTCGTAGAAAGATTAGAATATGCTTTTATATGCTGATACTGCTCTTGTACCCTTGAAACTGCACAGAGACCTTTTTAATCAAAGCCCAACAAAAGATTAAGCTGAAAATGATGTATAATTAAAGAAGAAACGCCCAGCATAAGCATTAAACAAGAAATTATATACCCTGCACATGTTTTCTACTGTTCCAGCACAAAGAAATGCTGTATACCAATAGTGATCACTTATCACTATGCCAATATTCAAAAGGCTCCAACTCAAAAAATTGCATATAAAATGTATCAGCGTTAAAAAGACAGCTAGTAATATAAAAATGTGAACGCTCCTATAGTGGAGTCCTTCAATCACAAGTCAATTGTGTTTTTCAAAAAGAGCAATGGAATAGCCCAGAGAATTGTTGTTCAAAACTGTAAAAGTGCAAGGATCAATCCAAGACCATATGACACCATAACCATAATAATGAGTTTTTGTCCTAACTAATTACCATCTATTTATACAATAGATGCCATTACCAAATAAAGTAGCAGTGCAACCAAATCACTCTGTAAATTGGTCAAATAGAGCACCTAGAAAAACATTCAATGAACTGAGAAATCTTCTTTTGATACTCTATGCACTTTCTGTGCCCAGACACGGGCAAATTTACTAAGCGGCGAAAATTCACCAGCAACGGCTTTGCAGGCAGTGCAACACTTCGCCAGGCCAAATTTCGCTCAGACAATGCTAATTCACTAACATGCGAAGATGGGCACCGAACGCTAGCGAAGTTGCGCTAGTGTTAATTCGGCAAGCAGAGTGAAGTTGCGCTAGCGTTAGCTAATTTGCATGTGGCAGGAAGTTAAAGTTGAATGGATGTATATGTTGCAGCAAATACATTACATTACACAAGCCCAGGGAAGTTTAATAATGTGCCCTACACATGAGCCCAGTGTATAGTTTATGTGCCATGTGTGTGTATGTATGCTCTTTTGCAGCCTATCACCCTGAAAAAAGGAAAAGACCCCAGCGTTTTCTTGGGACTTGGAAAAATTTTCAACTAAATTTTGAGGTCCTAACTATTGCACTTCACCTGGTCTGAGGTGGCGATGCAAGTCTGGCGCAAGAGGTAACGTTCAGTAAAATCCTCATCTTAGTGAATTTGTGCAGTTACGTCCCTTCGCCAGAGCGCAACTATGCCTGGCGATTTAATGCGAATGAGTGCCAGCATCAGTCTCTTTCATTAGTGAAGTTACGCCTGCGACCAAAATGACGTCACGCTGGTGAAATTTCACCAGCGTTAGTCACTTTGCCCTTTAATAAATTTGCCCCATTGACTGTGTGTGTATTGCCTTGATTAAAGTAACAGTGTATTCTACACAATCAGTATTCAGGTAATGCAATCGTGTGCAGTGGAAAATGAAAGCAAATATGCTATAAATATTTGTAAATAAAATCAAGCAATGTGCTGAAGCTTTCACAAAGTGCAGAAGCAGAGGCAACTTGTACTTATATCAGAGAGGATCCATACCCCACCGTTTTCTCCATAGCGTCTTATCTTTCTTTTTATCTACCGATGCTGTCTCCCTAGGCCCAATGGCTATGAACAGGATCATTATATTATATATTATATTGGAGAATAGTGAATTAGGGAGCAAGGCAAAAATGATAAGCTTGTTCAGGTAAGCTGAAAGCAAGTTTTAGCTGTAGAACAAATCTAATTTTAAACCCAAATCAATAAATCATGAAGAACTGTGCATAACCTTTACAAATCTGCATTGCACGAAGAACACAGAAACCTTTCCAGCATCCTGACTTACAAATCAGACAGAAAACAAACAAAGACTGAAGTGTTTTCAAATGGTCAGAAAGCAGTGCCCTTAATAGAACAACATGTTTGCCTTTCCAAATGTTGCATTGTAACTTCTGTCTGGTCCAGAGGTGGCAGTAGCTGCAGGGTTCCTCTGTGTCAGTTGTGTTGGTTGGATTTGGAATAGGAAGATGGAAAGGTTGCACCAAGCGCAAATATACAGAAGGGCAAGGAGCACATTGTTACCCAAGCATCTGGTGGCCTGCTACCCCCTTGTGTGGCCCCCCACGTAAAAGTCTGTCTGCTGAGTCTGCTTACCTCGTGTAAACTTTAAAAGGTATCAGTACAGATATTAACTGGCCCCTGCATTATTTACATCTCAAATTCAGACTATAACATC
Organism: Xenopus petersii; assembly: GCA_038501925.1. NCBI lineage: Eukaryota > Metazoa > Chordata > Amphibia > Anura > Pipidae > Xenopus > Xenopus petersii. The sequence continues at coordinate 58,986,883 of CM076686.1, read as the reverse complement.
TTGCATTGTTCACGCATGTAATCCCCCCTGCATTGCTTACACCTTTAACACCTCTATTGTTCATATCCTAAAGCCCTGTACTCTTAAAGGAACAGTTCAGTGTGAAAATAAAAACTTTGTAAATAGATAGACTGTGTAAAATTAAAAATATTTCTAATATAGTTAGGCAAATATGTAATGTATAAAGGCTGGAGTGACTTGATGTCTAAAATAATAGCGAGAACACTACTTCCTGCTTTTCAGCTCTATAACTCTGAGTTATTCAGCGACTTGAAGGGGCCACATGGCACATATCTGTTCAGTGAGATTTGACCCATGTGCCCCCCCCCAAGTCTTTTGATTGGTTACTGCCTGGTAACCAGGGTAACCAGTCAGTGTAAACCAAGAGAGCTGCAAAGCAGGAAGTAGTGTTCTGGCTATTATGTTAGACATCCAGTCACTCCAGCCTTTATACATTAAATTTTTGGCTAACTAACTATATTAGAGATATTTTTTATTTTGCACATTCTATCTATTTACCCAGTTTTTATTTTACACTGAACAATTCCTTTAACACTTCAGACCCAGATTGAATCTGCCCACATAAGGGACACCAGCTGTGTGTCACTGTATGTAGCACATCTTGGAGTGGTCCTGATAGGTTTCCCTGTCTTCTGCTCTGTTCTGCCTGCCCTATGCTCCCTGTGTATGCCATACTCTGCCTGCCCTATGCTCCCTGTATGTGCCCTACTTTGCCTGCCCTATGCTCCCTGTGTGTGCCGTGCTCTGTCTGTACTGAGCTCCCTGTGTGTGCCCTGCTCTGCCTGTGGAACATAAGCCAGGTACGGGTTTGTTCTGGGGGTTTAGCTTTTGAAAATTGTTGTTAGGGGCTCCTAAGGTGTTCATTAATGTGTTGGGGGTTGTTGTGTTATCCACAGGGGAGGATAAGGCGTATGGATTTAAGGGTATGTCTTAATAAGACTTAACTTTTTTCACATTGAGTTGTGAGTAATATCACTGTAGTGAGCACCAATCATTTTGGGTTTTTGGTGTGCTACCAACATTAATGTGGATATGGTCTTGTGGTAAGATGGGTGTGGTTTAAAATGGGTGTGGTTTAAAAACAGGGAGTGGCAGAGAAATTCCGGCACAGCCTACGGGCATTTAAACATAAGTTCAGGTATCATACTAAACACAGGTCTGGAGTACTGAGATTCAAAATCGGCCCTAACTTTTTCAAGTACACAGAGGCCCAAACAGCCCCTACCAGCCCACTAAATAGTGAACGTCTATCTATGGCATCTTACAGCAGCCTCTCTGGCATTTGCCAAAACCCATAGATTGCCAGACAGAGCCAGCATAAATATCTCCTTTGGTAACTCCCAGCATCCTCAGTCTGCCAGCCTCAAATGTTAGGGGGTTGTTTGCTTTTTATTTATTTATTTTTTTTGTATATTCTTTATTTAAAGAAGTATGCATTTTACAATAAAGAAAAATTCAAAAAACAAGAAAATGAATCCTGTACAATCATCATACAAAATGTGTCCAGCCATTTACATAGAAAATGTGAGTACATCCACAATAGGTTTTTCTCAGAAACACATTATCACAGTACCAAATTATGGCATACCAAGAGGCGTGTCAAATGCTTGATATGTTTCCCAAAAAAAGTACTTGTTTGCTAATATCTCATATACTTTGATGCTTACTATAACAGAATTATATGATTAAACAGGTAGGCTCGAAAGGATTCGACAATATTCAGAAATTATAAAATAGGCAAAAGATAATAAAACCAAAAATAAAAAAAAAGGAAAGGACAGAGGAAAGTGAAAGAGTGCTCAGCCGTTCTACAACAGAATCTTCCTGTGACAACCATTTTAGATATTGCCCATTTGCCCATATACAATCCAAATTATTGAAACTATGAATGTGCTCCTAGCCCAGGGTTGTTCCCTCCTTGTGTACAGACTCCATGAACATTACCCAAGCTGACTAGGTCTTCGTAAACCCCTCTTGCTTCCCAGAAGTATAGCTTAAAAGTTCCTCGTTTGCTTTTTATTTTGATATTCAAACTGAACATTACTCAGTGCCGTCATAAGGCTCCCAGTAGAAGGTGAATCTGCAGTCTACAATGGTATCGGCCAGTTTTGTTCCTTTAACATTGGCATCCAAGCTTGGAGTATTTATTCATACTGACCCTTTGCTGAGCATAGGTGTAAAATCCAGTGCACTACAACTGTTTGCAGGCTGTGAATGCTGGGAGCTGTCATTTAGCAGCAATTATCAGGCCACAAACTGTACCTCTGCGGTTTAGATCCTATTGATTTTAACTCACCACTGCTGTAGATAAACTGCTTCGACTTCTTGTTTGTTGTGTTGTTGGGTAATAGCTGAAAGTCTATCCTCCTCAGATCTTAAGTAGCTTACAGTTGTAGTTTAATGGAATCTTTTTTTTTCATGACATGACTTTCCAGTGTCACTTCTCACCTGTGCTAACATAATATCCCTTCTAAAAGGAACCTTATTCCAAAAACCGTATTCGCTGCCTGTCATATGAAAGAGCGCATTGTAGCACTCACAGGTATATAAGTAAAAATTATACTAACTTGAAATATTTTCAGCCTAAGGTAGCTCCTAAAGGGTCCCAGTGTGTTCCAGTCCTGTGTATGGTACTGTATCAATACATGCTTTATATTACTTGCTTTCTGAAAAGGAAGTGATTTCGCTTCTTGTCACCCGATAGTTTAGTTTGTACCTTGCAGCAGATCATAAAATCATCCATTTGGGTTCGAACATTTACATTGCAGTAACATTCAAATTGATCTAAAGGATTACATGTACATAAAACATGTTATTGTTAGGTGCAAGGAATTATTCCCAAACATTTATACTTATACAGAGAATATCTGTGTAATCCCTACCTTAATAATATTCATAGCGTGGGGCAATAAATATGTCATGTCTAACTCATGTAGCAGAATATTGAATTTAATGCACAATCTGGCCCTTTGCAGTCCCTAGCCTTCCAGCCTTTTCTGTGGGTCTTATTGATAGGGAACAATGCACAATTGCAGTGTTTATTGTAATGGCTGAATCATACAAAACCTTGATTCAGGGCTAAGCGAGCAGCAGCTAAATGTTTCTAAAATGTCATGTAAATTTTATGAGCCATCATTGTTTGTACATTTGTCCCATGCTGGGTTGCCAAGCAAAAAGCCCACACAATTATTTTGTGCTAAGTCTTCTAGATTACTGCTGTTTTGCACAAAGGGATACTTACTGTAAATTGTGTTGCCTAAAGGAATAGTCAGCGTGTCATGACTGTGTTGATGTTGCTGCACTACAACTCCCAGGATCCCTAGCGCCGGGAAATAAAAGGTTTAAAATGATACCATTGGTATGATACATTTCTTCTATGTCATAAGACTGTAGTAACTATCTAAAGTAAATATCTTATTTGTTTTTTTAGATGGGGTCAATGAGAGGCTTTGTCCCTGGATTGCAGTTTCTTTGTTTGCCTTGTTAATTATAAAAATAACAAAATATCCTTAAAATAAGAAGCAAAAAGTATGTTCAGCACAAGCCTTATTGAACAAGGGAGTATATTGCCCTTTTAAGGCTTATGAGATGTAAGTCTGATGCCTAAATTATGTCTTTACACCAACCTTTCACCCTTTGCTCAGTCTTATTCAGCCTCCTAGCCTTGAAAGAACATTAATTGTTAATTAAAAATAGAATTCAGCAAGAATGCCCTATAATTAGCAAAGGTGCCTGATTCATTAATGCATAATAAAATATGCCTCCTAGAATAAGCCTGATTTAGTATGCTGTCCTTAAACTGAAACCCCTCTTCCCAGTAGGGCCATTTAAGGGCTATTTTCATGTAATGATCAATACAGCAATTGCACTTAACTTGCTTGTGAATGTTTTTCCACTTAAAAACCCTGCTAATGCCAAGTACTGAATTAAATATACAGTATATGAAATAATGAATCATGTCTGCTAGGTAAAAGAACAAATCTCTTGTTGTTGGTTTAGACATCAGTCACTATGGCTACATGCCTTTATCTCCTGACCAGACCAGTTCTTAATTAATGTTAATTGACAAGTAAAAAATTCCAGTGCAACAAGATGAGGTGAGCAGCGTATTGACTACCGGTAAGTGATTTGTAAACAAGGCCAACACAGTGAAACCATGAGAGTTACTGCTGTCTGGATTAATATGTCAATAAAGATCATTTCCTTCCTTATAACAGAGGGTGGGAAGCTGCTCTAGTTCAACTTGGCTCAGGAAAAGAAAGGACTACTGATTTTATCTCAAATATAGGCTTTGTATTTTTAAACTCCTTTAATAGGCTGCCCCCTTGTGGGCGTACACAATTTGTGCATCACATACAACTATACTAACACAATTTCTTCCTTTGTCTCATATAGAACAATATTTTGTGAGTGGCAGGTAACATCCAGAACTCACTTCCCTGAGCCTACAGCTTTGGGGTGGGGTAATATACAATATATACATGTAACAGCAACTTCAAAGTGATTGCTCCAAACCAGACTTTAATTCAAATACAGGCACAAGCTCAGCCTTATGCATTTCATGCTGTACCTAGCACTTAATCATAGGCCATGTGTTAGGTACATCATGTAACATGTACCTATTACATCTATTCATAAATTATAATTTGGCCCAGAGTGGAAGTTAGTGCTACTATTATATACGGGCACTGTTACATTTTTGTCCAAGTTGGCATACAGTGAAAGTGTAACTTACAGCAATTGGTAGTGATGCTGCATCGAAATTGTGGCATCCCATGCCTTTCTCAGACCCCTCTGCGGGTAGAGTAAAGCCTCCCACAGTCATGGGGTCTGCTGTATTGTAATATTGCCACTTTATTGATTGGAATCTGCTTTGCTCCAGGCCCTGCCTTCATAAAGCTGGCTTTGTCATTATACTGCTGTATCTGAGGCTCTTAGCTCCTGGGGATCTGCTTGAAATGCATATGCCAAATTTAGGAGGATTCATAAACCAGCTCTGTCTAGCAGTGTGTCTGTGCAGTAACAGTGACAATTCCTGAGCAGACAACGCCGTAGATCAATATATTTTTTATTTTATAGCTTGGGTATAACCCAAATTCATTTCAATTCTAACACGCTTGGTAAGGGCAAAAACAAGGACCTGTGTGTGCATAGCCTTGGGAATTAAAAAGCCATCATGGTAATAAGAACAGGAAGTCAGCAGTGCAAGGAAATTATCCTATATACTGAGATCTACTTGTATAAGTAATGGGCAATTTCTCCATTTACACTGTCCAGAGGTTTCCCATCTCCATCCTGCCTTAAAACCATCCATGACATTAGGACCTCAGTGTAACCTGATATCCCATTAGCCATGTTTTTGGTGAGTCTCAAATGCAATGCAGCAACAGCAGGGTTAAATGTCCCCATTATCCATCCCCTGGCCCTGTGTGCTTAGGTTACTCGGGGTTTGGTCCCGCTGAGTATCATTCACAGATGTACATTCACACTTTATCCCATTAGTATTGTCACCTTTTACAGGTTGATCCCACAGGTACTGTAAATATTTTAGTGCAGCCAAGATGACTTCCCCTGGAACTTTACTGTGTGGTTGCTTTATGTAGGCTGGCGGTTATTACTCCCTTCCCCTTTTCCTGTGCATTTTATTGCAATGTGTCCTGTGTTACCAGACCAGATTAGCTGGGCCATATATGATGTCTTTGTTAGAAGTTTAGTTCTGCCTTTAGCTCCCTAGTGACAACATACATGTTTTATTAGCGCCAGTGCTGCCTCCCCAGCTTTTGTGCTCTGTGTTTGCTTTTCTCAGGGAGTAAGCCTTTAGCCTTTCCATATCCCATTTGCTTCATACTGGATTTTATTACCCAAGGCCTGAGCCCCTTGGGCTTCTGGCTATTTGTTCTGAGAGTTTTATTGGATTTCCTATAAATAAGTTTGCCTTTGGGGGTCCCGTTCATGTTTTATTGAGCATTTGCGTCTACTATATATTTAAATGCTAAGAGGTTAATGTTTCATTTTTTAGGGGAATGTGGCCATGGCAATGGAAGTCCTCTTCTAGTGACATGTTATATTTGTCTGAGCTATACCTTCAGTAACTCTTGCCTTTTTTAAGGTTTTGCCACAGAGTAGCTTAGAGTAGTTTTCAGGGGTCCAGAAAAAAATGGTGTATAATCCAGGAAAATCTAAAATCAGGGAAATGTATTATGCATAATATATAGGTGGGACCACAAAACAACAATGTAAAATGAGGGGAAACTTAAAATCAGGTGATGTACAATGAGGGTTTTACTGTATTACAATTGAGAGGTACCCTGTTTTCCCATCACACCTGCTAGCTGCTCTGTATGCACTGGGTCAGGATGGGAGGAAATATTAAATACTCAGTGTGTGAACCCTATATGATACTTCATCCTTATTGTATATTAGCAGGGATGCACCAAATCCAGGAGTTGGGCAAATTCCAGTACTTGCAAGTTGCAAGTTTTGGATTTGACCAACTTCTTATTGTTTAACTAAATAGATTTTTTTTTTGTATTTGTATTTCTTTTATTAAAGTAAAAAAAAAGACATAATGCAATTTACAGGAATGGCGGAGATTGGACATCCCAGTCCGCTTGAGCAAGAAAAGAAAAATTCACATTTTTCACCTATTCCTGAGGAGAAAATACAGACATTATTTTCGTCTTCTTAATCTGTATGCGACCTTGATAAATGATGCTTATGAAATAACGCGCTAAAAGAAAAATAAGTGAAAAGTCATGTGATAATAAAGACCTGTCCTACTGAAGGCTAAACATGTCTATTCAAATGATGCAATTTTGTTTTATGTTACTCAGTTCTATAGATGTAAATTAGGGTTAAGGTTTGGTATGTGGCGTTTGTTGAGGATTTGTGCATGGGTTTCATTCTACATTAAAAAATAGTCAAGTTAAATGTATTGTCCTTAGTGCATGTGTTGAGTTGATGTGAAAGGGAACTTAGATTGTAAGCTGCATTGGAGCAGGGACTGATTTGCATGAGCAACAATCTCTGTAAAGCACCTCATAACCTATTGGGTTGATGTAAATAATAATAATACAAAAAGTATAGATTTGGTGAACTTCCAGTTATTACTGTTTAAAATGAAGATTTTTTTTAAATAAACCATGGGAACAGGTCACATTGAGAGATATAGGACTAATTTGTGGTTAGACATTTACCAGTGCAAACAAAAATGTAAGACAAAATACAGGACAGGACAGGACTTCTATTCTGTGCAAATGTATTGGATAATAAAATAAAATGAGAAGGAATCCTGCTTCCAGGTTTTTTGTATAGGGAATAAGAGTCAATGGCGCAAATTCACTAAGCGCCGAAAGCTAGCGTCAATTTGCTAACGTTTGGCATTTTCGGTACTTCGCAAATTCACTAACGAACGCTGGTGTAAATTCGCTAGTGTTACTTTGCACCCTTACGCCAGGCGAATTTTCGCTAGCAACGTAACTACGCAAATTCACTAACTTGCGCAGAGTACTGAACGCTACCTTTTACGCTAGACTTCCTTCGCCACCTCAGACCTGGCGAAGCGCAATAGAGTAGATAGGGATTGTTTCAAAAAAAGTCAAATTTTTTTCTAAGTCCCAAAAAACGCTGGCGTGTTTTCTACATGATGGGTGATAGGCTGAAAAAGATCGAAAATATTTTTGGGGCTCCCCTCCTTCCCCCCTACATTTCCTGACTCATGGCAACTTACCTAGATAGTGGGCACATGTGTAGGGCAAAATAAAATTTATATTTGCTGATTTGAAGGTTTTCTAGGCATTTGTAGTGCTGATACGTATTCCTCCATTGAAATTTGAATTTGGCGCCGTATGCAAATGAACCATCGCTAGCGAAACTTCACTTTGCTTGGCGAATTAACGCTAGCGCAACTTTGCAAACTTACGCTACCCCTGTGCGCAACTTCGGATTTTAGTGAATTTGCGGAGTGCTGGCGAAAATACGCCTGGCGAAGTGCGGCAAAGTTGCGCGTGGCGCAACTTCAAATCTTAGTGAATTTGCCCCAATATGAGAGGGGAACTGCTCAGCATTGTTCAGTTTAGTATCACAGTACATCCATATGGTAGAGTCCTGCGCGGGTCCATTTTTTGGGACCCGTACCCGCAACCCGCAACCCGGACCCGCAACCCGCATTCTTACCCGCTTGGACCCGCTACCCGACCCGACCCGCAAGTACCTTATCCGCAACCCGGACCCGCGACCCGCTGACCATCAAGAATCAGGAAGTGCTGTCATTAGAAAACGGAAGTGACATCATCAGAAGTCGATATGATAAGGAAAAAAGAAGTAAAACAGGAAGTACATTCATTGTAAACCGGAAGTGACGTCATCGGGATACGGCGTGACCAGAAAAAGGTGCAAATATCGTTAATGAGAAGATCCGCGGCCCGACCCAGGACCTGCACACCCTCAGAATCACCGCCCCGCGGGTATACCCGCACCTGGAACTTCTCAGCACAACCCGCCAGGTACCGCAGGTTTTTGCGGGTAACCCGCGGGTACCCGCGGGTACCCGACCCGCTGCAGGACTCTACCATATGGAGTTGTACATACCAAGAAATGTACCATTCAAGGTAGAAATGACAGAATAAAAGTAACCATCAGTATAAAAGAGTTTTACTTTCTCAAGTGGTTTAGTTTTGAAATGTCAGCAGCTCCCACACAGACCAAACGTCCATGAATTCAGTTTTAATTTACATTGAGGCTATTCCAAACTGATTATTATTGTTTTGTTTTAACCTCTGTTGAATAGTGGGGCGTTGGGGATTTACATTTTGCTGCTAAATGTCGGTTTTTATTGGCATGGTCTTTAACTTCAATGGTCTAGTTCATTATTAAGTTGAGCTTTGGTAAAGTGACATACATAAAATATGTTAACACATGGTAGTTTCATCTCTAAATGGGATAATGGGATCTGAAAGCATCACCAGCTCAAAACAATATCCACATTAAGATGCATTTATTATATTTTCTATATATATTTCTTTTAGAATTTTTTTCTCTGGTATAAACATTTTTGGTAATGAGGTGAGGTATTTTTAACTGTTTATTAGCGTTCAAGTTGTGTCTAAGGCTCTTTTAGCTCAGATGAAGCGAGTAGCATCGATAATGGCATTAAAGTGATACTGACACTAAAACAACTACTCTTCTAAATACAAATGTAATTTAAATGTTACCTATAGCTCATGTTGACTGTTTGTCACTGATAGGGCTGCTTTTGTAAGTAATTGTTACTAATCCTGGTTGGTTGGTTCCTAATCCTTACCAACCTGACTGTCCCTTTTTAGCCTATCAGTTAGAATTTCTACTGCTGCTCAAATATATCAGCCCCTTCTAGAGGAACCTGGGTAACCAGATAGGTAATGTACAAGCATTGGGCAAATACTTTTATTGCAAAAGTATAAATAGCATGCAAAGACAATGTTATGATACATGTAAAAAAGGTTTAATTTTTGGTGTAAGTATCTTAAGATCTGATTTCTTGCTGCAAATTGCAACCACTGACTCAACCCTCAAAGAGCAGAATTATGAGCAGCTCCAGGCTGCCTGTAAATCAAGGGTTCTCTTGCATCACTGGGGCTCATTTATCAACACTGGGCAAATTTGCCTTTGGGCATTAACCCATGGCAACCAATCAAATTGTTGCATTCATTGTTCTACCTGCAGCTGCCTAAAAAAAAAAGCCAATCACTATTAGTTGCTATGGGATACTGCCCACGGGCAAATTTACCCATTGTTGATAAATGAGCCCCAATGTATGCTTACATGTAATTCACCAATACATTTTCTGGAAAGCATTGGTTTTAACTTGCACTTCATAAATTATAACAATGGATCAATGGATAATTATAGGAAATGTTTTTGATGCAATAAACATTTCTTGTGCATTTGACACAAGGAAGTATTGTTGCCAATAAACTGCTTTTTTCTGGGGAGAAAAATAATGACTATTTTTTCCACATTTATAGTGAATGTGCCCCAAAGAGTTCATATTTGTTACTTTTTTAATAGTACTATAGCAGTGCTATAATTATCAATCTCTAGTGTCAAAGGGTTATGCTCATGTAATTGTGTTACTATTGTGAGATCATTATCATTAGCCATTAAAGATTCACCTTAAACTTAATTTTTTAGTATGGTTTAGAATGGCTGATTCTAAGCTAATTTTTTATCTACCTTGTTTAGAGTTTTTTTTTTGTTATTTGCCTTCTTCTTCTGACTCTTTCCAGCTCTCTTTTTTATTACTCATCTTTCTTTTCAGACCCTCTTCTATTCATATTGCAGTCTCTTATTCAAAGCAATGCATGGTTGCTAGGGTAATGGGACCCTAGCAATGCAGAGTTCTTTCTCCAGTTCAGCGCTTGATGACAAGGGAAGAATAAACTTGACAATACTATATACTGAAATCGCCTTTTCTTTAAATCATTTGCCCATTGCCTCTGCTTGGACTTTTCCATTAGCTAAGAGCTGAGGTCATTATCTTTCCAGTGTGATTTTAATTGAGAAGCCAAGTTATGGGAAAAGCCTGGAGGTCTGTAATGGACTAATGCAAATCAGCTATGTTTAACATACTGCTGGCACCAAGAAAACAATACAGGCAATCACAGTCCATCAAAACAGCCCCAGCTCTACAAGTACCAGTTTCTAGTTTAATTTCCAGACCCACCACCCTTTCTTCCAAGCTAAACAATTTACATGAGTGATTTTAGGTACCAAAACATCTGCTTAGCTTCATCTTTGATATGCCTTCCTTGCAGTGTAAACTTACGTATATACCCTAAATGCTTTACATATGTTTATCCTGTTGCCTGGGATATTTCTTGCGTGCAAAGTCCTTTATTTCTCAAATGTGACAATCGAAAAATATTTGTATGTTCAGTTTGGGGTCACAGATTGTTGCTCCGTGCGCTTCTCTTCCCTTCTCTGGATTTGGGATATTCTATCCAGCAGTATGGTACATAAACAAATGGGTTTCACGCATGAAAGTGGGAGAATTCGCCATCCATCCATTCATGCATAATCGTATTTACTTTCCTTTGGAGTTAGCGGTTACAGACAAACAGTGTGGATTTTGCCAACAATATCATTCATTATAAACATGGCAGTCAAAATGCACTTTCTCCAGATTCTGTATACTAAACTCTAATTTGTCATGTATGCAAACCCTTAGTTTGTATGTTCGCTGCCAAGAGAATTGTTTTTTCTAATCCTCTAAAAAGCCAAAGGTTCAGCGCCGGTTGTTTAATAGTACTTGCTGGCACCTTTCATACTGTCAGACAAATAAAGCTTTAAGCCCTCCAAGCTCTTGCTTGTTTTTAGATACTGCCAGTTTCAGTTTATAAAAGCATGGGGGCCAGGGGTCTCACATAATGGAGCTAAATGATTAAATGCTTGAAATATAATAAAGCAGCAAGTTTGTCTTTCATTCCCATTGCTTATTGTGCAGTGCAGATACATCAGTGTGGTAGTTTGGGTGGAAGGACCAATGCAAATAGTTGTCTATGGAACGAAGATAAACAGAAGCTAATGTGCAAATATGGCCCAATCCCACTTGTTTCACCCCAAAAACAATTGCCACACGTTTATTTATTCCATATGCCCAAGGCTTAAACATTGACCTCTTTTTAAAAGTGGGATTTATGCTCAATGGTTAAATACCCAGATTTTAACCCCAGGCCTTGATCCCAGTACTTAGTGCAGCCAATGTATTTTCACTCCAATGTGTGGTAATCACAGATGATTTATACATACATGTACCCCCCATTTGTATAACTTACAAGATCAGTTATTGACAAAGGCCCAAATATATCTGGTCAATAAATTATTCATATTAGTATGCATTTAAATGACTTGGTTTATTATCAAAAACATGCCAAATTCTGAAAATGAATTTAAAGGGGATACACTCAAAACTGTTGTTCTTTCTAATATACATAAAATAAACATTTTCAGTGCATTTAATGTAACTTGTAGATGGCATTTCTGTTCTCTGGACTCTTGAAACAATGTAAAAGGTCAGTCAGTTCTCCTCCAGGTTTGATAATCAGCTAGCTGTTTCTACATTGTTTTGAGAGTCAGAAACAGATAGATAGAGCATATAAATTGGCAAACAGATTCTAATTTCTAGCAGCACCTAAAAGATCAAACTATAAATAGCCTGTGTGTGTCTCCCATGCACAACTGTGATCACCATGATCTGATCCAACAATGCAGATGCAATTCAGAACTGGCTTAAAGAACAACAAAACAAATGAATAGCAAGGGTGAACTACATTTAGACTTATGAATTTACATCTAGGCAGTATTGGAGAGAGTCAGAATTTCTAGATGGCTTGTAGTCACAACAGTCTTGGTGCTATCAGCACCCAGGGTGGGGGTGAAGTCCAGCCAATAGAAATTTGTGGAGAGTGCCTACTCTCCTATTTACTTAGAGAAGCCCAAACTGTGGGTGTGGTTCATATTTAGACTGAACACATTTGCTGATCTGGATAGTTGTGGAACCTTTGCTGAATTACTAACATTTTCATATCGTAAGTCTTTATCCTTGTTATAAGCTTAGGGGGGCCATGTCGGACTGGGGTGTCAGGGGCTCACCAGAAAACCTTAGACTTCAGGTCGACTCTTACCTAACTTACCAAGTGAAAGCTCCCTGTTCCCGGCCCAAACTATTTTTTTTCTTCACTTTTCACTGTCCTGGTAGGCCAGTCCAACACTGAGGGTGCCCCAGAAATAACAAGGGTCTTGAACCAAAAAGGGGAATTGTGCAAAGTGTGAAAAACGTGGGGGCGTGCGCCTATTTTCTGCCTAATGTCATTTTTAGCTAAATATCTCCTAGAAATTGCAGCCCGTATTTTCAATCAGCTGTACAGAGAGGAAATACAGTATAACTCTAATTCCCTAAGGCCAGTGGCTATGTTCCAACTTTTTCTGCTTGAGTGCAACCGACATCCCTCTTATTTTCTATTGGTTTATTATCCAGATGTCCCTTGTGACTGTGGTTCTCTTCCATACTGCATCCTGTTGTTTAGGAGCACTTCACAAGGAGAAGCTATTTAACCGACCGTACCTAATCCTTTCATTGCTAACTCAATTTCACTCATTAATGATTATTTCTCAGACACAGCTACATTTCTTGCAGATGTCCCAGTTTTGGAGAATGTGCCATTACGTAGATTCTGTGGGGGTCGTTATTAAACATGGGGCAGAATGAAGAGCAGCCCTGGAGGAGGCGACTCCTCTTCTTACTCTATGTAACCCACATAAGGTCATTTCCAGTGAGCAAGGGGTCAATCTCAATTTTATTCTGCTGGAATGAGTGATGGCTAATCTGTGGCTAAACTACAACTCCCAGCATCCTTGAACAGCCTGCAGGCAACATAAGCAGCTTGGCAAGAAAAACTGAGGCTAAATCCCATACTGTACTGCCTACTCACCCATCCATTCGGTAATAACTCCAGACAGAAATGATATGGGCGGCTTTTAGTGGATTTCGCTGAACATTTCAGACACTGAGTTACAAATTCTTTGTTTATTTTAAACAAATATGTCCATCAAGGTATATTTAATGAAAAGATTAGCCGGGATTTTGTTTGCTTGTCTAGTAAAACACATGGAACACTGAGCAGCATTGTAATTCGTACCAGATGTTGCGGGCGCGCTGCTCTGCAATACTGTCCTGTGTCTCGCTGTCTCTGCATCTGCACGGGGACGCTTGGAACAATTTATTAACTGAAGGTCCACTCTGGGAGTAGTACGCAGAGGTCCATAGCCAGTTTAATGCATCCCTGATAACATCTGGTAGGGTCATTTAATGAAGAGGATTAGGACGCAATCCTTGGTAATACCACGAATGATGTAGTAAAACCGGATGAGGCAACGGTAGAATCTGCTCTTGGAATGAAGTTGATCAATTTTCCGAGGCGGCAAATGCTCTTACAAAAAAGAAATGAATAACCACACGTTGATCCATTTCTGAATTCATTCAAATATTTTTTCTTTGTCCTTGGGACCGATTTTCCATATCTTCATTCCCTTTAGATCACTGACCCCCAGTAGTACATTATATGAAAGAACATATAACAACTGTAAATATGCATGGTAAACAGGAAATATGTCTCTTTTTTATTTAACATTTAAATTAACAACAATAATGTGAGGTCATAACATACTATTTGTTCACAGATAATTAATTCCTTGTATATGTCTGATCATACTGAATGCCCCAACAGAGCTTCTCCATCAAACAGTTGTGAATTACCAGCTCTGCAGCTGTACCTTCCAGATGCCTTCTCTTCAACGGCTATTCCATGGACGCACCAAGTTATATACAGTACGTTCTCATATATAATGGGTTATGGAGCAAACTAAATGGTTTCCTAATTCTGCACTCATGCCCTCACTTAGAAGCCTGCCCCAGTGCACAGTGACCTATTGCATACACCTACCTTGGCAAATTGGACCAGTTAAAATCTGAAAGTCAAAGGGTCAAATTCGCTAAAGGGCGAATTTTATCCAGCAACCGCTTCGCCACATTCCGTGCCACTTCACCAGGTGCAAATTTGTTACAACTATGCTAATTCACTAAAATGCGAAGTTGTGTCTCAGCAGCCGAATTATGGCAAATTTTTGCTAGCGTTACTTTGGCTTGGCAAGCATTTCATAGCGAATTTTTGCTAGCGTTCATTTCTGCCTAGTAAAGTTTTGCTAGCACTCTTACGCTTAGGTTATTTTGAATAGGGCGGGTATCTAAAAGTTGTATGGACGTCATTATTAGTAATGTTGGTGCAAATGCTTGAAGTGCCCACTTTTTCAAACACATGTCCAATGAGCCATAATAAAGACAGAAGAGATCTTCTAATGCCCTAGACATGATCCCACCCTTAAACAAATGTGGCGTGCCCTTCAAATTAGTTTAATAAAATTGCTCACACATAAATATTTAATAGTTCAGAAAAAAAAAAGAAAAGTTGCCAGTGTTTTTTACAACTTTAATGCATTTCCAGCATACAGGACATGATGTCACTGATGCTTTCTGAGGAAGTGGTTTGACCACGAAACGCGTAAAAGCCATGGATTTTTTGGGCTTACCATGCTCTGTCTAAATTTTAACCATGTTTCTAAATAAATGGATGTTTTAACCAGCCGGTGCTCCGTGATTTCAAAGTTTTGTCACTGACATAAGATTGAGGAAGATGAAGGTTAGTTTTATCAGTTCGCCTGGTCTGAGGTGGCGAAGTAAACTCTGGCGAAAAAGGTAACGTTCGGTAAAATTTGCATCTAAGTGAATTTGCAGAGTAATGACTGTTTGCCAGAGCGAAAAGTCACTTGGCGATAGGGTGTGAACGAACGCTAGCGATGGTCTCTCGAATTGTCCTCTACGCCTGTTAGTGAATTGGTGATGTCCTTGCGGATAAGATTTCTGGCAAAATGTCACTAGCGTCGGCCACTTCGCACTTTAGTAAATCTATCCCAAAGTGTTTAGGGGATGTGAGTTGTGCTTGGGCCAAATCAGGAATGTGACTGTACAGAGCATGTTCACTGGGTGTTTACAACTGGATGCTTGGGAGATAATAGCACATTGCTTGATATATGAGGTCATTTATTATTGCCCAGGATGAAAGTGCAAGATCAACAAGTGGCACAAAATTACACTTGCAATGGTTTAAAATCTAGTGCAACAGTGTTGTCTGCAAGGAAGCAACACAGGAATCTCTTACTCCTTGAGGTCTCCTCAGCCTGTGTATCTAAATGACAAAGACACCCATGTGCTGTCCACCAGCTGCCCCTGTAAATAAAGTGCTGTTGAATGGAGGCAGAGCTGTATTTAGAGCAATGTGCTGCTCTTTGCACTTCATTATGCACAGTAACGCTCACTTATAAACAGAACTTGTGTTAATTCCTCCATTAGTACTAGTAAGTCTGTTACCCTCATTGAATTCAATAACAATATACATTGCACAAAACTCAGCACAGTTGCTAGAGGGAAATGGCACAGCTCATTATTCACGTGGATAGTTGTTTTTGGGGTGCATTTGTGTAAGAGCAAACTTTCACTTTCAATCATTGATAAATCTGCCCTTAAAAGCCACCAAAGCGACTGTGGTGTGTTTTTTGATAAATGTGAAAAATGCAATTCATTTCACTAAACTTTATTAATAGTAACTGATATCTGTAGCCTGAGTCCGAAGGGATATAAACAATATAAAAAGGTGAGGTTTTGTAGCTGTACAATATCTTAGGCCCCATTAGCTAATGAGTCAGACTTCTGCCTGTGAGAGTCTCCAGGGTACAAGTTGGTAAAGTAGATGGTGTGTGAGAAGAAGAAATACTGTACTCTCAAAACTAAGGTCACATTTCTTTCAGCTTAAAGGGGCTGTTCACCTTTAAATTAACTTTTAGCATGTTGTAGAGCAGGGGTCCCCAACCTTTAGGGGCAGATTTGTCAATGATTTTCATCCGTGCGCAACATTCAGATGTAAAAAGAGTTGGGAAGCAACACAAGCAAGAAACAAGTTCCTGGGGTGCCAAATAAAGGCTGTGATTGGCTATTGATGGCCCCTTTGTGGAGGTACATCTGGTTTTTATGCAACCAAAACTCCAAGCCTCCAAGCCAGGAATTTAAAAATAAGCACCTGATTTGAGGCCACTGAGAGCAACGTCCAAGGGATTGGGGAGCAACATGTTCCTCTCGAGCTACTGGCTGGGGATCACTGGTGTAGAGAGTGATATTCTGAGACAATTTGCAATTGGGTTTCATTTTTAATAATTTAGCTTTTTATTCAGCAGCTCTCAAGTTTCAATTGGAATTTCAGCAATCTGGTTGCTAGGGTCCAAATTACCCTAGTAATCCTGTATTGATTTACATGAATTGGTCTGATACATCCCATGCAAGAATTGGCACCAACTGTGCAAATCAAAATCTCTCAAGTACATTTTGGAAATACACTTTGAGAATTATTGTCTGTACAGCAAAGTCTATGCAGCAAAAAACTGACCCGATCAGATGACCATTAATTAAATCTCTAGCTAATAATGCTTTAAAACCTTGTGCTTTCAGAGCTCAGAAAAGGCAAGAATGTATTATCTTTTTTTTTTTTTTTTTTTTGCTTTTGCTGTTTAAATCTCCTAACTGCATTTGTAAACATATCGCCAGGCTTCAGGGTTGTCATACAATGGGGCTTACTCCTCTGACTCCTTTTCTAATGAAATAGGTGCAATCACTGCTGGAATAAAGTAGCTAGTCCCATATAGATAACAGCATGGCTTTAAATACTAACCCTACTTTTTAACCCTACCAATCTCAAATTGCCTTAATGACACTACCTATGCTTAGCCAATCAGTGAGCAGCAGTAAAGTGTCCATTTGCTTGGAAGCTAGGACTATGGAAATCCAGAAATATAAAGTGATAAAAGTGTGATCTCTGCTGTATAAATATCTCTATTCATTGAAATGCCTTTATGAAGTCATTGGCTGTGTTAAGGAATGAAGGCATACACAGTGTGCTGGTCACGCTTCCTTTTCTTGTCTGAAACTCAAAGAGACAGCCAGTCATATCTGGGGCCTTGCACACGGCACCTAATATGTTTGAATAACAGTGGGTTTCTTTATGTAACACTGATTTACGATAAAATGCACAATATGAACCCACTGCAGTCTATAGGTGTGACAGATATGGTTATTATAACTGTATAGCCTTTTGCTCTGCCAAGCTCCTTGATTAAATTACGCTGTGATTGCTGAGTAATTCAGAGGGGCACCTCTGACCTCTGCAGCGACGGCAGGTTTAAAAGGATCATTTACTGGTCTCTTGGCTATGAAACCGGTGCAGCACAACAAGGAGCACGAGAAGGGACAAAGGTTATTCTTAATTGAATATATTTTAATAAATCTAGCACTGTATTTAAAGGTTTTTTTTTTGCATAGTTGACTGTTAGACCCTGTCAGAACTTAGAGACATAGAGCTGAATGCATATACTATGCATCCAATAACAAACTTGCAGGGGAATGTAATAAAAGTCGCAAAGAGCAAAACAATTCGCACCAATAAGACTAAAAATCCACATCTCACAATGTAATATTGTTCCTTAAACTGTTATTGCATTGCGAATTTTAATTGCGCACTCATAAGAAGTGCTTGCAGGTATCGTAATCTTTTGGAGCAAACATAACGACTTTTTCAGTAAGAAGTTTTATTACATTGACTGCGCATTGGCGCAAACTATAAAATTCGCAAACGGTCTTTCACTGTTGGAAGTGGACGCTAAACAGTTTCCGGGCTCGCAAAAGCTATATTAAATTCGCACAAAGCAAAATTTGTTCGCGCAAAGGCATAACATAACTAGTTTTTCCATAGCGATTTTTATTACATTCCCCCATTGGTGTTTTATATAGCAGACGTGGATAAGTAGTGTGCACTTTTCACATATTCAGGAGTCAAGACATGTCAGGAGGTGAAGAATCATCCTACCACCTCAAAACAAGTACACCCTAGGCCAGGGTAACTGGGAATAAAATGGTTTCTCAAGTGGATTCCGGCTTGTATGTTCTATAATGTAGATTTCAGTCTTTGCCAGTATGAAGGATTCCCAGTGGGTTTCCTGTTTATACTTTGTATTTGTGGCCAAATATTCCCTTTGCCAACATAGAACCCCCCCCTCCCTTAGATTCAGCATTGGATTGACTTTAACTTTGTCCATGGTACAGAACAGCGCTCCCATTTCCATTCTTCTCATCATGGACTTCATCATATCCACCTAAGTGTATAGATCCATACTTAGTTATATGTGTATTTTACAATTGGTTCTGTGAGTAGAATATGAATTAGGTGATTGAGGTATTTGCTATCAATGTGCATAGAATGCCAAGGTTTACATTGTACATTATTAACCTTTAGCCCAGTGATTCAGACTTTTTTTTTAATCAAAGCCCAGCTCTGAGATCTAAGATTTGTTGATGATGATGTTTAGTTAATAATGGTATAGATCTATTAAAAAAAAACATTGCTCTATCAGCCATTCAACCAAAGTCTCATGAATATCTAGGACAGCAACTATCACCCCAAATATCACCCTGATCTGGTAGTTGGGTTTCCCTGAGTATTAACCCAACATTCTTTCAGAATCATACCATAAGGGTAGGGGCACACGGGGAAATTAGTCGCCCGCGACAAGATTGTCTTTGTGCAGGAAAGCTTTTACGCAAATTTTGATTCCAAGTGATTTATATCCCATAGTGCTTTGCGCTACTTTCTCCTCCCATGCAAGAGCCGGTCGTTTTGGCGTTCATTCCCTCGGCGTGTTGTCTCCACATCATTACGCCAGCATAAGAATCTACATACTATGGTGGCTTATAATCTCTGTGTGTGTGTGTGTGCTTGTAGGAGATTTCAGTACTCTATGTACATCCTATTTCTGACAAATCGCTCCAAAAAGGGTTTCTTTGCGTTTTGGTAAAATGAACGACTTTGCTTTTAAAAATCGCGGGCGACTAATCTCCCCGTGTGCCCCTACCCTAATTGACCTTCAGCCTGGGTCTGCTCTGCCCTCTCAGATGGGACAGCCCACAGTCTTGGGATCACTGCTTTAGTCTGTATATATAATCTTTTCTCTAATCCTAAATGTAGGTCTGATGCAGAATTTGGACATCTCTGAGCACATGGAAGATAAGTCTTTTCTAAGTGAGCATGAAGACCCCAGTATAGGCCAGTACAGTCTGGAAGTGGGCCATTGTATTCCCATTTACTTACAGTATAGTTCAAGTTCTATGTGCAAACATGATTTATTTGCGGGCCAAAGCCCTTTCTGCATCACTTAAGTTGATTTTGAATATACATTTGTTCTGATGACTGAGTTTAACTTCCATTTTTCTGGATCTCATAGTAGAGACTGGTGTCCTGTTGGTGCCCTAAGACGCAGGATCACTTTTGTTTTGTGAAACTAATTTTTATTTTTTAGAATCTCATTTTAAGCAGTTCTATAATACAATGAAATCCAAGGAAGGCTAAGGTAGGGTTCTGGCAGCCAAAGGCAATAGAGGAGTCCACGCAGTTAGTTTGGTGTAGCTCTCCAGAGCTGTCACTTTATAAAAAGTCATAAAGCCCTTGCATTTCTGCAGCAGGTGCACAAATCATTAAAACACCATAATGAGCAATCACAGAATGGCAGTTAGTGAAAATAATGAGACACATGCTACAAACCCCAATCACAAAGTGATTTTATTGCAAATACACATATACGTAAAATATAGAAAAACACTTACTGCACGCAGGTGACTGTTAGATTGGGAATATGAATCACACATCATTTTTAAAGTCACGCAAATTGTTTTTAAATATACACAGAGAGAGAGCACACACACAAGGGAAGCATTGCTGTTACTCACACAACCCTTCATTTGGTCAACTGGAAGTGGCTTTATAATGAGAATATACAATATTTATCGTTAGAGTCCAAGGGAATTAAATGCTTAATAAAAGCATACAGTAGTTGCTCAGTGTGTTTTACACATATTGGACCTGTAGTTGCACTTTGTGATACTGTATGAACTGAGCTGGTAGAGATGCAGTTTTACTCCTACACATATTTTACTGCAAGGGATTCTAGGAATTTTGCCAGAATAAATTACCTATCCAATACACATATGAGAATAGCCAATATGCTTTTTATGCTTGCTGACTTGCTTTCATCTGTCAATGGGCATGGTCCATTCTAGAAGTCAAATTTAGCCTGTAGAAGTGCTTTTTAAAGGCTATACCATATACCCACCAGTTATTTTGAAGTTGTTAATATATAGAACAAGATTGCATCCCCATTTAAGCCTATTATGAACTATTTCCTCACCCAAGTAGTGGACCAAGTTGGGTAAATCTGCTAATTTACACTGTAGGCCAACAGCTAAAGCACATAAGTGGCCTGTACAAAGTAGAGATGCACCAAATCCATGATTTGGTTCGGCATTTGGGCAGGATTCAGCCTTTTTCAGCAGTATTCGGATTTGGCCGAATCCTTCTGCTTGTCCAAATGAGGGATATGATGGAATATGCAAATTAGGGGTGGAGAGGGAAAATCGCGTGACTTTTTGTCGCAAAACAATTAAGTAAAGAATGTTTTCCCATTCCCACCCCTTATTTGCATATGCAACTTTGGATTCGGTTCAGTATTCGGTCGATTCTTTTGTGAAGGATTCTAGGTTTTGGCTGAATCCAAAATAGTGGATTCGGTGCATCCCTAGTGCAGACATACAGTATCTTCTTCTGATGGATTTTCCACTATTTGGCAAATACATGGACTGCCAAAGTGTCTGCCTATGGGAACTTTAAGGAAGCTTAGGATCTGATGGCAGTTTATACAATATTTTTCTACTGTAAATGTTACAACAGAAACCAAAACCATATAAGCTGTGTATCTTTTATATATGCTCCTTAAAGCTGTCATCTTTTTGTCCTGCCGACATACTGTATTATTACCATTCCCTAACATGTTTGCATTTTACTAATGAACGTTCCCAATCAGCTTGGGAGATTGTCCTGACAGTTTCTTAACGACCTTGGCATGAATGTGAAATCAGGTGCATTTTATTCCTCTGCACACATGGTAATGTAATAGCACATATTAGGCATTAATCTTACACTTAGTTACCAAGTCTTCAATGTGGTAAATCAGTTCCCAGAATATTTTTTACAGTGTCTACAAAAGCATAGTCCGGAGCTTTTTCCTTAAACGAAAAAAAAAAAGTCTATTCCGTGGTCTTTCTGCCTCATTTATGTACATTTCCATCGTTATTTTGCTAGATTTATAGCAAGGTTGTACAGAAGGTTTTAGAAAGATCTTAGCCGTGAATTAAATGTTAAGAGGTAGGTTCCAGTGGGAGAGGTGTGTTTGTAATTTAAACGATACCTGCAGTATAACAAAAAGGCAGTAATGTGGAAGCACCCATTTTTAACACATGACCTTACTTAAGGAAATCATTTTCTATAATTCCTGAGAAACTCAGTCAGCGGTGCGGGGTTTTGACTTGGCTGAGCTTTCCAAGTTGCTGAAATATGGCTTGCTAAGTTGATATGTACAATCTAGGAGTGCAAGAAAAGGCCACGGAAGACAGAACGCGTGTTTAATTTATGAATTTTGCATATGAGACAGTCTCCAATTCCCTCCCTTACCATCATACACAGAAAGATGGGAGCCTGTTCTTTAATGAACGCAAACAGAACTGACATTAAATGCTGATTATTAATATTTCATTCACCCAGATGTTGTAGGGAAAACCTCATACAGGATATCAGAGTCACTCTGATTGCAGATGGGAATCGTGGTAACTAAGCATTTATATATTCATTAGCCATAAACGAAAGGACTTTTAAGGTTTATGTTCTGTTTATTGATGGAAACCAATGGATATAAAACACAAATGTCTATTTAATGTGAGATACACAGAAGACAAGTAGTGCAGATCTGAAGGTTTGGCAGAATACAAGCCCAGCTCGTTTGCTCAACAGGGTGTTTATATGGGAAAAAGCATGGAAGCCAGGAAATAATTATTGGAATATAAAATCTCTTGATGAAATATATTTGGCAATCTTCATTACTTTGGTTGAAGGAAAACTGCTGGACAATGAAGAGGTTAAACATGATATATCCCTTAATGTATTTAACAAAACAGAAGCTACAGATGGAGCAATGGTTTTCGTGAAACTGTGGGACACGTATAATTGTTAGGAATTTCCAATACAGAACCAGCTGGCCAAGATAACATGCTGGCACATTTTCTTTATGCTACCTGGTTATTACAAAGAGAACTGCTGAATGATCCATACAATAATACTGTGTTGGCAGAACATTTCCCTCTGTGTCTCCGGGGCTACTGTTATCTGCCTCTATGTGACATTCTATCTACATAAACTGTTCTCCACATACATCCTCCTGTGACCCCCTCCTCCCTAAACATTTTTAGATAAAACACTTTACTCATTACAATAAAGCACATGATAATACGAAACATATCAAGTATCCAGACACATTATATGGCCAAAACTATCCAAATATTCCTTATCAACTAACATAACCCTCACTGATGAATTCCAAATTGTGTCTCACACAAATGCAGCAAAGCAGCAGCTGAAAACAAGCCTAACTCATCATACACATGCCAAGGCGTCTGCTGGAGGGTATAGAGGTTGCGGCCATTGGAAATGTGTTCTCTGAATCCCGCTATACCACCTGCCAGTGTGACAGTTGGGTTTGCCAGATGCCAACAGAGCACTGCCAGCTGACTGTTAGGGGCAGATTTATCAAAGGTCAAGTTATGTTTTCCCAAAAAAGTTTAAGTTTTTCAAGGGTAGTTTTTAATCAAAAATACAAATTTTTGATTAAAAAAAAAACTAAAATTTTGCGGTATTATTAAAAAAAAACAAAAAACTAGAACTAGATTTATTATACCCCAAAGCTGGAAATAGCTAGAATCCGGAATTACTCCAGCTAAAACCTGTCGAGGTCATGTAGAAGTAATGGCAGAGGTTCCTTGAACCATTTCAAGATGTTAATAGTGTTCACAATGTGTTTTTAATTGGTGGGTTTTGATCAGAGACTCGATTAATTTGAAAAAATCGAGTTTTCTCCTCACTGAAAACTCGATCAATCCGAGTTTTTCGGTAGTTCGCCCCAAAATCATTGTTTTAAGTTTTCTCCATTCAAGTTCAGAAGACATCGGAATTATGAGTTCAGTCGAGATGTAAAAAACCTCACAAACCTGTAAAACTTGACCTTTGATAAATAACCCCCTTAATGTTACATTTGTACATGGTATACCACACCAGGAGGAAGGACCAGCTCAAAAACACATCTCTTTGATCAAATAATCCCAATCTCTGTCTTGGTTTTCCTGTGTTTTGTATCAGATTATTTTTAAAAAGAAAGTCTTGTGTGCCATTTGCCCAAACCTTAAACCTGAAATATGCTGCCAACCTTGACCTTTTGCATCTGATGGATTCAGATTTTCTGGCCTTTGTAAGGAGTTGAGGATATCAGCGACAAAACAACCAACTTCATATTAGCTGCACCCAAATTACATTAGGCTAAATTTAATATGAACCTCGAGGGCATATGTTTGACGCGCTTTCTGTAAGATTACGAAGTAGATGTGCATAAATTTGTTATATCCGTTCTGCATGGAAACATACATTTATAACGGCTTCCACAAGAACAGCAAGAAGGCTAGTAACATCATGCATGGAAAATATTTTATTTACATGTTAAGGTTTACCTGTTTGTCCAGCACATGATTTTTATATTTTTTTTGTCAACAACAGTTCTATTTTACATGAAAAAAGGTTTTCTTCCTCTAGGTGTATAAAGAGCCAGAAATCACTGATACTGTATCTGCTAGGGAAATGTGGGTTATACAGCCATTAAGCAACACTAGAATGCCCAAAAGCTGTACTGGAACTTGGAAGTCCTTATTTATATGAATTTTAGAGGTTCTGTACTAAACACACAGGGGCTACTTTATGCTGTACTAGCCCACTTACCCATAGCATTTCTGATCCTTATGTTTGTAACATGTAGTAGGCTGTTCAAAACATGCTTGCTATTAGCACCTATGTTAATTAATGAGCGGTACAGTTTACTAATGTGGGGACAGTAATTAACGTATAGCCAAGATATTGCTTGTTGCTGGTATAGATCTGTTAAACGAATTGTTTTACCCATATAAATACATTTAATAAACATGCAAATGTACATTTATATGCACATGAATTTAGCACTCAGACAAAAGCAGTAAATGCATACATACATATTGTATGTAGTTTCCCTCTACCTCGAGCCATATTTGCCTTTATACGAATAGCTAGGCTGCCATGTGACTTGCTCCACAAATAAAAGGTGCCTTTTCTGGCACAAGTTTAAATCTAAATGTGCAGAGAACTCTACTTAAAAAAAACAGTATATCTTTTTAACTAAACCGCCCTTTCTTTTAAAAAGGAATACATTTATTTATGTAAAAAGCAATTAATTAATTTAGAACACCGCTGGATAGTTTAGCCATCTGATTATCATATCATTCCAAGCTAATGAGGCATTGAGTTCTCTATATTAGCCATTTATGTCTAAATGCTGTAATATTGGGTTTAGCAAGTTCCAGCCAATACCGCTCAGTACAGAGTGAAAGGCAGTGCAGCACATTGATAAGGACAGATAGGACGAGGGGCGTAAGTGCTGAAACCTGTTGCAACCTAGATAACGTTATTTCATTCCTGCTTTCTCACCATCCCCGCCGATATCAATTGGCGTACATTTTGTACACCACGTCAAAATGAAAGTATCATAAGGGTGAATGCACAGCACTAGGCTATGATTTAGTATGGACAATATGGGGATATCCCTCCCAAAACAGCCACTTGGTCAGAGGATAGCTTGACAGAATGTTCCACCATAATGTAGCACCAAGCCTGGCTCAGCTCTGGAAGATGCCAACATGTCTCTCTTTGTAGCAGTAAATTCAGTGTATCTGATGCTACTAAATGTGTGGTACTCGTCCAAGCGACTCATGGTATTCTCTATAATTCATACAGAAGGATAGGGGAAAAGATTCTCATGATATGAGCACCTTCCTCTCTCTTTGGTTTATCACGTGAAACCTCATGGACGAGATTCAATTAGAGGAGATAAAACGTTTCTCCAACTTCAGTTCCAGTTTTCTTCTCATAGACTTCAATAGTTTTCAAGTGATAAACCTTGAGAAGTTTTTCTCAATTAAATTTCATCTCACATTGAATCTCGTCTATGAGATTTCACATGATAAACCTTTTTCTCAGTGAATTGAATCTGACCCTTTGTCTCACATACTTAACTCTCTTCTACTTAACAGAGTAGAACAATTTTCTCTCCACCCGCTGACTTTGTATCCAAGTAAGCATCTGTTGTACAGTTGTCTAATGTTCCTGACATTGAATCCCTGTTCTGCACAGGACACACCTTTTCCTTCTATGACCATAAAAAACGACTCATCAGAAGTTAAGATGGCAATTTTACTATAATTATTTTTACTTTCAAAGATACGTTCTAATTTCTGTAAAAAACTGTACTTGTTCTACACCAGCTAGTAACCAAACCTAGGCTCTTCAGTCACCACAAAACTTTACTTTCCAGCAACCATTGCCAGTTGCTAAAGATGGTTGTTGGGAGTTGTATTTCAATAATAACTGAAAAGCCATGTGACTATTTTCATCAATATAAAACATTAACTTCCGTCTTTATCTCCCCTACATTTCCTTGACATCAAATTCTTAATTTCCTTTAACGCTTCCATAATCTGTACAGCAGTGTCCAGAACATAATAAACAGAGACCTCAGCCATGGTACCTGGGAAGACAACTAAAATTAAGACAGACCTTCCTGGGAAATGTAAAATTTGAGCAAATGATAGAAAAACAAAAAACCTGGTTGGTTATCTGGTGCAAATAGCATGACATTGATGTCATCTCTAAGCCAGGTCGCTTTGGGGCAAAATTGCAGCTTTGAGGGAATAACTGCCGCTTCTAATTAAATTTCCAGGATGTGTCACCAAGGCCTTTTTTTCCAGTAGTTGCTCATGTTACATAAAATAATAAAGTCAAGCTATTCTCCATGCCTTGTAGCAGTTACTCAGCTTTCAAACATCGGCAAATGCACCCTGCTTTTATCTCGCGCAACACCAGCCATCCCAGGGAACAAAATCGTACGCAGCTTTTTTTTTACTAACTGCTAAAGCTGGTAATAATTGAGTAACGCTGACATTAAGCAACACCTTTTTTGTTTGGGTTCGTTATTTCTATCAAGTTATAAAACTGTCTCACATATCCAAACTGTAATATTAAAGGCACACACACCCTACAGTACAAGCTTCTCTATGTACGTGCTCTTTCCAAGCTGACCATTGGTGACAAGTTTATCTAGTACCTCTTCATAAAAGGCAGGAGAGTGTCTTTTACCCCTCAATAAATGGCAGCAAATGAAATATCTTCCTTGGTTGATACTTTGCTACTTATAGTACAGGTAGAGTTCTGAAGACCTTGAATATTTGTAACAAATATAACCTTTATAGCAGACATTTTTCAGAATAAGAAATGTTGCAATTACTGGGGATGATTGCATATGCATTAAAGAATCTATAATCACTATTAGTATGCAATACTGTGGCAAAAAAAGTAACTAGAATGTATTGATGATTGTGGGTGATTCATAGCTTTGGTTTATTTGGTATGCATTAATGCAATACATGTATTTGAAGAGATGTAATACTGTGGCATTGCTTCCTTTCCAAAGTTCTTCAAGAACCTAATTTGTCACTTGGCATTGTCTACTAGTTGTTGCACCAAGGCAATGGAACAATCCTAAGTATATCTACCCTGTGAATTTTTTTGATTACTACTATCAGCTGTTACTAAGGTAAAAAAGCAGTCTTTCCTTTCCTAGACCCCCCCCCCCAGAAAGCCACTGAATGAGGAATGTATTTTGACCTATTATAAACAGACCAACTATTGATTAATCCACACATGCAGTCATCTGTGGCTGTCGATAACTAAACTACGTTACAAATATGGTTTAAAAAAGGCATATGTTGCCTGCCGTACATAAAATTATAAATATTGGAAAATTGTATAAATATGCCACTGTATTTTCTTATATACAAAACTGCTATATATACAGGGTTAATAAAATAAACCCCTCACAGATTATGTGGCCTGCCGCGAAAGGTTTAATAATTATGTAAGCCTTTGCTAAGAGATTTATATACAAGACACAGCTGCCGTGTAATAGTGGAGGGAGAGAATGTTTACAGTACAATCTGATCCATGCTGTCTGATTAAGTAGGAGGGGGTCTTTCGTATTTTAGCATCAAGTTGAAGGAGCGGGCAAAGTTGTTGGAAAGGGCGCAATTTTGGCTCTCCTGCATCAGAAGGATAAGCAATGCCAAGAGGAGGAGCAGTAGAAGGAGCAGCTGGAGTGGAAGTGCGGCACAGCACACACGGTGCAGGAAGGAGCACAGACCCCCAGATGACTTCTGTAATATCAAAGGATAGAATTAGCATAACACAGCAGAGCCACTATGAAATTCAGCTACACATCTCTTATAGCAAACATTTAAATGATTTTTGTTGGATATTTTCTCTCAGTTGGAATGTGAACAAATGTGCAAATGTGAGCACTGAAGAATTGAAAGAATACTATTACTGCATTCACCCAACTGCTCTTACTTTTGATATTGGAATATATTCTCCAAAACTATACTTGCAAACAGATTATTACATTTTATGATAGTAATCCAGGCTTAGATGTGGGTAAAGTATAAAAGCTTGTAACTAGAGGTTAAAAATGAATATATGTATTTGAGCACAGTTAATCTTCACGTTGTTTTAACACTACTTATTTCAAGGTGTAATTACCTATGATAAATGTTATTACTGATTACATGTAAGTAAACACCCTGTACTATAGGAACACGCAGGAACAGAAATCAGTTTTATACTGGTTTCAAGACCCAAATATAAGCTTTACAGAGGCAGAGAGGTTACAGGTAACACTGTTTAGTCTTTAAAGGGAAAGTATCTTAGGATCACTAACATATTTTCTTAATTTACTTTCAAAAGTAGAGTATTCAGTGTTGTGGGAAGGATGTTTTAGTCACAGTCAACTACCGTGCTGACAATGCGCTCATACATGTATTGTACTTTTAAATCTAATTGTACCTTAGTTATTCCTCTTAGCTCTTCAGATGTTTTTATGCTCTGTAAAAAAAATAAAATAGAAATCTTGGCATAAATTCAGTACAAGCTAACACTCAAGTAAATGTAAACTATACCCCGCTTCTTTTATTACACACTTTTAACATGCGTATTACTGTTAATGCACATGCAAAAGGCTTATGGGCTAATTTATGATTGCAAGTAACAGTGCAGAAAAAAAGTGCACCCATTAAATTGCTATTAAAAATTGTGTCTAGACATGCTCATTAATACTTGCATCAGAATGCCAATGCTCCTGCCATGAGACAAGGTAAAAAAACAGGGGCAGCAAACGCTGCATACGGTGAGTTTCTTAGTTAAATTTCAGGCTTTTATAATGGAAATTTGGCTCCTCTAGTGTAGAGAGGGCAATAGCGATGTGGTCTTGACTCTTGACTCGCTCCTATGCCAAAGAGATAAGTGCGAATCAAGTGAGATTTCACTGGGCATGCTTTGTAAGCCCCAAAAAAATCACTGGAGGGTTCATGGTTGCAAGTAGGGATGGGCGAATTTGACCTGTTTCGTTTGTCGCCGACGCCCATTAAAGTCTATGGTCGTCAAAAAAATTTTTGCGGCGAAATTTATGGGCGTCATTTTTTTTGGCAAAACAAGGCGAAAAAATTCGCCCATCCCTAGTTGCAAGAGAGTCCTGGAATTAACGATTTGCCAATAATTGCATGCAAGTTGCAGTGCACACTATTTTGCAGATGCCTAAAATTATTGGGGAATAACACTGCATTGTGAGTAACAAAACACAGCAAGTTGTGGGGCTAACTGACGAACATAGGTGCTGAATTGCACACTTGCAGTTGCCATAATAACCAATTAACAGTTTGTTTTGATCAGTTTACTATAAGCTGGGAAATGAAAGCAAAGACCTGATTACTAGTGGCAACTGCACTTGTATAATTTAGTACCCATATTCATAAACTGGCTCTTGTATGAATTTTGCTCCTTGCACTGTAAATGAGCCAGTATGAGGTTTATGCACTGCAGAATGATCGATTAATTATCTGTTCTTGACCAGAAAATGCTGATTGGTTGCCATGTTACTGTAACGCAGTTTGTTGGACAAGGTAGCGTCCCTGATGTTTTATTGCTGCAACATGGAGAATGTGATCTTAATCTTTATTAAGTGGACAGGTTCATTTTTGTATGTGGTCTCACACATTAGTGATATTAATAAGTGGTTTGCTAGCTTATGACTGAAATGTGGTTTGTCACAACCTAGGAAATAGAGCTGCAAGAAAGTGCATCAATTTGTTGTGCATCATTTCTCAATGTGGGTTGTGAGTACAGCAACTGCCACCTACAAACTTTTTCAAGCAAGAATCATATGGGTTGATTATTATTGTCCCCAATGAGAAGTGTTCTACTGCAATCCTATAATCTTTTTCACTTCTACCTTAATGCCACATTATATAAAGACAATCATTGGACATTTGCACATTTAAGACTCTAATCAAAAAACATTCTTTAGAAAAAATCTTCTGAAATGCTCTCATATTTGTTAAATGCTGATTTTTAAGAAAACGTGCAAGGTTGGTAGCCAGGAAGTTAATATGGAAGGCTTTGCTTGTGGTGGAAGGTGCATGGGGGTGTGTATCAATTAACTGCTTTAAAGTACAGAACCATGGCCAGTATTACCCTATCATTATCAGGAAGATTGCTCTATTCTGGGTTCTGAATTACTCTTTATGAGAAGAAATATAGAGCTAGTCTTTTTTTGCATTTCTGATGTCAACTGCCTCTGCAGATTGCAGGATAGCACCCCTACATAAAACAACTGTCTTTCTGAGGATGCTATCTGCTCATAGGTTCATAAACTCACATCAGCAAGCTTCAGTTTGAAGTACAGAAGTCTAGGGGGCAGATTTACATAGGGTCGAATATTGAGGGTTAATTAACCCTCGATATTCGACTGCCGAATGTAAATCCTGAATATTGAAATCGAAGGATTTAGCGATATTCCTACGATCGAACGAATAATCATTCGATCGAACGATTAAATCCTTTGAATCGAACAATTCGAAGGATTTTAATCTATCGATCGAAGGATTTTCCTTCGATCAGAAAATTGTTAGGAAGCCTATGGGGACCTTCCCCATAGGCTAATATTGGCCTCGGTAGGTTTTAGGTGGCGAACTAGGGGGTCGAAGTATTTTTTTAAAGAGACAGTACTTCGACTATCGAATGGTCGAACAATTTTTAGTTCGAATTGTTTGATTCGAAGTCATAGTCGAAGTAGCCTATTCGACCATTCGAAATTCAAAGTGTTTTTTCTTCTATTCCTTCACTCAAGCTAAGTAAATGGGCCCCTAGGACTTCTTACCTCAAATAAGCTTTATCTGTTTTGTTGCATAAGCTGACTGTTGGTGTCTTACATCAATGAGTTCTCAGGCTTTTTAAAGCCTATAAAAACCCAATCACAGACTGAGTCATCTCTCCCTTCCTTTAAAGATTTGCTGCTACAGCAATGAAGTGAAGAAGTTCTCCAACAAAAAGGAATATTTTCTTTTCTGAAAAGGTTTGCTTGCCATAACACAAGCTTCTGCAATGCTACTCTTATTCCAGAAATTCACCAGCGACGGCTTGGCTCACATCACCACACTTCGCCATGCAAAATTCGCCAGAACAACACTAATTCACTAAAATCTAAAGTTGTGTCCCAGGGCTCTGAACGATGGCGAAGTTGCGCTAGCGTTAATTCGGCAAGCAAAGCAAAGTTGCGCTAACGTTGGCTTATTTGCATATATAAATTTGAATGGACGTATATGTTGCAGCAAATACATTACACAAACCTTAATAAAATAAAAAAGAGTTGTTATATTGCCCTACACATGAGTCCAGTGTATAGTTTATGTGCCATATGTTAGGAAATGTAGGGGAGAAGCTGGGTACCCTAAAAAAATCTTACGATCTTTTGCAGCTTATCACCTTGAAAAACTGAAAAGTCGTCACCCTTTTAGAGGAACTCCTATCTACTCAATTGCACTTTGCCTGGTCTGAGGTGGTGAAGGCAAGTCTGGCGCAAGAGGTTACTTTCATTAAAATTGCATCTTAGTAAATTTCAGTAGTTACATTAATTCGTCAGAGTGAAAATTCGCCTGGCGTTAGAGTGCGAAGTCGCGCTAGAGTCAATCTCCTTCGATAGCGGATTTACGCCAGCGCCCATTAGTAAATCGGCAAAGTCCCAAAATGACCTCACGCTGGCACTTTGCCCTTTACTTAATTTGCCCCTTAGAGTGCTGTAATGCATACCATATTAGTGCAATGAAAAGCAAACTAGAAGAACAAACTTTCTGCCTTCTACCAACAGATTGGAGTTATCTGGACATTCAGTAATGCCATTTAATACCAGAATGTTCAAGGTTCCTCCAAAGTGCTTATAAAGAGGCTGATTTATTAAAATTCACTGTGACACATTTTCAGTCATTATTTATAGAAACGTGAAAAAAAACCCTTAATCACACAATCTAAAACTTGTCTAGATGAGGCTGAACCCAATAGGGTGCATTTTTTTTGGAAGTTTGACAAGTGAATAATTATTTTTTTTTTATAGATATTTACAGAAAAAGTTGTGATCATGATTTTCTAATACTGTAAATGCTTGAAAACGTATAGAAATCAGTTTTTTTGCAACATTTCACTATGTATTTTTTCAGTGATTG
Organism: Xenopus petersii; assembly: GCA_038501925.1. Classification (NCBI taxonomy): domain Eukaryota; kingdom Metazoa; phylum Chordata; class Amphibia; order Anura; family Pipidae; genus Xenopus; species Xenopus petersii. The sequence goes on along the minus strand of CM076686.1, from coordinate 58,954,398 downwards.
TGACTGACCAATTTGTGATTTTCAAAAACTGCATGATTTCTAAGAGTCTTCCTTAGTGTAGAAAAAGGCCTCATATAATATTTATAAGCAAGAGAAAAGCCAGAAACAACAGCCTGCAGTACAGTAAATATTATGTACAAAACAAATACCCAACTGGGCGGTAATATGGCACACACATATTAAACCTACAGTGTCATGAATCATCAGTGTTATCCGATGAAATAATAACCCGTTACCAAATCACCCAAACACAGGCAAAACAGGAAAAACCACTTGGGATTTGTATCAGAGATAGTGTAGGAAGATAGAAAGCAAATTCTCTGTAAAGCCTACTTACTGCTGTGCTAGTGGGAGGAACATGAGTGAATTGGTATGTATGAGAAACCACACAGTTTATTTGTGTATACTGACACCTATAGAGCTTTTTGTATTGTTTGGACTAGTGAGGCACAGCAGTTTTATTTTTTGCTTTCTACAGTACTACTTACTGTATGTTACTGCCAAGTATGATGGCAAGAACTTAAAGAAACTAAGTAAAAGGGGAAACAAATGTGTTGATTTTTTCGTTGAATTTCCATTTTTACTGTGTGAATATTGTATCTGTAAGGATGCAGACAAGAAATTTCCTTTATAAGGCCCAGAAGCATTCATAAGTCTCTCCCAAACAGTTTGAAAATGTTCCAACATAAACTTTGGTCCAGATTCAATTTAGTTAGAAAGGGGTTTATCACATTCAATCTGAATCAGGCCCATTGTTTGAAAAGTTTTTGTTGTGGCAAACAAACACGTACAATTATTCTGTAGAATGTAATGAAGTCAGCACACTAGGTAGTGTGGATTAAAAATGGAAATGCTCAGTCTTCCAGAAGGACTGTAATTTTGTATCAGTGTCCCTTTAAAATGTGTGTGCCATATCACTAGTCAGTTGATTGTTTAATAGCCATGTTGTCTCTCTACTTTTTCCCTCAAATAAACCATTAACATTAAATTAGAGTTAAATGATTAGCTTCTTACCGATGAGCTTCCAGCATCTCTTAGTTTGGATTTATAAAGCATCCATTGGTAACGTAGGTCTTCCAGTCTTAAATTATCAGTAACAGCCATGGCTGGCATTGAAACAAGCAAGGATTCAAACAAGCGCTGGCCCTGGGGTATCCGCAGCTGTAATCTCTGAGAAGAAAAAACATATTTAAGGAATGAGAAAAGCATCTTTAAATCAGTGCAGATGAGCCCTCTCATGACTTTTTGTAATCAATATACTTAGATACATGCAGATTAAAAGAGCAAGGGTAGGCTGAAGCCCAGGGTGAATCCCATTGTAGAGGAGAATTCAACCCTTTAACAAAAAAACCTGTACCCCCCACCCACGTAGACCCTCCTTCCTCCTCCCCAAGCCTAACTGCCCCCCTGGGGAAATGCCCCATACTTTATACTTACCCCTCGGCGCAGATTCTGGCATCATTGTTCCACGCAGCCATCTTCTGGGTCTTCATCTTCTTCTGGTGCTTTGCCAATTTTCGTGAGTTTCGGCGCATGTGCAGTTGTCGCAAACCAGCAAGGTGCTCCAACTGCGAATGTGCCGGCATGCCGATCTCCCACTCAGTTTGCCGAAGACACAGAAGATGGCTCTGTGGACCTCCAATGTCAGAATCTGCGCCGAGGGGTACGTATAAAGTATGGGGCATTTCCTGCGGGGGCAGTTAGGATGGGGGGAGGAGGGGGGGTACGGGTTTTTTTGTTAAAGGGTTGAATACTCCTTTAAATGCCCATAGACTTTAATGGACATCGCCGATGGCAAATTTTTGCCGAAATTAAACGGGTCGAATTCGCACATCCCTACTAACTAACTATATTAGAATAAAATGTTTTATTTTGCACAGCCTATATATTTACCCACTTTTTATTTTTATACTGAACAGTTCCTTTAAACAAACTGAGGCCCCTGGCAACTGCTTAACCACAGAAGTGTTTCTGACTGTATAGAACAGGATTTTCACTTACCTGGAGCTTGCTGAGCCTGGATTTCATTTCCTCCTTGCTTGATGCTTTTGTGCTACAGATTTTGTTCAGTGTGGAATTCTCTTCCTGCAGCCAAAGCTCAAATTCCTTCAAGAGATTCATGTGGCCACCACTTATCTCTGTCTGCAAAAATTAAATAATTATGTTTTCCACAAGTTAATTGTGGAGAAAATAAACTTTTTTTTCTCGCTTACATTTTACTGCTATTAAAGGCATTTTACTGACATATCAAGAGTGAGGCACATTGCATTTTGCAAATGAGTTTTGGTATTTACCTGTCTCTCTTCTTTACTTTGCACAGAAGATGAATCCACAAAATCCACAGATTCTGCCAGACTGATACCTTTCTTGCTTCTTTTCACAGAGACAATATTATATGGAGAAGTTACTTCGGTCACTGTGGTCTTCGGGCTGCCTGCCTGGAATCTTGAAAATGCAAAAAAACTGTGATAATACACTTGCCAACAAGGGGCCAGATTTACTAAAGGGCAAAGTGTCCATCACTAGCAAATAGTCACAGAAATCCCATCCACAGGGACATTGCCATTTTACGAACAGGCATAGAGGACAATTCGCTAGCGAAAGAGACCATCGCTAATGTAGTTTTGTGCCCTATCACCAGGCAAATTTTCGCTTAGGTGAACGATCGATAACCTGAATATTCACAAGTGCGAATTTTATAGAACTTTAACACTTTCACCAGAGTTTCTCTCGCCACATTACACTTGGCAAACTTCATAAGATGAAGCTACATCCTCCTCAATCTTATCTCATTATGTCTTATGTGACATTATATCCTATATGCCATAAAAGTTCTAAAGAACACTTTTTTTTTTCATATTTTAAAGTGGAATTGCCTTTAAAAATTGTAACTATTAAAAATGTTTGTGTTAACATTTTTTTCCAACCATTTAAAGGGCATGCCACATTTGTTTTAGGGTGGGTTCAAGTCTAGGGCATTAGAGGATCTATTTTGTTTTTATTATGCTTCCTTGGACATCTGTAATAATAAGTGGCCACTTCAAGCATTTGCACCAACATCTCTAATAAAGGCATCCATACGACTTATATGTACCCATATTTAAATTGACCTAAGCCTAACAGGGGAATGTAATAAAAGTCGCAAAGAGCAAAACAATTCGCAGCAATAAGGCTAAAAATCCACATCTCGCAATGTAATATTGTTCCTTAAACTGTTATTGCATTGCAAATTTTAATTGCGCATTGCGAATTTTAATTGCGCACTCATAAGAAGTGCTTGAAGGTGTCGTAATCTTTTGGAGCAAACATAACGACTTTTTCAGTAAGAAGTTTTATTACATTGACTGCGCATTGGCGCAAACTATAAAATTCGGAAACGGTCTTTCACTGTCGGAAGTGGTTGCTAAACAGTTTTTGGGCTTGCAAAAGCTATATTAAATTCGCACAAAGCAAAATTTGTTCGCGCAAAGGCATAACTTTTTGCATTGTGAATAGTTTTTCCGTTAGCGATTTTTATTTCATTCCCCCGCATGTGTACTAACAAAGTTTGGCTAGGCAGAAATGAACGCTAGTGGAACATCAAAGTGGTGCGAAGTGTGGTGGAGCCTGCACAGGTGAAAATTCGCCCTTTAGTGCATTTGCCCCATGGTGTATCATGAGAATATAACCCTAGTGATGGACTTGGAGATGTACAAACTGTAACGATATGGACAAAGATGGTAATTACATTCGTTATGCTGAGGTGAATGCAAAGCTAACAGCTTAGACAAAAGCTACACAGTACCAACTATAATGGCAGTGTAGGGTTTTGTTAGATTGGTGAACATAGATCCATAGAACAATTCTCTGCCTTTTTGTACTATATCACTGTATATTTACATACTCTAGTCTTGTGTTCTGGAAAGTGTTTTCTTGCTTTCTTATGCTGGAATAGGAGAAGATAGAAAATAAACTGGTGTCCTTCCTTCTGATGGTAAGAGCTGCCTCCCTGAACAATATACAAGAAAAAATGAATACCCTCAGTGCACAATTTGTCTTAATGTATTAAGTTAACTCAGGAAGCCTGTTAGTAACTGAAGGAGATGCACACACCCAGTATTTATCTTCAAGGTGCTTGAACTTTTTCCAGACTCTCCTGATGTGCTGACTGGATCTTCCATATTGCTGGGAGTCACAATAAATAAACAGATACAACAATAGGTCAATAAATGCAATGTAATGAGACAATGCACAATGCAGTCATGGGAAAGAGAAAACAACTGGATTCTCTAACCTGGACAACTGGTTTATCCTTGGTGCTATCCGGTTATCATCTGATCTGACTGTTATGTTCCTTGGGCTGGTATAGTAGGCAGTTCTGCCAAAAGACAGAGACAAATAGTAGATGGGATACAATGCACCATATACATTTGTTACTTAAAGCAGCATTTGAAAACTTTGTTTTATTGAAACTAAAGTGATTTTGCTATGTGTACTGTAAATGAATACCCCACTCACTTAGTGGTATATTATTTGCTACTGTTGTTGCAATTTAAGGTAAACAGTTTGTGATAACATTGTCACAAATAAAATTATTAGTCTGTGGGATGTCTGTCAAGCTAAAGCACATAAACACCACTGTATCTTTATTTTGTCTCACTGTTTGCCAATAGAAAAACTAATGCTGAATACATATTTACTGTCTACATTCTGACTACAATGGGCTGTATTAAGAAAGGATATGTTAGGAATAGGAAATACAATTATTTTCACTATCCTTTCATTTTTATGACCTAGATGTATGAGATTCAAAATACCATGGAGATTTCCTATAGCCCACAGAGTTTAGGCTGTGAAAATTAAATTGTTGTGGCTAGTAATTACAGAAACATCTTTCAGGCTGTGTCCTGCTACCAGGTCAGGTCTCTAAGGTATAACGCTTAAAATGCATGTACATTGGTGACTTATAAATCTTTGGTGCCATAAATGCATAAATATGGTAGCCAAGACTTTGCCCATATACAGTATATGCCCCAAGGGCCTTATATAGCAGAGAGCAAAACAGTTGCTTGCTGTGTGGGATTCACTAACCTGGATGCCTGTTTTTTCCCCAGAAGTGTTTGATCATTGTCTGAGTTACTGGGGAGACTGCTGTCATAGGCACTGCTGAAAATAAAAGAGATATGATGTCAGCATATCATACAGAGAGATGGTGTACAGTGAAATCCCCCACAGGGCTAGATCACTCCTAATTCTGAATCCTTGATTTAGTGGCAAAAATAATTTAACATAAGATAAAATTTGGCTAAAGAATTGGAACTCAAGGAATATTGCTTCTCTATGGTATTTTACTACCGCACAGTAGGGTGTAATACAGACTTTTGCCTGAAACTGCAGTGGTATATCAAGGTCACTTGAAAGGAATGTGCCTTCTTTCTGCTATGTCTCTTACCACATGGTACTAAAGGGCCCATTTACTTAGCTCGAGTGAAATAATAGAAGAAAAAATACTTAGAATTTCGAATGGTCGAATGTGGCTACTTCGACCATTGAATAGGCTACTTCGACCTTCAACTACGACTTCGAATTGAACGTTTCAAACTAAAAATCGTTCGACTATTCGATAGTCGAAGTACTGTCTCTTTAAAAAATACTTCGACCCCCTACTTCGGCAAATAAAACCTACCGAGGCCAATGTTAGCCTATGGGGAAGGTCCCCATAGGCTTCCTAACAATTTTCTGATCGAAGGAAAATCCTTCGATCGATGGATTAAAATCCTTCAAATCGTTCGATTCGAAGGATTAACCCTCGATATTTGACCCTATGTAAATTTGCCCCTAAATCTATGTATAGTTATTTATTTATTGTTTGCCTCCCTGTTTGTACTTTTCTTTATTGTAAAAATGTATAGCATTGTGTATATGTACTATTTATACAAAGTTATTCATACATACACACAAAATTCAATCGTAAGGTACGCATAGATGTTATCTAACAGGTCGCAAATGAAAAATAAAAGATTGCATTATTCCAGTTTAATAAGCCTGTTAGTAACTGAAGGAGATGCACACACCCAGTATTTATCTTCAAGGTGCTTGAACTCTTTCCAGACTCTCCTGATGTGCTGACTGGATCTTCCATATTGCTGTGATTCACAATAAATAAACAGAGACAACAACAGGTCAATAAATGCAATGTAATGAGCCAATGCACAATGCAGTCATGAAAAAGAGAAAACTAAACACTGGATTCTCTAACCTGGACAACTGGTTTATCCTTGGTGCTATCCGGTTATCATCTGATCTGACTGTTATGTTCCTTGGGCTGGTAAAGTAGGCAGTTCTGCCAAAAGAGACAAATAGTAGAAGTGGCTTTTGAAAACTTTTTCATTGAAACTAAAGTGCTTTTGCTATGTGTACTGCAAATTAATACCCCCCTCACTTAAATGGTATATTATTTGCTACTGTAGTTGCAATTTAAGATAAGCAGTTTGTGATATCATTGTTGCAAAAAAAAATGATTAGTCTGTGGGATGTCTGTAAAGCTAAAGCACATAAATGCCACTGTATCTTTATTTTTTTCATTGTTTGCCAATAGAAAAACTAATGCTCAATACATATTTACTGTCCTTTCATGTCCCCTACTTAATTTATATGAAATTGCATTTGTTGAAGCATCTTCTGTCTATCTGGTTAGCTGCTCACAAGCTACTAATAACCCTCCCATGGACTTCCTTTGTGTTATAATCCCATTGCAAATTATCATAAAGCAGATCGGAAAATGAAAAATAAAAGATTGCATTATTCCAGTTTAAAAAGCCTGTTAGTAACTGCAGGAGATGCACACACCCAGTATTTATCTTCAAGGTGCTTGAACTCTTTCCAGACTCCCCTGATGTGCTGACTGGATCTTCCATATTGCTGTGATTCACAATAAATAAACAGATACAACAACAGGTCAATAAATGCAATGTAATGAGACAATGCACAATGCAGTCATGGAAAAGAGAAAACTTAACAACTGGATTCTCTAACCCGGACAACTGGTTTATCCTTGGTGCTATCCGGTTATCATCTGATCTGACTGTTATGTTCGTTGGGCTGGTAAAGTAGGCAGTACTGCCAAAAGACAAATAGTAGAAGTGGCGTTTGAAAACTTTTTTTATTGAAACTAAAGTGCTTTTGCTATGTGTACTGTAAATGAACACCCCCTCACTTAAATGGTATATTATTTGCTACTGTTGTTGCAATTTAAGGTAAACAGTTTGTGATCACATTGTCGCAAATAAAACTATTAGTCTGTGGGATGTCTGTCAAGCTAAAGCACATAAACGCCATTGTATCTTTATTTTTTTCACTGTTTGCCAATAGAAAAACTAATGTTAAAAACATATTTACTGTCCTTTCATTTCCTCTACTTTAATTTATATGAAATTGCATTTGTTGAAGCAGCTTCTGTCTATCTGGTTAGCTGCTCACAAGCAACTAATAACCCTCCCATGGACTTCCTTTGTGTTATAATCCCATTGCAAATTATCATAACATTTAGAGAAACTTCTAAAACAGAATCTACTGTCCCCCAAAAAATCCCAGCAGGCCAATTGTTTGTTGCATAGGATATACTAACCCAGAATAAGTGCCTGAACTCTCCATAGCATCCGCTGAAGGTATAAGTGGATCAGTAACCTGAAGAACACTGGAACTGAAATAAATTAAATGAATAGATTAACACTATAGTTGGCCATTTAATATAATATTCAGACTACAATGGGCTGTATTAAGAAAGGATATATTAGGAATAGGAAAGAAAATTATTTTCACTATCCTTTCATTTTTATGACGTAGATGTATGAGATTCAAAATACCATTTAGATTTCCTATAGCCCACAGAGTTTAGGCTGTAAAAATGAAATTGTTGTGGCTAGTAATTACAGAAACATCTTTCAGGCTGCTACCAGGTCAGGTATATAAGGTATAAAGCCTAAAATGCATGTACATTGGTAACTTATAAATCTGTCTTTGGTGCCACAAATGCATAAATATGGTAGCCAAGACTTTGCCCATATACTGTATATGCCCCAAGGGCCTTATATAGCAGAGAGCAAAACAGTTGCTTGCTGTGTGGGATTCACTAACCTGGATGCCTGTTTTTTCCCCAGAAGTGTTTGATCATTGTCTGAGTTACTGGGGAGACTGCTGTCATAGGCACTGCTGAAAATAAAAGAGATATGATGTCAGCATATCATACAGAGAGATGGTGTACAGTGAAATCCCCCACAGGGCTAGATCACTCCTGATTCTGAATCCTTGATTTAGTGGCAAAAATAATTTAACATAAGATAAAATTTGGCTAAAGAATTGGAACTCAAGGAATATTGCTTCTCTATGGTATTTTACTACCGCACAGTAGGGTGTAATACAGACTTTTGCCTGAAACTGCAGTGGTATATCAAGGTCACTTGAAAGGCATGTGCCTTCTTTTTGCTATGTTTGTACTTTTCTTTATTGTAAAAATGTATAGCACTGTGTATATGTACTATTTCTATACAAAGTTATTTATCCATACATAAAATTCAATCATAAGGTACGCATAGGTGTTATCTAAAAGATCATACATTAGTGGGCACATTTATTTAGCTCGAGTGAAGGAATAGAATAAAAAATACTTCGAATTTCGAAGTATTTTTTTGGCTTCTTCGACATCGAATTGGCTACTTCGACCTTCGACAACGACTTTGAATCGAACGATTTGAACTAAAAATCGTTCGACTATTCGACCATTCGATAGTCGAAGTACTGTCTCTTTAAAAAAACTTCGACCACCTACTTTGCCACCTAAAACCTACCGAGCATCAATGTTAGCCAATGGGGAAGGTCCCCATAGGCTTTCTAGCCAATTGCTGATTGAAGGAAAATCGTTTGATCGACAAAGTGTGGTGAAGCGGATCGAAGGAATAATCGTTCGATCGAACGATTAAATCCTTTGAATGGAACGATTATTCCTTCGATCGTTCGATTGAACGAATATCGCTTAATCCTTCTACTTCAATATCCGAAGTCGAAGGATTTAACTTCGAGGGTTAATTAACCCTCGATATTCGACCATTAGTAAATGTGCCCCAATCTGTTTAGTTAATTTCAATATTTGTATTATTTGTATTTTGTCCTAGTTCTTAAAAATTTAAAATTTGAAACTGGTTGCTAGTGTTACTAACCCTACAAACCAACCCACTTCAAAAATGTAAAATGTAAGGAACTACTTTACTTTACAGTGAATGAATTCCCTTTCTTCTTGGAGCAAGATAAGGCAAAGAGTGCTCACTAGACAGGGATATAAAGTCTGCCATGACAGTCATTCCACTACAAAGCCCAGGAAATGGGTGGGAAAATAGGGCTTCCCTGATATATCCCAAGTTATTGCTGTTTGGCTAACTAACCTGGATGCTTGTGTTCTCCTCCTTGGTATCTGACTATTGTCTGATCTGACTGTTACACTGGCAGGACTGGTGTCATTCAAAAGCCTAACAAATAAGACAGAAAACAGGTTATAATTATATACATATAGTAATTGTACAGAGAAATCCTTGTTCAATTCGCCAGAAATCTCATCCGCAGGGACATTGCCAATTTACTAGCAGGAGTAGAGGACAATTCGCTAGCGAAAGCGACTATTGCTAGCGCAGGTTTGCGCCCTATTGCTAGGCAACTTTTCTCTCTGGCGACTGGCAATGAATTTGCACCTGGCGAAGTGGCACAAAGTGTGGTGAAGCGGTTGCTAGCAAAAATTCGCCCTTTAGTGAATTTGCCCCTATGTTCTTACTACTGCCTGAGCATTAGTTTAATTCAACAGATCCACTCACCCAGTCTTCATATTTCGGTTCCTCCCAGACTCTCCTGGTGTAAAGGATGAGCCATTTCCAAGCTGAACACTGGGACTAGAAACATATTCATTAATTAGTAATAAATAAAAAAATAATACACTGCATATTAATTCACTGAAGTTCACCAGTACAATGATTTAGATTGAAAACAGATTTGAAAAAAGTGGCATGCAGACCATCAGCAATTATAAATCTGCAATCATTAGTATGTAACTGTAAGCTACTCAAGTATAGAAAGATAGCAGCGTCCCTCTTATTGGCCAGCAGACAGGTTGGGAGACGTCAGAGAGTTCCAGTCTGGTTACTTGAAGCTCCGGGGAGAGAGGTAGAGGGCGGGGAGTGTGTGTGTGTGTCTCTGCGTGTGTGTGGGGGGACTGCTTTGATTTTATTTGCCCAGGCTGATTTTTACCCCCAGTCCGGCTCTGCGTACAGGGGCGACATACATACTTTCAGCAAAACACATGAACTCTCTTTACACAGGCTGTTTTTGGTCTTATAAATGTATCTGGAAAAGAAACTCACCAACTACAGCACAGAAGAATTTCAAAGACCAGAAGGCAGTTAACAGTGCCTTCTAACTTTTGTGATGGTGTTACCATCCTATATGACCCTAATTGGCCTTCTGGTTGGGCACTCATTGGGCACCCTATGGTGGTCAGCCCCATAGTTTAGGAACCACTACTGTAATATATAATTTATGAAATTGCATGTTTAAAACAATAAAGCACGTATATACAGAAAGGCTGATATAAGTACGTGACTTAGCAAGTGACACATAGGATAGTTACAAAGGAAAATACAATTAAGCTTTACATATTTCTTAAAGGAAAACTATACCCCCCAAACTATGTAGGTCTCTATAAAAAGATATTTAATGAAACAGCTCATATGTAAAACCCTGCTTCATGTAAACAAGCCATTTTCACAATAATATACTTTTCTAATAGTATGTGCCATTGGGGAATCATAAATAGAAAATGGCCATTTTAAAAAATATGGCCCCCTCCCTGGGACCACACGATTCACTGTGCACACAAACATACCAAACAATCTGTAGCTTAAGTATTCATTTTGGGGGTATAGTTTTCCTTTAAAGCAATGGTGCATACTAACCTGGATGTTTGGTTTACCCTCGTTGGTATTCGGCTCTTGTCTGACCTCACAGTTATCCCGGATGGACTAGAGTCACTGGTAATGCTGGTAATGCTGATAAATAACAGATTGAATATGGGCAGTGCTTAGGGTATTTTTACTGCTGCTAATTATAGCTGTGATTTTGTGACAGTAATGTGTCTCAAGTGTGATGACTACAACCATTCAGTAGTAAAGTAAATATGTACTACTTTATAAAATATACACATTATTTTTAGACACACTTAAAAGATTTTTTTAAAAAATAAAAAAAAAGGGTAATGCACGGGGGGGGAGTTGCAATTTGTTATTAAATCACTGGAAAGATGCTCCTGTTATTGCAGCCCCCATCTTTTTTCGTAATTTCCATTGCTCCCTTGCAGTTATGTAGAGTTGTGCAGTATGGTAAAATTGGGAGTATTTCAGTGTTTTGAATATCTACATGCTTTCTTCCTGTGGCTAAAAAATCTTGCTCTGTGAGCCTACAATGGAACATCCTTCACACCACTGCCTGGTTTCTAGGGAAAATTGTAAACCAACCAGGTAACTGCTGAAATTCCAAACCTAAGAGTTGCTGAACAACATCTTAATAGCTCAAAAAAAACACCACAAACATAATAAACCCCTTAAAAGACTATTTGCAAACTGTCTACCTCATGCACATCATACTAAAATGTAAGTGAGCTACCAGTTTAATGTAAAGAAATGGCATGTTATATCAGTGACATAGAGACAGAATTGAAAGTGGTACTTCATCTTTAAATTAACTTTTAGTATGATGTAGACAGTGACAGTGTTCTAAGACAATTCACAATATGTCATAATTTATTATTTTATAACATACTCAAAGTTAACTTAAAGGTAAAGCACCCCTTTAAAGGAGAAGGAATACCATTTTACACTTGGGGTGCAAAAAGTTAGGCACCCCCAAATGACTACATTTACTTACCTGACACCCGGTGCCGGTGCTCCTATCAGCAGAAAACCACACTAGCCCAGGGTTCTTCTAGCGACCACCATCGAGAGATCCTCTTCCTGCTTCTTCGGTTTTCAAATTTCCGGGGCAGACGCATGCACAGTAGAGCAAAATAGCCAGCTTTTTGTTAATGTCGGCTTTTCGCTCTACTGTGCATGTGCAGCCGTGAGAAGATTGCTCTGTGGTGCTCACTATACGAACACCGGCCAGTGCAGTTTTCTGCTGAGTAGTCACTTGGGGCTGCCTAACTTTTGGCACCCCAAGTGTAAAATGGTATTTCTCCTTTAATAATAATTTCATGTCAAAAAATGTTTGTGCTTAATTTTTTTAAAAATGTAGCAGTTCGCTCACTTCTGTCTCTAAGGGGCATTATTAATAACCTCTGCACTCTTCAGATGGTTAGGTGATAAAACATAAAAAATATCACAGAAATATTTGTGCAGAGGTATCATGAATATATGTGTCAGTATTAGCTAGCATTGTCGGCTGTATCAAAGAAAACAAAAAGCAAATAGCCGTTTTAAAAAACTCCTGAGTAAAAGCTGGTGAGTTGCTATACAAGTCAATGTGAATTATCTCAAGCAGCTTTATTTTTTTATGTACTACAGTTGGGGCACGGAATGGAGATGCTTCTCTCAGCCTGCAAAGAAAATGTAGGCGGGAGCAGAAGCCAATGCTCAGTGTGACCGGCCCTAAATAACCAAGTGATCAAGGAAAACAATTCATAATTACAGGAAGAAGTTGAGCATAGTTTGTCTTGTTTTTTCTTCTTCTCAATCTCGAAATGTGCTATTTTAGCTAAACTTGGCCCATCAAGCCTGCTTATTACTGTATAAGTAATACTAACCTAGTATTTATTTCCACTGAACTCTTCTCAGATTCTGTTGTTGTGGATGATGGATCATTTTCCTGAAGGACACTGGAATTTAAAATGAACACAGCAGATATTTATTGAAGTAGGCTGATAGGTGAAATATACAGAGTATTATACAATGTGTACAAGCAGCATTCATCAAGGCAGGTGCTTATTTACCTGGTTGTTTTGTTTGTTCTTTGTGGTATTCGGCTTTTCTCAGATGTTAATGTTACACTCTGGGGACTGGTGTCATAGACAATTCTGATAAGAAAGAGAGACATGCTGCTGTTAGGGTAAGGCCAGACGAGGAGATTCGGGGAGGTTTTGTCGTCTGGCGACTAATCGCCACGTGTTTTGCGCGATTATCTCCCCGAACTGCCTCAGCGTTTTTCCCCATAGGCTACAGCGCAAAGTCGCCTGCGCTAATGTACACGTGGCAATGCGTTTTCAATAGTCGCCCAACCGGCGCGTGTGCATTAGCGCAGGCGACTTTGCGCTGTAGCCTATGGGGAAAAAACGCTGAGGCAGTTCGGGGAGATAGTCGCGCAAAAGACATGGGGATTAGTCGCCAGGCGACAAAACCTTCCCGAATCTCCTCGTCTGGCCTTACCCTTATAGGAAAACATATATTGCCGGTGTGCACAGAAATCCCTTACTGTCAGTAGTTAGGATAAACCATTACAAATATTACAATAGAACAATATAAACTGAGTATGCAGGGTTTCTTCTCTAAACGGCTCCTTTCTGAAATTCTGATTCATGTGAAACTATTTTGACAGATGATGGCATGATATGGGGAGGCACATTTATTAAAGGTCAAATTACAAATTCATGTGTGTTTTTTAAAACTAATAAATTTGAATATACTCAAAATTCGACTGGGGGTTATTTATAAAAAAAAATTGAATATCTAAAACTCGCCTGAATTTTATCGACTTGAAAACTCTGAAAAAAACCCGAATGTCAGGAAGGCTACTAACATGTCCAAACTGGTCCCTGGACGTCTCCCATTGACTTATACATTAACAGGCTAGTTTTAGGTGGCAAATGGTGGAATTTGACTTCTTAAAGGGCCAGAGTGTGATAAATCTTGAAATTCGAATTAAAACTCGAATTGAGTTTGGATAATTCACAATTTGAAATTTGAGAGTTTTAACTATAAAAAAAATCTAATTCTAATTTTAAATTCGACCCTTAATAAATCTGCCCCTAAATGTGGAAATGGCAATGTAGTACACTTCCAATTTTCCTTAATAAATTGTTAAAGGAAAACTATACCCCCCAACAATGTAGGTCTCTATAAAAAGATATTGCATAAAACAGCTCATATGTAAAACACTGATTCATGTAAATAAACCATTTTCATAATAATATACTTGTTAAGTAGTATGTGCCATTGGGTAATCATAAATAGAAAATTGCCATTTTAAAAAATAAAGGCCGCCCCCTGGGATTGTAGGATTCACTGTACTCACAAACATACCAAACAAACCATACTTGTTAGGTCACATGAGCCAATTAACAGACAGAGTTGTGTCTTTTGCTTCCTCACTTCTTCCTGTTACAGTTAGAGTTGTAGTATTTCTGGTCAGGTGATCTCTGAGGCAGCACACAGACCATCACGAAATGGTGGCTCAAGGCAAGAGATGTAAAAGGGCAATATTTACTTAAATATATATTCCAGTTTGGTAAGATTCTTTAATATGCCACTTAATATGATATGAACTATCTGTTGCTTAAGTGTTCATTTTGGGGGTATAGTTTTCCTTTAAGTATTTTAGGAAAGCAGAGATTTGGATAATACATATATATTAGTGTGACTCATATTCATGCACGCTATTAATTCAGGACTTCTGAGATAGCACAGGTTATAAAGGAAATCATTTGCCCTAAATCCCAAACAATAGTACAGTTTTTGGCAGAAATATATTCAGCGTGTGTGGATTTTACTGGTCTATACTGAATGTAGCCCAGTATGATTTCCAAGGCTTTAGTTCTTACCTGCCCACAATGCCACTTGGTCCAAACTCTTCAGAACTGTTGAAAAATAAACAGATATAGAAGCATAATATCTGCAAAAATATTTTTATGCTCAACAAATATTACTTAAATGAGGTGGTTCACCTTTAAATCATTTACCCTAAATGCCAACCAATAGTACAGTTTTTGGTAGAAATATATTCACCTTTATTCTAGGTGGTAAAGCGTGTGCTGACTTTATTGGTCTATACTGAATGTAGGCCTGTATGTATTTTGAAGGCTTTAGTTCTTACCTGCCCACAATTCCACTTGGTCCAAATTCTTCAGATCTGTTGAAAAATAAACAGATAATTAAGTTTATAATTAGTTATTACACAACAGCTGTTGCCGTAATAAAGTCCCACACAATTCACTGCGTTCAGTGGGGCCGTAGGTAATACAGTATATATGCATGAAGTGCCCCCAAAGGCCCTGTCAGAATAAATACATGTCTTTTCCAATAAAAATACCACACTTTCTAGAAAAGTATATTATATTTAATGTTTTAGGGCCTTTTAATTTTATTGTTGTTACTGACCCTTCAAAAAAAAAAAACAGACTCTGTCTATACAACAACTTCACTTACTCATTACTGTTGTTCATCTCATTGCTGCCATTATCAGACTGAGACGCAGTCCAGTGTAGTTCCGTATCGGGAAGGAGGCTGCCAAAATATAGTAGAATATTCTACAAAGAGATCCTGTACACAACAGTTCTCAAAGCAAGGCATTCCAGTAAAACATATAACAAGAGCATCTAAGAGAAGCTTAGTGTACAGACTAGACAAAGTGCTATTGCAATATCCTTTTCCTTCTTAATTGTAAATGTTGCTAGTACAGGTATGAGACCTATTATCCGGAATGCTTGGGACCTGGGGTTTTCCGGATTTTGGATCTTTCCGCAATTTGGATCTTCATACCTTAAAGTGGACCTGTCACCCAGACACAAAAATCTGTATAATAAAAGTCCTTTTCAAACTAAACATGAAATCTAATTTCTATTTTTTATTAAAGCATTCATAGTTGTTGTAAGCTTATTTCAAAATCTTAGCTGTCAATCAAATATTGTCTGCCCCGCCTTTATGCCTTAGGCATAGAGGCGGGGCAGGCAATTGCTTTCACTTTCCATTCAGCAGTTACTAGATGTCACTGCTCTCCACATATTCCCCCGTTCTCTTCACCATTTAATTGTGTAACCAGGGCATGGGGATGGACATCAGGTCCCCCATTCTGGTGCACAAACAAGATTCTGAGATGATACAAGGCTTGTCTTAATAACAATGTCCACAAAATGGCTCCTGCCTGCTTGCTGTAATTATGAATTCCCAGACTGAAGGAAACAAGATTCAAATAATTTATATAGTGTAATTAAAGTTCATTTTGCTTGACTAATGTGATGAAATAGGATTTTGAATATTTTTTTTTGGGTGATGGGTCCCCTTTAAGGGGCAAATTTACTAAAGGGCAAAGTGACTGTCATTTTGGTACTTCGCCGATTTACTAACGGTCGCCGGCGTAAATTCGCTATCGAAGGAGATAGACTCTAGCGGTACTTCATTCCCTAACGCCTGGCGAATTTGCGCTCTGGCAAATGGACGTAACTACGCAAATTCACTAAGATGCGGATTTAACTGAACGTTACTTCTTGCGCCAGACTTGCCTTCACCACCTCAGACCAGGCGAAGTACAATAGGTTCCCTCGGCTTGTGTAGTGTAATGTATTTGCTACAACATATACGTCCATTCAACTTTAACTTCCCGCCATATGCAAATGAGGCAACGCTAGCGCAACTTCGCTTCGCTTGCCGCAGTAACGCTAGCGCAACTTCGCCAGCGCTTGGCACCCTGGACGCAACTTCGGATTTTAGTGAATTAGCGTTGTCCTGCCGAATCTACGCCTGGCAAAGTGTTGCACTGTGAGTGAAGCCGTCGATGGCGAATTTACAGAGGTTAGTGAATTTGCCCCATAGACTACTAGAAAATCATGTAAACATTAAACCCAATAGGCTGGTTTTGCTTCCAATAAAGAATAATTTATATCTTAGTTTGGATCAAGTACAAGGTACTGTTTTATTATTACAGAAAAAAGGAAATCATTTAAAAAGAACTTTCTGGATAATGGGTTTTTGGATAAGGGATCCCATACCTGTATAAAAAATATCCCCTGTAGTGTAGTGGATGTTTAATAAGTCTGTTTCACCAACAGACTTTAGTATTTTTATCTTACAGTTCTTTATATATTTAAAGATCTGTTTGTGAGTTCCAAGATTTAAAAAAAAAAAAACATTAATTAAATTGCAGTATTTTTTGAGGATACTGTCTTTTAAGGCCTGTAAAATACTAAGAACATTGACTATGATATGGAAATAACAATATATATATACTCACTCAGTTGTCTGATTTATGGAGTTCTCATATGTAATTTTAGGTGGCGGTAGTGCCAGTCTCTGTAGCTCTCTGTCTTTAAATGTTCTATCCAATTTTGAGAATATAGAATAGTAAACAAAAAAAACCCATTATGCTAGGGCAGAACGCAAAATTCAAACAAAACAATTTTTAAAGGGGAACTATCACCTAATTCGATTTTCCTTTTTCAAGTAAAACATAAGCTATTCATAATTCACATTTTTTAAAGATATTTTATCTCAATAAACCTTGGCATGTCTCGGCAAGGAAAAGGCAGCTTGGGGATGTGGTGATGGGATGTTATTTTATAACTCTATTAGTACATGTATACTTCAGCTAGAAATCTTCAAGGAACTGTTCAGTATAAAAATAAAAAGTGGGTAAATAGGTAGGCTGTGCAAAATAAAAAATGTTTCTAATATAGTTAGACAAAAATGAAATGTATAAAGGCTGGAGTGACTGGATGTCTAACAGAATAGCCAGAACACTACTTCCTGCTTTGCTGCTCTCTTGGTTTCCACCAATTGGTTACCAGGCAGTAACCAATCAGTGATTTGGGGGGGGCATGGGTCATAACTGTTGCTTTTGAATCTGAGCTGCAAGCTAAAGATCAATTGCAAACTCACTGAACATTTGTGCCCTTACGTGACCCCCTTCAAGTCACTGAGTTAGAGAGCTGAAAAGGAGGAAGTTGGGTTCTGTTCTGTTAGACATCCAGTCACTCCAGTCTTTATATATTACATTTTTGGCTAACTAACTATATTAGAAACATTTTTTATTTTGCACAGACTATATATTTACACCATTTTTATTTTCAAACTGAACTGTTCCTTTTAGATAATCAGCTCAGCACAATGGAAACAAACGCATAATGAAGGAAGAATGCTTCCTGAATGTATAATGGATGAACTTGTCTTGACTGACTTGCAAACTTAAAAAATACACTTTATCTAAGATTAACAGATCAAGGATGATGAGATCCTACCTTGCTAGTGCTTCCCAGAGTAATTTCAGAGACACCCAGGAGGCATTAAGCTGCCTCAGCTCATTCTGAATGTGAGCAGCTCCTTCTGCAGAGGAGGTCTCCATCACTAATAAACCTTGAGATTCTACCTGTTGTAGCTGGATATCTTTTTCTGTTATCTCAGACAGCAATATCTGTAAACGGTATGTTTTAATCAGTATGGCAGTGCTGTTGATGTACAGACTTATACTATACAGTTAATTAACATACCTGTATTTCCTTCTCTCGGGACTCAACATCCCAATGCCCATTGCTATCCTGGAATGATTCCAACTCCTGCCTTGTCACCATGAGCCAGCGCTGAAGATCTAGCAGTTTGTCATTGAATATCAGATGGTCCTTAATGTATGTTTTGCTTTTTCGTTTGTTAATCTGGAACAATGGTAAGAAATATATAAGGAAGATATAACTAAGTAAAGTACGGATGAATTCTGCATTGAGTTTGTCAAAAATGTTACCACTAGATTAGGTGGAAATGGATATTATAACTTGCAGAGAAACACAAACTGACTAACACACCTGTCTTAGCTGGAGGAGAACCAAGTCAGAGTTAGGCGTAGAGAAAGGCATACAAAAATAGTCAGTAGCAATCACATTTACAAATAAACATTTTACATTAATAACTGTATATACTGTATTAGAATGTTGCTTAGAATTACAATTCTATTTTTAAGCAAAATGTTATATTTCCTACAAAATTGTGCTTTTTTTTTATTCCCAGGACTACAGTATTGCCGCTGGCCATTGCATCTGTCCAGCTTCTTTAGATGAATCTTGAACAAGTGTGCCTATTTAAGCTTGCAAACCTTGGAACTACCACCACCCTGGACAAGCCAGTAATAACAGAGTGTTCTGTCAATAGGCACTGTTTGATACATCAAACACAATGGCAGATATAAACTATCAGCATGTCCAGAATGACACTTGAATTGTGGGGGAAAACATGGCTAAATGCAACAGTCTGGCAGATAAATGTTCCTTGTAGTGACTGATGACATTCATTTTATGACAATACATGAATATGTGTATTTTTGGCACACACAGTGCTGAAACTTGTCTGAATACACAGAGATAATGCAGATGTTCCAGTGCATAAAGGAGCTATATTTGTCAACTAAATAGTTAATATGCTCAAGCATATAAAGACCTTGCAGTGTTTAGTACAGACGTTCAGTAAATAAAATTCCTAAAAAAATAGAAAAAAAGGGGTTTGCAAAGTGTATATATGATCATGACCACATGGTGGTGCAGTTAATACTGTAAAATAAATGAATGTATTAACGGAATGTCTGGGTTGTTATTTATCATAATTTGTGACAAACTATATTTGAAATGTAATGATAGCTCATATTTATAGAGTGATTCAGATACAAACAATTTACGCACTTAGAACATATCATTAACTGTTTAGTTGCTGAGACACAGAAAGACAGTTCAAGAGTGGTTCATCTTGCAAACACTTTTTTCAGTTCATTTGTTTTCAAATTGGTCACCAGAAATGACTTTTTTCCACTCCTTTCCATGCTTTTTTTTTTTTACCATTTTCCCAAAATTGAAGTTTAAAGTTTAAAGCAGGGGTCCTTGCCGTGGACGGTCCTGAACTGGGCTGCCAAACAATTAACAAGGCACGACGATTTGGATACCGGCACGCCCAAATTGGACGCCAACCCCTCCCTGACTTCTCCCTTCCCACCCGCCCCCCTGGAAAAAAATTTGGCTCTTTTTTTGGTCCCTGGGCCAAAAAAGTTTGGGGACCCTTGGTTTAATGTACCTGTCTCTCTAGTGTTTCAGTCTGCAGCTCAGTAATCCAGGTGCAGATTCTGAACTGTTACAATTTGATACATAAATTGATACATTTCTCTGCAGCACCTGTGGAATATTAGCGACTATTGTATCAATTATAACAGCTGCCTTTATGGAAATTCATGGATTCTGCTCAGCAGGGCCAAATATAAGAAATGTATTAATTAATGTATTATTTAGAACAGTTTACAGAGTTGGTGACCCCCCCCCTCCCAAATCTGTTTCACAAAGACATAAAAAGGTGAAAAATTAAGCTTTAATTCTTCAATATTAGAAAAACAGTCACAAATAGAAATAGGAATTTTTTATTTCTATTTGAACTATCCGAAAACAACTGCACTGGAAAAAGTGTTGGAAGGTGAACCACTCCTTTAACGGTTCACATACTGTACCTCAAGTGACTTGTGCAAGGTAATGTATTCTGAAGACAGCTGGCTGACTTTAAGCTTGTGAGTGGGACTTGATTCAGCCATTGAAGCTACCACTTTAAATTCAGGTTCCAATTTCAACAACTCATCCTTAAACATCTGAAAGAGAAAGGAAGCAAACATTGACAACTTGTAAATGTTCCCAGCAAAGTTACATACTGTACAGGAAAATGTCCAATCTCTCCATCACAAACCTCAAATCTCTGCAGTTGTGTATCTTTCCCTACAAGGTCAGGCTGTAATTCGCTTTCTTTGCCAGCTTTGATTCTTATGGTTGACACCTTTTTCCGCAAATGCTCAAAAGCAGCCTCAAATTCTTTACTCTGGGAAGCCAAACTCTACAGTTGAGGTAAATAAAAATGGGTTAATATCATTAAAGGTGCCTTGGGGATAGACTTGAAAGCATTATATTAATAAACATAAAAAATCTATTGAAAGTTCCATGTTTTTATTGTTGGTAAAGTTGCCACATGAGTATTTTTATTAACAGATTCTGGCATTTCGACTGCCCCTCCCTAGAGTGAATCAGGTGAGAGCAGAACAGGTGTTTTATGAGCAATAAGAAAGCACTCAAGTGATTAACATGATTAAATATTTGATGAAGAACATGGAGATGTGAAAACAGCAATCAGGTGGGTCCATGGCAACCCAAGCAAAGCATAAACTGGGACCTCGTGATCTAGTGAATTTTCTTTCCACATCTTAGCTATTGGAGGGTGAAAGAAAAGAAAGATAAAAATACAATTAGTCCATATGATCTGCATTTTAAATGCTTAAGGGGTATTTCATCTTCACAAAACCTATTGCATTGGAATAATATACCATCAATAGTGACTGCTGCTGACAGGTTCCAGCAACAATCTGAAACAGTTGGATTCAAAATCAAGCTTTCTGAGATGCTACTGAGAAGCAAGGGGGAAAATATCACAATTCATTGTAATGTAAATTGTAGAAAACGGTGAGAAAATATAAATAGAAAATCAGCTGGTGTACACTGTGGTATACTATCTGAAGCCAACGAGAGGCAGATTTATTATAGCTAAGAGGTAACTACTGCTGATTTGCAATGACGTGGATGGTTGGTTAAGTACATAGATTAACACTGCGTTAGAATGAAAGCAGATCTCATTCTTTTTCGGAAATGTACTAAATTGTGCTGCTGCTATAGTTCAGAGCTAATACTATATATATAAAAGAACTGAACTCAGCTGCTTACAGAAGCTTTTCCCGAATCTTTCCATACTGTATTTTGCACTTTTGTAATAAAGACGATGCAGAAAAGGTCAATTGGATTTTACCATGAGCAAATTATTTGAACAATTAGAATATTTACCAGTAAGGTTTCCTTTCTTTCCAGAAGAACAACATGGAGAGAATCCCTTTCCCTTGAAGCAGATGCCACCTCAGTGAGAAAGGCTTTTGCCTTCTGTTCACCAAGCACCCCGCTGATTCGTTCCTTCTTTGTCTGTAGAATACTCAGTTTGTCTTCTATATTGGCACTCTCCTCCAGCAACTTCTAAACAACAGAACAATGCAAACACATGATGCAAAAATGATCCTTATTACTGAGATTGGCATAAAAGAAACGTGTATTTTTGCTGAAAACCTTAGTCTAATATTGAGCACTCAGTACTATAAATGACAGTTTTTCAAGACTGCCTGAAAAGGTGGTATTCATAGTTTTGCATGGTGGCGGTTAGTATTGCTGTGTTGTAGTGCAGGGGTTGTAGCTTGATTCCTGCCAGAGATTGAAACTCTATTGAGGCAGTACATCTCTGCAAAGTGCTGCTGTATATGAATAGCCATTAAACATGTATTTGTCTGTTTTTGCTATAATTAATAAATAATAATAAGATAATATTGTTAATAATGTTAATTTTACTAGATTTCGCTAAACATTTCAACCACATTTAGTTAACACCATAATCTGCGTTTCCATAGGTCTCATGGTTCACTGTTCATGCCTAGAGCTAGTGACAATCTCAGAATTGTACAATTGAGGTTGACAACAGAGATTGTATGATATATAATGTGCATGAATGCAAATCCTGACAATTCCCTACTGAATAAAAGGCCTGAATCTATTAACTCTTAGCCAGTCAACCTCAGTGAGGTTGTTTATACCAGAATAACAAATCTCCTATGTTTGTTAAAAGTCTATAACAATTTGCATATAGTGATGTCAGATCCACAATAGTAGTTTTGAAACTTAGTATATAATGAAGAACACTTTTTTTTACCTCAATCTGTAGCAAGCAGTCATGGTTCAGAACAGCATCGCTCACAGGAGTTGATGTGGTATCCAGGACTCTCTCACATATGCGTTTCCAGTGCTGGAATTCCAGCAGTGGAATCCGGAAGTGCTGTTTGAGTGCTGATTCAGTCTCAGTGCTTACCTTGAAGGCTTTGCTTTTAGCCCTGAAGAAAATACAACAGATTGGGAATAGACTTGGTTACATTTTTAATTTCAACCTTTTAAATTGTACTAGCGGCAACAAAGTATTTCTTTAGTTTTCTAGAGATCCATTTTATGTATTCTGCTGCTCCCTCCTTCCATGAGTGAAGCGCCTTTTTTCGTGTAGATTCATTCAATTATGACCTTTCATAGTTTCCCAGTTGTCTCTTCCTCTCCAGGGCTAGGTAACTAGCATTTGCAAGTTATTTAAGAAGAATGGGAGTAATAGATACATTCATAATTTTATAAAGAAGAGCATTCTTCTATCTTTTGATATAGCAACAATCCTAAAATAATAGATTTTTAGAGACCGATGATACCTGAACCATAATGAATGGGATTAAGCTTGCACTGGACAAACATTTATGAGACATCTGAATGCCATATTACCTTTGGTATTCCCGGATTGCAGCTATGACTCCATCAGAAAGTGGCTGCACATCTTTGGAGAACTTGAAGAGTTCCTTCAGCTGAACCTTTACCCCTTCACCTTTTGTTTCCTCTGCTGCTAAAGCAGACTTGGTGGCCTTGGGGACAAACATTGTAGATGATCATTATCAATTAGAAACAATTTATCACTCAACTTTACAAGGGCTCATTAAGCACCTTATCATTAGACATCATTTTGGTAGGAATATGATGGCATTTTATAGAGTCCATTACCTTCACTATGTTTAAATGAGATGAATGACATTAACAAATAATAAGAAAACAGTGAGACAAACAGTTCACATTACAGTATTCCTGATTTTAATGGTTTCATAACTGATTGCTCACATTAATATATACTATTCTATAAACTCACATAATGACTATATGACTACATAAAATATACTGATTTTTGTGGCTTAATTGCTCAACATAAACATCTACGAAATAGTTTTCAAATTTTGTGGAGCTCAGAACAGTTGGGAGAGTGGGAGGGCAGCATGATGGCCACTTGCAGTGAGGTTTGGAGACTGCCTGTTTCCTCTCCTACATACTCCTGTGAGCCTAGATTGAAGGTCATTTAGTGTAAGATTCAGATGAACACACATTTGCTGTCCTACTTATTGAAATTACTGCTGAATGTCTGATGCATGGAATAAACTAATTGGGAGACTTTACAAAATAGACCTCAAAGTGGGACCTTGAAAAAGAATTCATAAATGTACCGCACTAAACAATAAAATGATTGTGTTCACTATAAGGAACCAGTGACTAGCTACAAGATTTTTCCAGTTAGATAGTTGATTGCAAACCCAAAACTAACATTTTGGTTGCAATAAACATTCAGTACAAATTTACAATGCTAAATCTAATGTAATTGCAAATCTAATTTCAAATTTGTAAATGTAATTGTAATGGGAAGCAGAATATGCTTTTTTTATTCACTACGCTTCTGGTTCTGATGTAGGAGAAAGTGAGCTGATTAACAGGCATGTGAAGAAGCATGCAGGACATTGTGAAAATGTTTCAATAGTCAAAACCAGCAGTAAGAGATGATAATAGAAATAAGACTATTTTAATAATAATACTATTACTATTGTAGCGCCCTTACACTATTATTAGACACCCTTACACTATTATTATTGTTCTTATTATTATTATTTGTATCACACGATTATAAAACCCCAACACACCTGGCAGCATTGTACAATAAATGGGTGTATACAATAAACATAGAGATTGTATACAAAAGTACAACGGATACAAGAGGTAAAGAGGCCCTGCCCAAAAGCTCTTACAACTGTATAACTGGAAGGTTGCTTCCAATGTTACATTCTTTAATTACCAAAAATTTTATTTTTAGGTTTTCATCTAGTTTGGTTGTTCCTGTGATTAGGTTGTAGTAAAGGTTGTAAAAAAAAATACAACAATATAGCATTTTTGTGGGACTCTGCACCATTACTTAACCTTTTTAAAAAAAAGTACTCTTATGAAGACGTGCAACAGAGAGTACCAGTGAGGCAATGGCTTATTTCACAGGATATTCACAATTAACTGAGGCCTGAGATAAAGCTTACGTTTAATGTTTTCCACAGAGCTAGCAGCTCATCTTCACTTTTCACCCTTTCTCCTGATTCCAGACTCTCCTCCAGTCTCTGGATGGCTTTTCGGAACTCATTGATGTTGGCTTCCAGTTGCCTGGCCAAAAGTAGGAAGGCATTTTCAGAGCTGTGAGCCTTGAGAAGACTCTCTTCTTCATCATTATTCATGCGTTTAAGATCTGCTAGAGCTTTGCGCAGCTCCTCCAGCTCCTTGCAGATTTCTTCTGCTCCTAGAGGGGATGTATTCTTTATCACCTCTAGTGACTTTCTCTCAAGGTCTTCCAGTTCCTTACCACCACTCTGTACCTCCTTGCTGATTTCCTACAAGATTAGAGAGAATGGGAATTACACATTGTCTATAACTAAATAAGGGAATATATAGCCTGATTATACTGTACTTGGAATTGTGGTTTACCACAAGCATAATTAAAGCTTTTAGTTGTGGTACTTCAGCTACAGCTGGTGATTGATTAAGGATGCAGATAACTATAGGTTGGTTATGGAAGCCATGTATATTATAACTACAATGGGTACAATTCATATGATCTTCAGGCTGAATGATATTAGCCTCATTATCAATGGAAACTCAATGAAAGTTTATTTTCTCCATGCTGTACTGTACAGAAACTTGTATTCCTCATCAGTATACTAAGCAACATTTCTTTTTCTACTTTTACACTACCAGGCACTTATTCTGGGAATACATTCAGTAATTTTAGTAATAATTCAGGACCCTGTCAGTGCAGTGTCATTGATACATGTACCATACACACCTTTTCACGTGTTTCTAATGAATATCTACTTCCTGAACAGGCAATTTTCAGCTTTTTAGCTGTTTCTCAACTACATCATGCCAAGTTGCATAAATTGTCACTAACCACCAGTGGCAGGTACAGTAAATGTAACACTAATGCTTTTATTGATACCATGTCCACTGCAGTTTTAAAATCTACAACATTGTTTTTGAGTTAGTCTGCTAATTAAATTGTTCCATTCTCTCTATCAAGTGATGTACGTGATGCAAGTGATACATGTGTAATATGTATGCTTTATTTAGATACAAGATAAAAATAATAATAATTATTGGTGGAGGTGTACTTCAGGAGTGGCTAGAAAGTTACATGTCTAAACTACCAATAAATTATTTGTTGATGGAACCAGTAATGCAGATATAAATGATAGGCTTGAGTCTAAAATCACGTGAACATTCTCAGGAATGTCACCAGGCATGCACTTTGCATCTAGGGTGTGGCTTTGTTTTTATTATTGCACACACTCACACATGAGCAATGTTTCATAACTACGTGTTATGTATAAAAAATAAGTACACATTGCCACAGAGCCAACTTATGCTCAGCCAGCCAAGCTGTCTTTTTATATTAGTTAAGGTGGTAGGAGACTTTTGGTCTTTGAGGTCAAGTTAATTACTGCCCTGAGTTTTGTTTTCTGAAATAGACACCTACTTTATGGCCTAACATTAATGCTGAACAGTATATTGTTCCTGATATTTTTATTTTTCCAATCTCAAAAGCTTGCATTTCTCACATAACCAGTCAGCCAGTTAATAGAATCACATTACCACAGAAAACCACCCTTTTTCTATTTCTGAACTATGGCTAATAAAATTCTACAACATGTATGACAGATTATTGACCGTTTTGCCAAATATTTAAAATGTACTTGTTAAAGCACGGGCAACTAATATCCTAGTCTGTCATTGCCCTAAAGGGTGTTGTTATCTACAGCTGTGTTTTGGTTTTAGGCCACAATCAATTGGGGGTATTCTGGGACACAAAGGGACTGGAAAAGGAGCTCTTATTAAGGTTGAGAAAGCTACTGACTAATATATGTACAGTTCTTCAGGTTTAACTCAGCACTTTGGAATGTTGCACTTTAAAAATACATGTTAATAATAATAATAATAATAACCGTTAATGTAAAATCACCTCGTATGTGAAAATGATACCAACCTGCAGCATACTGATCCTGTATTCTGTAGACTCTGTGGCCTCTCCGACACAGCACTTCAGCTTTTCAATCACACTATTCAGCCAAGACTGGAATTTATTGACATCACTATAATAGGCCTCATGTTCTTTCAATATATTTTCAAGATGACTGGTCCTTTCCTAAAACCATAAAGTAGGGATGGACAGAATAGGCTTAGTTACATAATCCAACATATTTATTCATAAACTGTAAAAAACACATGATGTACATGTACAGATTGTTATTACAAAATGCAACGAAAGCTCAATTTCACATCCCCTTATTTTAAGTGTATTTACATTGTTTTTTTGTGGTTCCTCCAATATATAATGCATAATACATTTCCCTGATTTAACATTTTCCTGGATTTTACACCATTTTTCTTCTTCCCCCTGAAAAATGTAAAATGGGGTTTCTACTGTAGAAATTAAACATAATCTACTGTAGGTAACTACATTTGCAAGAGCAAACAAGAACTTTTCTTTTATTTATTACCATTAGTATTATTTATTTTTGGTAAATCATGTGGATTTAGCATACCACAACAGTTAGTCTGTAATACCAACACAGAAAATCTAAATCTCTCCTCTGTGAGTTACACAAGCCTGGGACTTCTTAAAATGTGTACTCAGAGATTATGGTGGATTAGTAGCAAGAGGATTTTCTGTGGATTACATCATTGACTAACTCATTAGTATAGACACATAATTAAGGTAAGGGTATATTTATTTGTACAGTAAATCATCTCATCAGAAATCTGAAAAAAGATATAACATAGACATTAAAGGTGGCCATACACAAGCAGATTTTTTACTTCCAAACGACCGATTCCAGAGCATTCCGATAATATCGCTAACCTATGGTTATGCTAACCTAACCTATGGATGGTTGATGGCGTACGAACGATCATCTGACAAACGATTGCCTCGACATTATCATTCGCAAAATTGATCAGATGAGTTTAAAAATTTTAGTCGTTCAGGGCTAAAATCCCTCTTTGCGCATGTCAAGAGTGTAGCACAAGCCAACGAACATACACGGAACAACTAACATATATGGAAAGACCCGAAAGCTTAATTTGTAACCATATGAACTATGTAAAGTAATAAATTGGTGCTGACTGCAGGAATATCACCCTATCACCTCATATGTGAAAGAAGTTTATTATGCCATAGCAAGACATAAATCCATATGTCTGCATGGAGCAGGGACGGAGAAACTGACTATATACTACAGACAATGACACAATGCTAGCACCACTCCTCGTTAGTTGAACAACGTTCATCCGTACACGAAGCAAAGCATAGGGTTATTTCTGTTCATCTGATCGTTCTCCGTGGATGGCATAATGAATGGCAAAATAATCGCCAGACGATCGTTTAACAATACGATCGTTCATTGCAGAACGATTAAAGTATGCCCGTGTATGGCCACCTTTACATGGGAATTTAACTGAATTAAAACACTATTTTAAAAACAACCCACAGATATGCCATTTATATACAATATTTATAAATATAACATAAATATAAAGGCTACTATAAAGTTATAGGCTACTTAACAACATTCTGTGTTCCCTTTATATGAATGAACAGAAGTCACTTCACACACTAACATTAATGCACCCCTGTCTCCACTCCCCCTGGGCAACAGATGTCTCATGCACACTTAGATCAGTGGCCTACAGGCAGATTTGTGACCCGTGTTTATTTATGCACGACGGCGCGCGACAAATCTACCGAAAATGTGTCTCCATTGGAAATAACTGGAATCTCTGGCGGTAAAACCAACATTTCATGAAGTCGACTAAATTCGGAAGAGCAAAGCAATGCGTTGGTTTTAGTGATTTCATTTATTTCCAATGGGGACGAGATTTGTTGCCTGCAGTCGTACATTTTTATTGCAGGCGACAAATTTCCAGGGAAACTTCAGCAGTCGTACTGTCAAGAAATTGTATGGCCTTTGGTTGAGTAGTCTTCCCACTTTAGGGAGTCTTGCACTACTAAAAAAACAATTATATTTTCCAATTTAGCCCTCCACGGCCCAAGTGCCATCTAACCCTGGCCTTGGACTGCCAGGTTTAAGTTTAGGACTGTTTAGATGAAATAGGCAGTGGTACTGTATTGGACAGAAAGTTGGTTGTATTCTCTACAAGTGCAATCCTTACTGGGCAGAACAGTGTACATAATGAATGCTTTAAGTACTTTTTGCCTGCTGTAAATCATAAAGTTAAGGACTAATAAGGTTTAATAATGTTATCTAGATACACACTAATCAGAGAATAATGTCTGTCTGTCTGTCTGCAGCTGTAGCATGACCCACTCATACAAACACTAAGGGGCATGTTTACTAACATTGGAGATAAATATCTGGAGAGATTTTTGGAGATGTTGCCCATGGCAACCAATCAGCAATTAGATTTAAACAGCCACAGCCAAGTTAGAAAACAAAAGCAAAGATCTGATTGGTTGCTATGGGCAACATCTCCAGAAATCTCTCCAGTTATTTATCTCCAATGTTAGTAAACATGCCCCTAGACCTTATTCAATTAAGCATGATATTCTTCACACATTGGAGACTTTGGAGTTGATAGTGTGCCAGGCCTGAGCTGTGTTTTGGCACACAGAAAGGCAGTAATGATTCAGTTCCTGAGCAGGCCAGTATTTGGGGCTTGACCATCCCTAGGCCACTGGGTCCTAGCAGTCAGTGCCCACATGAGCGCAACCTTCCCCCCCTTGAGCGTGTGCTGGAGCACTGGGGATTACGTGTACGTGTAATTGAACAGATTTTTGAACATAATTGTGGTACAAAAGCTAAGACTGAAGTGTCACAACTGATTTGATAAGTGCTATAACAATGTAATTATTTTGAGTGGTCTTGTTGGCTTTGTATCAGTTTCTCTCTCTCTTCTCTTTCAATTACTGTAATAGCATGCAGGGTATCTTAGGGAAAAGCACAGTAATCAAATGATCCTAACTTACAGCAGCCACATCCTATATATGCATAACTACAAAACAATGCATTATATTATATAACCTATTAATACTACCACAATGTGCCATAATGGAAAATGGCTTCTGGTGGGAAACACTACTTTGACTACCAAGATTCTCCCTCAGATAAAAAAATGAAGTATTACACAGAATCAATTGCTGGACTTCCTGTTTCACCAGGAAGAGTTTAATTTAAACCACTAATCTGTGTTTTCCTTAATGAAGACAGTAAGAATAACCATCTTCTTATAGGAACAGTGTTTTATACAAAGGGCAACAGTGCAAGCTTCTCTCAACATTAAACAAGCACAAATAAAATGTGTTAATTAATTGAAATTGGTTTTAAAGACAAATTCTAAAAACGTATATGTTTTTAACTACTACCTTGGCTTTCTTCTTTATTTGTTTGTATTCAGCCATCATTCCTCTCTGCACTGTCTTATCCACACTGGGGTCTCCAATCCTGTTGTATAAGGAGGCAGCTTCCTCCAGGAGTCTGTCCAAGAGGCATGACTGGTTGTTGACATCTCTTAGAAGAACCTGTGATTGTTCATAGTGCCAGCGCTTCTGTTTAAGGCCCAGCTGAAGTTCCACATCTGGTTCCAGGGTCAGTTTCATATTATGGACCCACAGATAAAACTCATCTCTGGCTTTCAGGTACTCATTCCAGTGCAGCCAAACCCACTCGATGCGACTGAGGGAGACACATTGAGACATCTTTACTGCATACTGGAGTAAACAGAGCTCAGTAAGTGAGCTACTCATAAAACAGGCAAAAGTAGTTGTAAGTACATAAGCACGTTGACCACATTGATTTACCATCTTGATATGTATGCCAGGTTGGGGTTTGGTTCCAACAGACCATCCTGCGATCCTGTCAGATTGAAGATTGTCTGTCCATTGAAAAATGCAATTGTTGGGCCATGGGTGCATTGAATGATAAGGAAGTTAAGAGGAGCTGCAGTTGCAACCCATCATGTTTTTGCACTTTGCATCCTGCCTTCTACAACAATGAATTGTTGAAGGCTTCTGCTCTGAGACCTGTCTTCACCCCCTAAATACATCACTGCAACACTGTATTCATTTCAAATGAATCTATCTCTTCCCACAGGGTATCCTGTGCCTATCTCCAATATGAATCCATCAGTAATTAGCAAAAATGTAGGAAAGGGTCAGGGCAGTAAACTAGACTGCAAAGTATTTTTATTAAGAAGTTAGAAAGCACACTACATGTTTGAGGCTAGGCCCTTTATCAAGTGTATCCCCAAACTTGTGCATCACTTTAAAGCTAGAGTTAGAGAGGATTCCGGCTGCAACAGGGCCCTGTACTTACTGCCTCTCCTATGGCAGACGGTAAGGACAGGGATTCTTTGCACATTTCAATACTGCGCTCTGTGTAAGAGGCAGATTACAGTACTGCCCCTGCTGCAAGTTGGAAGTGGACAAGCACTAAGAGGAAGGCTGCTGACTAAGTAGCACATCAACGTGTAAGCTGTACCTGTGGCAGTGTGTCATATAAACTGTGGTCTCCTCAAACATGCTCTTTATTTTCCCTAGCTTGATGTGAATTTCATGTTTCTCTTCCTCACTACTCTTGCTGAGATGATTTTCTGCTGCCATCAGCACCATGTCCAAGAGTAATTTGCCTTCAGGCTCCAGAGCACAGATTTTCTAAATAGAAAACAAACAGTTAAAAATCAGTTGCTAACTCAGTGAAATCAATATACATGCTTTTTTTAAAGGGGGCAAAATATTTTCTCTTCAGATCTAAGGACATGTTTTGAATAAAAGGTTTTCACACTTATTTTACCTTTAAGAGAACATTAATTCTACAGTTTATAGAATTACGAGTAAATCAGCCAATGTGAATTAGGAGAATGACTAAAATTAAAAATGTGAATTTTTTATTCACAAATATTAGTATCTATGCATATTTTTGCATATAATAATTTAGATATTTAGCATGGTCTGACCTCTGTCTCCCTGAGCCTGGCCTCCAGGGCAGGTCTGGGCCCTTCAGTGTTATCATTGATCTTCAGTCTCTCATGGACATTTTTCATCCAGGTTTCTGCATTCTCCCAGCTGGTCTCAAATTCACGCTGCGGCATTTGAGTCATCTCATTTGAAAAATCTGAGATTTATGAAAAAAACAAAACCAAACAGCACATAAAAGCAATGACTGGGTTCAAAATTCATGTTTTTTTATAAATATATTTGGGTAAACAACAGGGCACAAGATTTAAAGGATACATATAGGATAAATAAAAAAACCTTAATTTTGTAGGCAATGATGTATATCATATGGTGCTGGTTTTACTTTTGTATGTAAATTAATATTGTCTTTAAAAAGGGACCCTTTACTGGAGCACCCTATAGATTCTCTGATGTTCTCTGATCCCTGTCCCTGTTTCAAATGAGGGGTGGGGCATGTCCTAAGGGTCCCTGGCAGAAGCACAGTAAGAGGGGGACAGCCAATCACAGCCCTGCAGCCACACAAGCAACGACAACCCTCAGTTCCCTATCAGGTCAGCCTAGCTGCTAGTTGGTTCCTATCCTACAGTGCAGTGTGCTAAGTGCCAACAGCTCCCCTGCACAGCCAGACAATTCAGCCGACAAAAAGTAGAAAGTAAAACAGGGAAACATATGATTAGATATCTAGAATATGGCCATTTTACAGGCAGCTGTGCTGTTCTGAGAGTTAAGAAAATGATGGTGGCGAATCCTAACAAGTCTGTAATTCTGTGAAGTCAGAACTCCCTTACTGCTCTCTATATTCCCACTCTGCAATTAACTACTTCCATATTTCAATTCCAAACAAAATCTAAGTAACGGAAAATATTTGTAGGAATGCAACAGCTTTAAAATCTACCCGGACTGAATCAATACAGGCAATACAGAATTATTTAATTTACGGAAGGGAGTTATGTTTTAAGTCTCGAAGCCAGGAATCCCCTTGGAGGAACCACCGTCAGTTGCTCATCCAGCATCTCAGCCTTTCACTCTAACAGCAGGAACAGCCCAATACCCCAAGATCCTTTGCTGCCGGTATTTGTGCCAAATGCTTTCATTCTATTGCCAGTGATTCCAAGAAAATGTGCCCTGAGTGAGTGGAAAGAGAGAACTGTAACCACAGGGGTTTCTGACACGTTTCAGCCAAGTGTGGGATATTTTACTGGCATAAGATATATCATGTTATTTGTATTTTTGTGAGTCCCAATTTCGTACCAATCCTGAAAGAAACTGATGTTAATGTTTATATTCACATTTTTTTTTTACATGAAAATGATGTAAAAGGCGCAGAATTGTTTTTCTCAACTGACAATAAAGGGAAAACTACAGACTTGGAGCAGAGGCAGAGTGGGCTCAGCTCACAACATTGGCACTGTATAATGCCAAGAAATGTTCAATGTACTTTAATAAAATCCAAACTCCGTGGGTCACGTTTCAGTGGTGCTCTATCTGGGAACTGTGCTGCTCAACATTTCCATGTATACAGCAGTAACCAAGAAGATTCAGATGGCACACACATAGCAAAATGTGCTTAAACTTTGTGATTTATTTGGATCTCTGCACCATCCACCTTAACTGCTTACTGTTATGGCCCAAGCACTTCAAGGAACAGGGCCACAACAGTAAGCAGTTAAGGTGGATGGTACTGCAGATAGTGGATACTTCTTCTAGAGGTGGGAATTGTAATAGACTCTTGCTAAGAAACAATGTGGATAGAAAACTTAATACAGTGTCCCCCATGGGGTTGAATGAAGTTCAGAACTATGCATGTTTCTTTTAGTTATGTGATACATTTCTCAATTGTAATATGGAAATGACCTGTTATGTGGAGATAGATTTTTAGGTAATATATCTGTTTTATTTTTTTATATTCACAGTTAATACATTGATACAGATGAGAACACTTACGGATACTGTCAGAATATTTCTTAATATGATATCACATGACTGTCATAGACAGGTATGCACATTTTGCATTAAGGTTTGCACTTAGTAATTACTTGTAATTAGAGGGTGGTACCAAACTCAGGTTTTATCTATTTATACCTGTTTCCTGTTCACTTTTGTAAGAGCACTTGATAAAGGGGGTTGATCCCCTGAAACGTTGTGCAGAGATCCTAATAGATCACAAAGTTTAAGCACATTTTGCTATGTGTGTGCCATCTGAATCTTCTTGGTTACTACTATAATGCCAAGAAACTATGGGGCAAATTCACTAACCTGTGGAAATTATCCAGCGACAGCTTTGCTTAATTCGCCAGAACAACGTTAAATGCGAAATTGCGTCCAGGGAGTTGAACGATTGCGCAGCTTCACTTGCGTTAATTCGGCAAGCAAAGCAAAGTAGCTCTAGCGTTGGCTAATTTGCATACGGTTGGAAGTTAAATTTCAATGGATGTATATGTTGCAACAAATACATTACAATACACAAGCCCAGGGAACCTTAATAAAATAAAGTAAAGTTGTTATATTGCCCTGCACATGTGCCCAATGTATAGTTTAAGAGAGCTGAAAAGAAGGAAGTAGTGTTCTAGCTATTATGTTACACATCCAGTCACTCCAGCCTTTATACATTACATTTTTGGCTAACTAACTATATTAGAAACATTTTTTATTTTGCACTTCTATTTACCCAGTTTTTATTTTCATATTGAAGAATTCCTTTAAATGAGTTGGCCAGCCTTGACATCTTCCATGAATACAGTGCTACATTCAGCAGCACTGTATTCAAGAGGGCTGGCTGGGGATGACACATAATTATCCCCTATGCCACCCCCTCTCATGCGGGTCATTCTGAAGAACATGTCAGGAAATGGAAGCAGGTGCAGGGTGCAGCAAAGTCAAGTACTTATGCTAGGTGTTAAGTACAGGGCTACCTATTGCCTGATAACTCTGCACCTTGCACTAGATTTTTAATCCTGCACAAGGTCCAGAGTGCAGCTATGCCCTGGATGCAAGTGCTAAGTAAATGAGCACTAAGGGGTGCTATATTATGTATCACTGGCTACATGATGAGGATGATTTTAGAAAATGATGTATGTTAGTTAGAATTTATGAAAATTGGTCTTTTCGGTGAAAAGGTAGATAAGATTTACTTGCGCAACAGTTTATATTTTAAACCAATACAATTCCAATATAGCGTGCACTCCACAGAGCAGTAGCCAGCGGTGAATTTTAAAAGCAGCTTTATTTACCGAACAATCCATCTAACTCGTTTTGTGTGGTCCCACACATACTCTTTCTTTTAAACCACAACTAATATGTAATCACGACAGCTGATCTTCCTATTTGCAAATCCAGAGAAAATGGCAATACACGAAAAAAGAGGTTTCCTTGGCAACACAAGAACAAATCCCCCAAAACACACTAAGAAGAGTCCATATGTAGAAGTACATAAGTATATGTAGAGGGAACTTTGTACATTTCCTGTGAGTCATTCTCCCCGCTCACGAGCAGTTTCCTCTGGTTAGTCACCCTCCTGCCTCAGAGTCTGCTAACAGCACAAACACATCTGGAGCTTATTGAGATGAAACTGTTTATAAGGAGGGGTGGAGCATTCTGGCTATTGTTATACTCTGCCAGTTGGCAACCCATGCCCCCAAATGAGCCCTTTGTCTTTCCGCATGGCAAACAACTTCCATAAAGATATCCTGAGACCTGTGTTATGCTAAAGTGCATTCAGTGAGTGTATGCATCTTGTGGGGATTCTATGGTACTATATTTATTACAAATCTAGGTAGCACTGTCAATGTGTCCTTTAATTTAGGTAACAATACACCACGGAGGGCAGGATTGTTTGCCACATATTTCTGCCAGCAGGAAACTCTGTGCCTTCTGACAAACACACAATAAAAAACTGGCGGGCTACAACCCATTTAATAGCATATTTATTGAGGAAGTATTTAAAATATTTGGCATGCAGTCTGATTTATCTGGCAGGTACAGAACTATCCATTTGAGGAAGGTACAAGCTCTCCCTGAGTAAGTCACAATTGGCCATTGCCTAATGAATAAGTTATTCAGGTCCCCTCTCTTTATAAAAAAAAACACTATAATTACTGTCTGGAACATGTGCCAATTCAAGAGCCCTGTTCTTTAACTCCATCGTTAGCAAAGTATTTATAATTGGGTGTACAAGTGCAGGTTTAGTAAGGGAGTGTAGATTATCACTCCTCATCCACTTACTGAATAACTCCAAATAATGTATAATAGTGTTTGAAGGGCCAGTAACACAAAGATTAAAAAGGCTTCACATACATTAATGGGCAGATTTATCAAAGGTCGAATTTCGAATTTATGTGAATTTTTTTACTCTAATAAATTTGAATATACTCACAACTCGAATGGGAAGTTATTGAACGTCTAATATTTGATCGAATAGTCCTGACCCAAAAATTCAAAATTGAATTTGAATTGAATTAGAATCAGGTTTTCCCTCCGAAAAAAACTGGAAAGTCAGGAAGGCAATTGACATATTCAAATGGTTCTCTTACAAGGAGGGAGTAAAGGGAGTAACTTAACACTCTTTGGATTCAAAAAGGTTTATCACTTGAAAAGTTATGGATGAGATTCAATTTGAAATGCAATTCAATTCAGGAAAACTTATCTCACAGTTTATCACGTGAAAACTCTATTGAAGTCTATGGAAAAAAATGGAAATGAATTTGGAGAAACGTTTTTTCTCCTCAAATTGAATCTCATCCATCACTTTTCACATGAGAAATTGTGATATAACTTTTTCTCACTGAATTGAATCTGGCCCTTTATTTATTCTTCCACTCAAAGGCTACAACTGGTCATACTTGAAAAGATCTACTTGTTTGGCGTGGTTGTCATTGGGAGTTGACTGCATCCATTGGCCTGATACATATCTGTCTGTTCCTCAGTCAGCCAGGCTGTCAGTTTGGCCTTATACAAGGTACAATAAACTTTGAATTTGGTTTGAAGGGGTTAAGTGGGCAGCTAAAATCAGATTGTGTATGGCCAGTTTAAGCATTGTGTGATAATCCCTTAAGAAAGATCCATTTGGGAGTGACCTACAGGTGGAGTGCAGTCTGGCCAGAACCACAAGTTATGAGAGAGAACTGGAATGTAAAGACTAATAAATCTCCCTTAGGCCAAATGCACGCATGAATGCTTTGTGTACATTGCATTCTTTTCTGTTGCGGTGCTTTATGTGCATGCAAAGTAAATAAATGTTTTTAGGTTAACGTACCTTTAAAATATAAGCTTTCATATAAACTATAGATATTAGCATGTTGTGTTTGGCGGCATATCTCACTTGTATGCATGTATTTTATAATGCAGGGCCCCAGGATTCAAACATAACAAGCATATTTGTTAACACAGAGACATCTAGTTTAGCATAAAAATTCTAAAGTTGCATGAAGTATAAAAAGTGCAAAGCATCTCAGCATGGTTACCACTAACATTCCTTAGTAATCAAAAGCTGGTTAGCTTGCTATTTGTTATTATGCCAATGTGCATATTGGCCTTCTTAGTAACAGAAAATAAAAGGACAAATACCACTAGTGGATATATAGTTTCAAAAGAGCAATGCATTCAGAAGAAATAGGGGATTAAATAACATTGTATTATTCAAATAGCATATACTTTGTATTACCTTTACTATGTAATACATTTTTTGAGATTTTTGTTTGACAGATTAAATTGTGCCTCTGGTCTCATGCTTTTATTTGGTCATGGAATTCCTTGGTGACTTATATTTTATATCTTTATTCAATGTATAAATGGTGCTTAGTATTGGTCATAGCTGATGCTTAGTAATGTAATTTGTGTTATATGACTCTCTGAAACTTGTGTTTTATAAAAAGTAATGTATTACCTTTTGTAAAATATAGGGATATAAGAGGTCACCTTAGAGTTTCATAACCTGCATATATCACTTGTGTATCATAAGAATGAATGTACTAGCTAAGACAGGTATATGACAGGGAAGTCCTCCCTACAGTACTGAATTCAAACAATTCAGTGCAAGGTGCAGAGCATTAAGCAGGCAGTGAGCACATAGCTCCCCAGCACCCTGTGTTTCCTATCTTGCACGTCA
Source organism: Xenopus petersii (assembly GCA_038501925.1). NCBI lineage: Eukaryota > Metazoa > Chordata > Amphibia > Anura > Pipidae > Xenopus > Xenopus petersii. The sequence continues at coordinate 58,916,352 of CM076686.1, read as the reverse complement.
AAGAGATTATAAAAAGTGATAATCAGAGAAAACAGCATTTGTGTGTTCATTATTTGGCATTATTAAATATGATATTTCAAAATGTAACAAAGACTTATGCAAGAGTGAGGAGACCTGAGTGAAAATATCAGCTGTCCAACATGGACAATTTAAGGACTGGATTCTTAATTTCCCAAAGGGACACTTGTTCTCATTTACTATTAATAGGCACAACATGCATATACACATGCAAACTTCTATACATTAACACACCACGTAGAAAGCACTTGTTTCTATTTTTTCTTGTGCCTGATATCAGTACACTAGGGAACCCTGTACTTCACTATAGAAGCAGGGTTTGTGCTTCTGCCACATTGTAACAAGTATCTATGGTACCACTCAACAAATAAATATTAGATCAAAAATACAAAATTGTAGTAAAGAATAAAGGAGAAAACACTCACAGTTCACCTCAGTCCCAAGGTGCAAGATCCAAAAATACTGTGTCCAAAAAGAATGTGAGGATCTCCAATAATAAAGAAACAAATGTAAAAAGTAGAAAAATGTATTAGGACATAATACCTAACGCGTTTCGTGCCTATTGGGACACTTACTCATAGGCTGAGTAAGTTTGGGGCACTTACTCATAGGCCTATGAGTAAGTGCCCCAATAGGCATGAAACGCATTAGGTTTTATGTCCTAATAAATTTTTCTACTTTTTACATTTGTTTCTTTATTATTGGCGATCCTCACATTCTTTTTGAACCCTGTACTTCACACCTGCCTCTAACTAAGGCTAGGATTTTAAATTTGCCACAAGACTAAAATCCAAACAAATGTATCTAATTTAGCATTTTAATCAGAACTTAATCTTACTGGTCTACAATCTGCTATAGGCACCATTAGACTTGCAGGTAAATCCTTGGTGTGCATGAGCAAGGACTTTTGTCATAATCCACCTAACGACAAGAATAAGCCAAAAAAACCACCATTGTACAGCTCCCTCCAACACAAAAAGAGCAATAAATGGAGGTGCCTTGGAGATATTATAAAGTCAATTAAACCAAACAGCCACATCCTTCTAAATAGTATGCATGAAATAACTAGGAATGCTCTAAAAAGTTTACATATATTATTTATTATAGGCACAAAAACAGTAAAATGCATTTGAAGATTATATAGTTAAGGCTGCCAGCAAAACCACTTTAAAGTAGAAAGAGAAGCCAACAAAAACAGAAAGTTTACTGCACAGAACCTACCCAGCAAGCTGCTTTCATGAACCAGTCTCCTGGCATCAGCTCTCAGTAACTTACTGCCACAATGGGAAAGAGCTATAAAAACATATTTAAAAATCTATGGAGTTTCAGTTCTTCTGCTAAAACTGGTTTTGTTGGCGGGATACTTTAGCTAATTAATGTGAAGCAAATGAAATGGCAAATTGTATTAACCCACTCCCCTTTTTTCCAACACGACCTTCTGTCATGCCAGTTTTGTTTTAATGGGATAGGGTAACCCTCATTATACCTTGCATAAGTATTCACCAACCTTTCACATTTCCAAATTCTACCCAGAGTGATTTTGCTTAGCTCTTTCAGGCACATTTTCTTCATGTTGTTCATGTTAGTTTGATGTTGCCTAAAACAGGACTTTGACTGTGCCATTGGAGTACATTTACCTCACTCCAGTGTTACTTTGGGGTCATTATCCTGCTGAAAGATGGACTTTCTACAAAGGTCGTACTCCGAAATACTGACTCACAGAGTAAATAACTATGCTACTAACAAATCTTTTTTCTTTATTACATTTTTCAATTACAAGAGCATCATTATTTATGAAGAGTTGCAATATGAAAATTGGATTGCAGGGCCTTGCTCACATGAGCTTACAAGCTAAAGGAAATGTGCTACTTGTACTATAATTAACTGCAGGAACTAGGGATAGACAGAAGAGGCTAGAAGAGAGTTCCCTGCAATTCATCAGCAGGAAGAATGAGGAACGTTATATACCCTTCTCTTCAGTCACCTCAGAGTTCCATAAGCTGTCATGCTTTTATAGGGTCATAAAGCTCTTTTGTGATTTCTGTTTCCTTATATTTTGATTATTCCCTGAGTCTATTCTCAAAGTACTGTAGTGTATTCAACCTGCAGCACAGATGCATGTTAGTTCATTTGTAATTCATCTTAAAATCACTAATGCCAAAAGAAGTCTGGAGCTTTTTCTCCCTAAAGATAGCTCTTCATTTTGCAGTTTAGGTATGTTAAAAGACTTTTCCTATCAATGTATACAAGACTGCAGACACAGAACAGCTTACATGTGGCTCTTGGAGGATGCCAGGGGTTATTATTTAGAAACAATTTAAAAGCGGCACAGCGAAGATGCCTCTTTTATAAAGTTTCTGTATTAGTGTTAGTACATGTTCATGCCAATACAAGGGAACAATATATATATATATATATATATATATATATATATATATATATATATATATATATATATATATATAAATATATATATATATAATATATATTATAGTCCCATCGGCACTCACCATTCCAATCCATCACTGGCCGAGAGGTTTATAGATTTTTTAAGATAAAAGGAATCATACATGCATGTGTCACTGTCAAATTTAGTTGCCAGCATTATTTTGGTGGCAATCATGAAAGTGTTTCACACTCACAGCAATTCCCAGTAATTAGAATGGAAAGCAATGTCACGGAAACAAAATGACAAGTTTTGCACTAACTTTAAAGGTGGCTAGACTCTCATTCACTGCAAAACTAGTGATTTTTGAATCAAGGAACAAATCAACTATGTCAGTACCACTAAACAAGAACAATAAGTAATTTGAATCGTGCCAGAATATGTTAATATTTCTTTCAGATAATCTACAAATTACAAACATTCCTCAATCTATTCATGTTATAATGTTGCAGACTGACTGTGAAAGATCACCATTACCATCCTGTTGGATCCTTTCCATAGCATGTGGCTGGGCTTCCCATAAAGGATCTTTGTTTAATCAAAGTAACCGTTTCTGTTGAAATGAATCTGCATTTCTCTTATCCAAAGTGCACGCTGAACACACACTTCTTTGTCTGCTCATGACCAATAATCGAAGAGTGGCTTTTTTTTCATCAATTACATCAAATCAATTGAATTTTGTAAATCCTAATAAGGCATAGCCTCCTCAAAATTCAGCCATTTGTGTATTTGGCTACAGTTAGCCATTAACTTTAGATTGTACGTTCTGTTTCTCCAAACTACTTTTATCATCAGTAATTTCTTTCTTGCACTATATTTTCTCTTCTTGGTAAGACTTTTACATAGATGGCCATTATAAGACACAAGACCATGTTAGGGTGCAATGAATAAGTGCAAACCACCCTGCTTTTTGCACTTTGCTCCCAGTCCTGCTCCCAAGAAACCAGTGGCGGCAAAAATATTAGAGCTGACACCCACACACTCACAATATCAGGAAGCAACTATTGTTTTCTAACTTATAGTAGTCTGATCAAAACGAATTGCTTTGGGCAATTGCACTGGTACATTTTAGCGCATAGCTTTGTACATGAGCCCTATTGTACTAGTACGTGGTTTACACACTGAAGTTCAACTTATACATATTGTATGTTAATAACCTAATTTAAGAATACATTTTTTGTTATTTGAGTTCTCTTGCAATTCAAGTTGAAAACACCATTTGTGTTATGTTTATTCTGGATGACTGATTTTTTTTTATTTTGATTCACAATGTGTATTTTGCAACTGCTCTGTCACTAATGGATATCCCAGTATGTTGAGTCTCTCAGAGAATGTTTGAACTGTGCATGTAACTTGATCCACAATGGACAAATGGGCAGCAATGTGCAAAAACTCACCATACCTGAAAACCATCATTGCAAATTCTTTCACTAGTGGCAATGAATAGGTCACATTTCATTTAATTGAAAGTGCTTCAGAGAGCGATGTTCCAGTGTACTGGGCTGTTATTCTTATTAACTGTGTAATTTAATCACCAGTAAAGGTGATTTTGTGACCTTCCCTTAAGATGGCCATAGATGCAAAGATCCGATCGTACGAATCATCTTACGATCGGACTTTCCCATCTCCCGAGCCGCCACTAACCATTCAGATCAAAGTCTTACCAGTCAGATTAGTTAAAGAACAGATCAGCAATGTTCTGCCCCTGACAGCAATCGTACGATATCTATGTCCAACCAAAGCTAGTGACAGTCTCCCACTGAAAATCGTACGATCGGCAATACACGCAGAGATATAATCGGCAGCCGACAGAAATTTTCTAACCTCTCCAATCGACCAAACGACCGATCTCCGCCGGACGAAAAATGTCGGGACTCTCCACACACGGTTCGAAAATCGTACGAATCCTCGATTCGTACGATCAGATCTTTGCGTCTATGGCCAGCTTTAAAGTCCAAGCATTCCTAACCATACAACCAATTGTTAGTGGATGCTGGGAGATGCAGTCCAGCCAAATCTGGGCACCCAAGAATAAAACAGAGACCTAAAGTGTGTATCTCAAGACACGTGTAGGGTTGCCACCTTACCGACCTTCCTATATTCTTTCCGTTTTTTCCTAATATTGACATTAGGATCAACCATCATTTTTACCGGCCAGGCCGGTAAAACACCAGCCAGGTGGCTAGCCTAGACACGTGGCATGCATGGAAATATCTTGAAAGAAATGTTGACTTCCACATACTTACATAGTTTATACAAGTACAGAGAGTGCTTGTTCTGGTTTGAACAAGGTAAAAGAATGCATATTAAACCATAACAGGGGGCAACAGGTCTCAAAAAATGTAAAATGAGGCAGGTCCCAGCAGATAATCATGCTTTAGGTCTCACCTGTCTCTTTATGAATAGTGGTATAGAAGTTGTAAGATTTAGAGGTATGTACAGTCAAATATATTACATGCAGTCTCAGACATATTTAGTGAGGCTGTACAATATTGAGCTATAACCTGAATGTCTACAAATCCTGAGATTTCATTTAGTTTCCCATCCAGGGGTTTTTGAGTCCATTACAGGGCTGGACATCTGTGAAATAAGAAAATTACATATGAATCAAACTACAGTGTTGATCTGCTCCACTATTCCTGCATACAGTATATGTCTGGTAAAGAACATTATTAGTTAAAGTAACATGATCCCTGAGACTCCAAGCACCATGTCACGTCAAACCAGCAGCTGGGCTCATCTCAGTGCCACCCAACCATGGCCCCTACTGCAAATTAAAGTATGTTGGACACAGCTTCTTAATAATAGTTTATCTTTTCTCTTGTAGTTTAAAGAATGAACAAATTATATAAAATCAAAACTGCTGTGCTGTTAAGTGGGAAATATAATCTATACAGAAACAGGACACCTACTTCAAACTTTCCTGGCATTTTAAATAGGAATTATTATGAAAAATAAATTACAAATTTACAATCAATGATAAATCAGTGCCATTGTAAACTTCTTCATATAGATGCCTGATAAGGCAAGAATATGAAAAAGCTCAGGGCAGCAATGCCTGAATATACTATTTCGTTTAGAACGATACAAATCACCTTCCATGACATTATAAAGACAAATATAGTTGGCCTTTGCAAACAAATAGGCCATTATTGTTGATTAGCTTAATGCAGTGAGAATGAAGAATGATAAACACAAAGCATTTTGGCACTTATTTGGCACTTTGGCCACAAACATGGGCTGTCTTATTGAATTGATTCACTGGATCAAAATTGGCTATATCACTGTAGGAGATATCAATCCCAGGACAACCCACTAGAAAGCCCCGAAAACATATGAATAAAACCAAATATCTTGAGAAATACAATTCAACATGCAAAACAACCTTCATCTAAATGTTTTCACTTGTACCTATCAAATTATAACAACACCACTTGTACAGTAAGACCACTGAATAAATAATACTTAGCTTGTGCAGTTAGCTTTTTGAACACTGCACCCCTTAATAACTGTTTACATGTGTAACACTGAGTAGTGCTGCAACATGTCTGACTAGCTAATATTTTCCCTGTTGTCCAGTCTAAACAACATAATGCAATGAGAAAAGTCAAGAGCACGTCAATGGCCTATTTTTATATGATCTGCACTGCTGGTTTTGGCTTTTAAGACAATGTATCAGATCTGTTTTAGGGTGGAGATTTAATAGCAGAGGAAATAAAAATAAAATAAGTGGCTTTAAAGCTATTTGTAAATGTAACTTTAATGGGACAATATGTTGTTGTTAATATTATCTGCACTGCTGTTTGGTGTTTTAAGACAATGTAGCATACCTCCCAACATTTGAAAAATCAAGATGGGGATAAAAACATCTGCTGTACTGTCATGCCCATTTTTGGCCACACCTCCTAATTATCATGTCCATTTTACAAAATTTGGCAGGTCATGAAAGTTAGAACACATTTCTGGGAGTTGTAGTGCAATGTTGTATGTGTTATAGCAGTTTTGCTAATGAAAGTAAATTCTCCTTAAAGCAGCTAGTTTCTGTTCTCCCAAGAGACCTGCTTATCTTAAATAGTTACAATTTTTTCTTTGCTTAGCTTAAATAGTTACAAAAGTATCCAAGTACCGCTACTGACTGTTCAGGGCTCTCTGCCAAATAGCCTCTTATTTTAATTACGTTTCAGAAATGTTGAATGTTTTTTCTGGTGTCAGTGAAGGAGATCAAAGAGAAAGTCAGGACATTTCAGTAAGAACTGAGTGCTGAGCTGTCAAAATCAGGACAGCGGAAAGCCTTATAAGAATGATCTCTATAAATCATTGCGTACATGTGGGGTTTCAAAAACAATAAAATAAGTGCTTTCTACATGTTTTGGCTTGGTGTGATTATGATTTTAGGTTTATATGTAAATGTAAGCAGGATAGGCTTGAGTGACATGGAGAACTTTACTAGCAACACTGCTAAGAAAGCACACTTTCTTGTAAATAACTGGCAGTGCTACATCTACATACAACAACAAATCTAGTCTACTGGCTTGACACTTAGGAATGTTGCAATGTTGCCTCGGGGCTGGCAGGCCCCCTACTCAGTCTGGATTCGTTTGGGGAGGGTGGAGATAGTAGACAGCTGAATTCCTTAAACTCTACCATAAATAATCAACACTGGCTAATCCACAGTGACATGTATCCACCCTTCCTTATTTGTTCTAAGAAACGTCAGGTACATTTCCAGGCTCAGTGGGTCCCAGGCCAATAGAATTTACAAATTAACTTGCCCAGGACAGTGAGATGCCCATAGGATTAAGGATTTATTTATATTCCTTTATCCCATAATCTCCTATTTCCCTAGCATGTAGAAAGGATCATGCTCTATTATATATCTATTAAATTGTAGATAATAACAGGAGAGTTATTGTTGAGCTGTTGAAGTTTCTGCTGGCACTTGATTACGATAACTGTTTCACAACTGCCTGCTGATTTCAATTTAAGGCAACCATTTTATGACAATTCAGCAGTGACCTTAAGTCACCCACCTGTCCCTACACTTAAAGGAAACTTAAAGCCAAATGGAACTCCCCTTCTATATAAAGTACATGTTACACTGTACTGCTCTTGGATACCATTTACACACAAGCTCCATAATACTATCCCTCAGAATCTATCACCCATCATTCCTGGCAACTGCATGCTCTGCGGGTTAACACAAAAATAATTGTCTGCAACGCTGGATGTCACAAACACTTACATGTGATTTAATTCATACGACTGACAGGCACAGAGTTATTGGGCATTTCTCAGCCCCCTGAACTTTGATGGCAGAGAAACGTTAAGTGTGCCAGTGGCCTTAGATGTGATCCAAAATGGATAAAAACAAACAGAGATGGCAAATATTTGCATAGAGCTGATTTGCAAGCAGCTGAGCACACTAACTCTGTGGATTTATTATATATATATATATATATATATATATATATATATATATATATATATATATATATTCCTGATGATGGCTTGAGTTAGGAGCCGAAACGTTGGAATAAACTCAATTTTTTTGCACAGAACTAAGTCCTGAGAGTATGGTTCTTTCTTGAAGATACGAAATGGTGTGATGCCTGCTACCATCACATGGTTTGATATGTAACAAAACTATCAATGCTTAATATAGATTTTGACTAATTACACCAGAGGAAGAAATTTACCTGTACACATTTCACTACCTAACTTTATGTATACAGGTATTGCATGTTGACATGGCATATTGCAGACCTGGACAGCTACGCTGCCTATTCACAACACACACAGTCTCTCATAACTAGCAATGCATTCACCTATTACAAATTACACAGCATATATTTAATCTAGTTTGGCGCTATTTCAAGGTAAGCTAAGCAAAAAAAGCACACAGCTGGCACACTATGCAAATAATTTTATTCCTGAAACACCAGTATTTTTCTGTAACACTGTACAATATAAAAATGACACTGATTCAAACATGCTCAGATCGGAGAAGTAAATAGATGCAATTATGACATAATAAAAGCTGCTGAGAGCCAAATCCCATGCCTGCCAGGTTAGCAAATGTTGTACATCTCCGCTGACTAATGCAATCAGCACTTAATATGACACAGACATTTAGAATATGATAATATTCACAGTCAGCTTACAATGTACTGATATACGAGTGCAGGGTCTAACATCCATAGAACCTCTTTTACAGCAGTGCTGGCACAGGGCTGCAATTGTACACAACACAATGACGACTGGCACATGAATCCTACAATGTATATAATGTGTAATGTTTTAGGCAACAGGATTCACCAATGTGTATCATGAAAAGCAACCAGGCCACTTACTGGCTACAAACAGAATGTATCCCTTGTCCTTTTCTAATGTCTTTGCAGAGGAGAATGTCCAGTTTGAAATAAGTAACAGTGCTCTATACACCCTGCACTGCCTGCTACAGCCAATAACACTGCCCATAATAACTTTGAATAAGTTGCTACAATGCCACAGATAGTACCCCATATACCCCTCAATGACACTCTATTAGAGCACAGCTAGTAACTAGTCTCCATTCACCCACACATAGTGATAGTACTAGTGTTCTGGAAATACAAGTAGCGCTGCCCCTAATCCGCCAGCCTCACCGACCCCATGATCCTTGCTTCCCCGCCGCTATATTTATATACACACACTGATATACCCGCTACACTCAGCCACTGCTAGCCCACCCCGAGTGTCACCTACCAGGGACGGAAAGGGTCCGGTAGTGTCCTGGCCAGTATCGGGTCACTATTGAAAGCAGGAGGCAGTCAGCGGGGACCGGATTTGAAACGCGTAATTTGTGAGTGGCTCCTCCCCCTCTTCCTGTGTCACTGTAATGAGCCGACTGGCAGGCGCAGGGCGCCGTCTGCTGCCAGGCTATATAAGGACAGCTCGTCCAGGGAATTACTGGCACAATGCTTTGGGGCTGGAACTGCAATTTTTCTATTCTCAAGGGCTGTGATGAGACAGGGCAAGTCAACTCCAGTGCTTGGGTGAGACAAGAAGAAATAGGTAGCTGTGGCGGGCACAGGCGAGAGCCAGTAACTAGGCGGCATGTCACTGAGCAAGAGCAGCTATTACGGATACAGCTTTCAATCGCGTGCTTGTCACGTGGCTTTGTCAGCAGGGAGGTCACTCTGGCCCTGGCAGATAATGTTTGTCTGTCTTATTGGGTGGGTGTATAGCTGTGTATTCAGTCATTGTGTACACCCTGAAAACAAATTTTTATTCCTGCTTAAATAAAAAAGGGCAGGTACTTGCAGAAACCAAACAGGCAGGCTTGTCAAATGATTAAGTAGTTTATTTCAGTACACAAGGATGCAGCCTTACACGTTTCATATCACTCAGATACTTAATGATCAGCCTATGATGAAGTATCTGATTGATATGAAACGCGTAAGGCTGTATCCTTGTGTACTGAAATAAACTACTTAATGATTTGACAAGCCTGCCTGTTTGGTTTCTGCCAGTACCTTATACGGTGGTCCGCTCCCCAAGCTGAGGTTTCAGGGCGGCGCCCCTGGACCACCTTTCACAACTGGTGAGTTCTACCAAAAACCTGAAATTTCTTTACTTTCAACTATTATCAAAAAAAAGTGTTATCTGTATTAAATTTTTATTCCTGTCCAGGATAGAATGGAGAGGCCGCAGTAATTATACTAAAATGTATAAAAGGACCAACTTTGCTACTGATCTAGTAATTTATAGCAACCAATCGGGTGATTGCGTTTACCCATTGATGTTAAAACTGAACATCATGTTGGTTGTTATAGACAACTACACCTGGGAAAACACTGGGCCTTTAATTACAGATGGGGTTGCTTCTGCAATTAGACACATGCAATCACTGGCCATTAGAGAGAAGCAGGCCCGGACTCGCAATCTGTGAGTTCTGGCAAATGCCAGAGGGGCTGCTGTAAAGTGCCATAGAAAGTCAGTATTCAGTGGGCCGGTGCGGGTCTCTGTGTACCTGAAACGCCAGGGCCTATTTTAATTCTCAGTCCAGACCTGGAGGGAAGGAACAATAGCTGAATGTGGCCTTATTGGCCTGTGCATGGTGCCTGCTGATGGGCCTGCCCCACAAACATCTGGAAGAAAATAAGCCAGATATCAATCGTAGTTTAGTCTTCCCATCAGGGCAAGGTCTACATCAGCATCGTGATGCACTCATGGCCTATATTAACCTTCACTATGATCAGATCATTGGTCCTAGTGCTAAACAGATCAGCCTATCACCTATCCCACGATGGGCATATCAAGGAAAGATCCTCTTGTTTGGCTACTTCACCAATGCAGACCTTCTGGTGTATGGCCAGCTGGCGTTTTATTCACACCATTATTTTACAGCAGCCTAGATGGTGTACTTAATGGGAGAAATTCAGACAGGGAAGAATTTTTAGCTCTAATATCTGGTTACATTTACTCTGTGACACTTCATAGACATTATTCTTTATTCGTTTCAGTCCCTGCCTAAGTGGAGCTTACAATCCAAGTTCTTGATCATATTTACAAACTCTATATTATGAGGAGCCAATAACCTGTATGTTTTTGGACTGTGGGGAAAAAAACACAAGTATGGTGAGAAAAGGCACAGTGATCCATATTACTGATAGACCCCCATATCCATTTCCAAGCTTTCCACAAAATGACATACTTGTGAATCTTTCTGCGGAAAGGTCATACGCTAAATTGAAGAAATGAAACAACAATGACTGCAATCCAGGAGGATTTATTATGAATCTAATAAAAATGTTTTTTAACTAGGACTATATTATATCAAAACATTACAGGCAAAACAATTTAAATACATTTATTTAAAAGACAATCCTAAGGAGCTGATTGGGTTTAAGACAAAGTAAAGATCTCTGTTCAGTCAGACTTGATACCAACACTGACTTACCAAAATGAAAATAGCCAAACCAATGAATGAAAAAACTTCTTTAGCCTGCAAATTAAAAAACACCAGGCAATTTGGCCAGATCAGTGCAATCTGGCAATCCCAGCTGTGTGAACAAATTGTACAATTACCTAGAAGATGGGCAGCTTAAGCCAATACAGCAAGGGGATGTTCCATTTAAACCTTAAAGTTGACTTTAGCATATTTTACACAGAAGTAACCTTCCAATTTGAAATGAAGACCACTAGGGCATTCAGTCATTCACTTATGCTAGCAAGAAAATTATATTGATGGAAAATATATTGATGGCTGATTCTTTATTAATATTATATTATATCCTTTATTAATATTTGCCATATTCTAGCTTTCTTTACTATAATTTATACTCCCAGCTAATGAAGTGACCATTAACAATACAGTCCAGGTAAAAGAAGCAATGCACTGCTCTGGATTCGATATTCAAAACATGATCCTGTTTATTTGTACGAGTACGACATTTTCCCTTTTTTTGCCCTTGCTGAAAAGAACAATTTCTGAGGGTCACACGTGACCCACATGACCCCAAACCAGCATTGTAATTTACAAAATATGTTGCATAAACACTGGCCAGAATTTCAATATCAATGGCACAACACTCCAAAACTAGTAGTCCTTTTCAAATGTGGGATTGGAAGATCCATTTTCCACGTTGCTTCATATGTGGATTCCAGAAAATTTTGCAGGCCTATCTAATAAAGCAAAAAGAAATGAGAGAAAACAAATAAATTAAGATAACATAGCAACAGCAATAATTGGGTTTTAAAAAAGCCTTTAAAGGGGTTTTTCATCTTCCAAACACTTTTTTCAGTTCAGTTGTTTTCAGATAGTTCACCAATTACTTTCCATTATTTATTTTTTACTGTTTTTCCAAAATCTAAGTTTAAAGTTGAACACCCTATCTCTGGTGTTTGAGTCTGGTAGCTCAGTAATTCAGGTGCAGACTCTAAACTGTTATTTGATACATTTTTGAGCATTTCTGGAGTATTAGCAACTATTTTATCAATTCCAACAGCTGCCTAAAGGGAGGAACTCCACTGGCGATTATGCCACGATCCGACGCATTGGCAAAAACGCAGGCGTCACGTGGGATGTGGCAGAAAAAAGGTAAGTAATAGCATTGTCGGATGGTGTCGCAGCGCTGATGCGACACGACTGTCAGATGCAGACGATGCGTCTGCATCAGACAGTCGAGTCGCGACGGATTAATGCTGTGACTTCATCCGACATTTCCATCTCTTACCTTATTTCCGCCCCATCCCACGTGACGCCTGCATTTTTTGCGCAGTGCGTCAGATCGCAACAAAATCGCCCGTTGAGTTCCTCCCTTAATGAAACCCATAGATTCTGCTCAGCAGGGACAAAGGTAAGAAATGTATCAATCAACAGTTTACAGTGCCATGACCCCCCCCCCTCCCAGAGCGGCTTTAGACCCTTTACACTTCCAATATTAGAAAAACGGTGACACATAGAAAATAGAAATTAATTGGAAAAAGTAATTATTTCTGGTGATCTATCAGAAAACATCTAGTTGTTTGAAGGTGAACAACCCCTTTAATTAAAAGTTTTATGAGGACTGCCCATTCCCTGGTAGTAGATGATAATTCAATGACGTTTGGTCAATTAGGGTATTATTTTTTATACAAGATGTAAATAAAGCTTTTTGTACTACTTTACTAATATTTTGAGACTCCTGGATTCTACTTAATTCTTCAATATTTTTGGGGTGACGGAATGGTGCCAGCTCTTTTTTCTAGGTTTTTGTATGCAATTAGGGTTATGACCCATGATCTGACCTACTAGGAGTGCCTTGCTATGAGCAGAGTGCAGTTGTGTTCCTAGTGTATCAGTCCTACTGTATGTAATTTGCATGTGTACAGACATCTGTTTTTTTCCTATTCTTCTTTGCTGCCATGATTTACAGGAAGTACTGCAAACCATTTTTCACAAATTGGAAAGCATTTGTTACCTGAACACAGTCCTATGTGTGCTTTGCCCCAGCACCTTTTACTATGCAGTAAAACTTGCTCCCAACAATAACTTAAATGAACAGTTCAGTGTAAAAATAAAACTGGGTAAATAGATAGAATCATTATTTATTTTGCACAGCCTTATAAAGTTAGCAAAATTTCCTCTATAGAGACTGGAGTGGCAGATGTATTCACTGATTGGTTACTGACTGGTAACATGTTAGAGAGCCGAAAAGGAGGAAGTTGGCTTCTGTTATTTTAGACATCCAGTTACTCCAGCTTTTATTTATTACATTTTTGGCTAACTATACTGAAAACATTTTTTATTTTGCACAGCCTAACTATTTACCCAGTTTCTGCACTGAACAGTTCCTTCAATATAGAGGCTATAACCAGTGGTAAAGGATATTTGTGGTAACAACATATCAAGCTTCCTTTTTGCATCAATACTTAGCTATACACGACACATTACTTTCAGGCATGTATACAAACTAATTTTATAACAGCAGGATGGTACTGTTCTAGTAGTGACCTTAAATATATTTCTTTATGTAACAGTTTCCACTAAAATCCAACAGAAGAACAATGCTGAAACATTGTAGTTTCCATTATACAAGTAAACATTTGCTGTATAGCTTGCTACTTGTTTTCTAAGAATGTAATTGAAGGACTTTGACATTAGTGACTTTCTGTCTTATGTCACAGTCATCTCATATTAACACTCAGTGGCACTGGTAGATCTAGGTCTGCTCTAAAATCTTAAAAATTATCTTAAAATTAACTTTTATTGTGAAGTAGACAAAGTTATTCTAAGACATTGTGTAACTGCCCTTTATTTTTTGTGTTTTTTTAAAAAAAGTTTTTTAATTGTTTGTATAGCCCCCTTGTCATAGCAACTTTTAAGCTCTAGACTACTGTATATTTTTATTCAATATATAAAATCAGTTTTAATAATAAAACAAGTTCTTTAGTCAGACAGAGGCCTTGCACACATGGCATTTTTTCCTGCAGCTACTACTGTTGTCTGCAGTCTGTAGTGATAAGAGCAGTACATACATAGCAATGAATGGCAGCCTTTAGTGTAAAGAAAATATCAAAATATCATCAATATAAAAAAGCAGTTGGCAGAAGTGTCTATCCATCATTATACACAGTTACAAACAAAGTAGAGTAGGCACATATAAAATGTGAATGTGTATGAGAGCAAATGCTGTAGCATAGTTTATAATGCTGAAATATTAGACCTGTTATGGTTGGTTAATCCTTCAAAGATCTGGCAGTTGATATTTCCGGATAATTCCATCCCTGCAGCATGTATAAACAAACTTCTCCCATGCAGCCACCTGAAAGAAGGACATGTTAAACTCAAAAAAAGCTCACAATTCACTTATATTCAGTCATATGAAAAAGTTTGGGAACCGCTCTCAGCCTGCATAATAATTTACTCCACTTTCAACAAAATAGATAGTGGTATGTCTTTAATTTCCCAGGAACATCTGAGTACTGGGGTGTTTTCTGAAAAAAGATTTTTAGTGAAGCAGTATTCAGTTGTATGAAATTAAATAAAATGTGAAAAACTGGCTGTGCAGAAATTTGGGTACCCCTGTAATTTTGCTAATTTGAATGCATGTTACTACTCAATATTTCTTAAGCCTTGATCTTCGTAGGCAGGGGTGTCCAATCATGAGAAAAAGGTATTTAAGGTGGCCAATTGCAAGTTGTGCTTTTTGACTCTCCTCTGAGCATGGGATCCTCAAAGCAACTATCAAAAGATCTGAAAACAAAGATTGTTCAGTATCATGGTTTAGGGGAAGGCTACAAAAAGCTTTCTCAGAGGTTTAAACTGTCAGTTTTAATTGTAAGGAATGTAATCAGGAAATGGAAGGCCACAGGCACAGCTGCTGTAAAACCCAAAAAAAATACAGGAGCGGCATATGCGGAGGATTGTGAGAATGGTTACAGACAAGCCAAAGATCACCTCCAAAGACCTGCAAGAACATTTTGCTGCAGATGGTGTATCTGTACATCGTTCTACAATTCAGCACAATTTGCACAAAAACCATCTGTATGGCAGGTTGATGAGAAAGAAGCCCTTTCTGGACTCACACCACAAACAGAGTCACTTGTTGTATGCAAAAGCTCATTTAGACAAGCCACAGTCATTTTGGTACAAAGTGCTTTGGACTGATGAGACAAAAATTTTGTTATTTGCATGGCGGAAGAAGAGCACAGCATTCCAAGCAAAACACCTGCTACCTACTGTTAAATTTAGTAGGATGAAGTCAAATCAATATCAACAAATTCTTCATGTTCAAGCATCAGTCACAAAGTTGAAGTTACGCAAGGGTTGGATATTCCAACAAGACAATGACCCTTTGGAAATCTACAAAGGCATTTATGCAGAGGGAGAAGTACAATAATCTGAAATGGTGTCACAGTCCCCCGATTTGAATATCATGGAAAATCTATGGGATGATTTGAAGCAGGCTGTCCATGCTTGGCAGCCATCAATTTTAACTGAACTGGAGAGATTTCGTATGGACGAATGATCAAAAATACCGCCATCCAGACACTCATCAAAGGCAGAGGCGTCTAGAGGCAGTTACATTTGCGAAAGGAGGCTCAACTAAGTATTGATGTAATATCTCTGTTGGGGTGCCCAAATTTATGCACCTGTCTAATATTGTTATGATGCATATTGCATATTTTCTGTTAATCCAATAAACTTTATGTCACTGCTGAAATAAAAAGGTTTCCGTAAGGCATGTTATATATTAAAAGGAAGTTGCAACTTTGAAAGCTCGGCCAATGATAAAGAAAACTCCAAAGAATTAAGAGGGGTTCCCTGACTGTAGGTCAGGTTCTGATATCTGTGCAACCCATTACTACAGCTACCCAACACAGAGCAAACTCTGCTGCTGTAAAGGAGACGTATAGGATAAATTAAACCCCCCAAATTTTGTAGGAAATAATATATACTATATGGTGCTGGATTTACTTTTGGGTGTAAATGAATATTGTCTTCAAAAATGCCCCCTTTATTTGAGCTCCCCATAGATGTTCATTAGTCCCTGTCCTGGTTTCAAATGAGTGGTGGGCATGTCCTAACGGTCCCTGCCAAAAGAACAGTAGGAAGGGGACAGCCAATCACAGCCTTGTAGTCACACAAACAAAGACAGGCTTAATTTCCCTATCAGGTCAATGTCATGTTGGGACTGTAAGTTCCAGCATAGAAAGTGTTTATCTTTCCAATTTTTCCTAATTTAATAAGCTTTCTAGAATCCACATTCTGAGGAAACCTCACAGGAGGGGGTAATTCACATATACCCACTAAACGACATAAGGACAGACTGTCTGGCTAGGGGACTGAAAACACAATTTTCATACCTGTGCTATAGTGGAGTGGTCCGTCTCAGAGTAGATTTAAAGGTAATATTGTTTTATGCTCATAGCTTAAATATCCTCTAATGCAGATAGAAATCATTGCACCCATCATTTGCCTTATAGCTAGGACTTTTCAAGGAGTACAAACACGCCCACATTAGGATGATCCCTCCCAGTGTTACCTGATATTATGATAAGGCCATAATAATATGTTATAGGTGCTTGGACTCTATTGAAAGAGAATTCAATTTCCTATTTGATATTCATGATTTTCATAAACTCACAAATAGTTTAGGCTGGTTGAAAAATCTATTGTCTCCAGAACAGCCTGTTGTAAATTAATGACCTGCCCGCACATTTCTCATTGGATGGGGGCATGAACTCTCTCTTCCCAACCTGGAAATCAAGTGGCCAGACAACTGGGAAGATACATGCCTTTGGGGAGACAGCTACTTTTGGGGGTATATCTTGTTATTTCTTCCATTCCCCCGGAACAGGACTCATGAAGATCCTTCTGTAGGTGATGTATGTAGGTTTGTGTATTTTTATCCCTTTTTATTTTGTAACTGTTTGCTGCCTTGTTTGTTATTTGTAATTGAATCTGATTAGTCACCTCCTGAAATTAGCTAATGCAGAGTACTTGGTCATCATTAAATGCAAAACAAATAATGCTTTACTATCAGTTTTCTTATTACCTGGTACACAGGTTCACAGTCTGGCCCAGTTAGCTGCAGAACTTGATCAAAACTTTGTGCTATAAAGCAGGATCCATCACCTATCACAAAAGGAATACAGTATGTTAGTTGAGATTCAATTCTTTACCTCTTGTTTCAGTCTTTTTGTATGTAATGTACATCTTCAGTGTATACACCCATTTCTTGAACAGCGCTGCAGAAGGTGGTGTCGCTAAATAAACTCAAATTTTCCACCATCTCAGTAGTGGATTTAAGGGTGTATTTGCAAGTAGTAAATCAGTATTTTTCTAACTAGCATTATTGTTTTCACCTCCCCCCCACCTTCAGTTTGCCAAACCAGTCAATCCTGCCTATCCTACATTGGGACTAATGGAGGCTAATCACTACCCATAGTCTACCCTTGCTGTACCTTCTACATCCAAATCCAGGAACACATGCCTCTGCTGCTCTAAGAACTTGTTAAGCACTGCCTTATGCAATTGTTTTTCTTTTTTATTGACAATGTTACACATCCCAGTACCAAGTCACAGATCTAACCCAAAAAAGCACTTATAAGATATGAAGGAAAATCTTACAACAACTCATTTACATACCATGGCTTGCAATGTAGGCATCTTTAAATTGAACTAGGGACAATACTGGAGAGCCTGTTCTGCGTATTATATCAACTGGTTTTCTGAAAGACAGATAGTTGTAACGGTTAACATTCTGTATCAAACATCTTTTTATTTGCTTGTGTTTGTATTACCATAGTGCAGATTCAGGGGCAGATTTATCAAAGTGTGAAATTAGAGCTCACCACAGAAAAACTTTCCCACACTCCATTCCTTTTTTTTTTTTTTTAGAAATGTGTTTAGCAAAAGGTGATCTATTTCAGACATTGGTAAAAACACTGCTAAAATCACATAGGAATAAATAGAAAGTGGTCAGGTTTTTATGTGGAGAGCTCCAATTTCACACTTTCATAAATGTGCCCCTTAATCCATCATCCAGCAGGAATGGTGATAACTGGTCACAAGATGTCACCTGCACTGTGGAAAGTCATTTAAAAGGAGAACTAAACCCTAAAAATTAATATGGCTAAAAATGCCATATTTGATATACTGAACTTATTGCACCAGCCTTAAGTTTCAAGCAGCAATGGTCCAGGACTTCAAACCTGTCACAGGGAGTCACCATCTTGGAAAGTTTCTGCGACACTCACATGCTCAGTGGGCTCTGAGCAGGTGTTGAGAAGCTAAGTTCAGGGGTTGTCACAAATTATCAAGAAGAAAATGAGGTTGGCCTGTCATATACACTGATGCTACAAAGCAAATTATTAAATTCGGATGCTAGTGTGCAGCCATGTAGTCATTATCTGTAATAATTACTAATCAGCCTTGTTTAGTGACACATTATATATTTTCAGTATATTGTGCATTGGTCCCTAAGCTCAGGTAACGGACAGCAGTACAGAGCATGTGCAGTGAATTAGCTGAAAAGAAAATGGGGAGCTACTGGGGCATATTTGGAGACACATATCTCTACTGCTAAAGGGCTGTAGTTGCCTTGGGCTGGTGCAGAAGCTCAAAACACAATGTACAACATTTCTACCCTACTTCTTAAGTTAAGCTTTAGTTCTCCTTTAAGGTAAGGCATATTGCTGGACTTACTTTGGGTTTCTGACATCCAAATGGAATATATTTCCATCTTGGGCCCCAGCAAGGATATCCACACTGGAGATAAAGGTGCAGCAATTAAGAGCATCTGATCCTTCAAATATGAAAACCTGAATAATAATAATAATAAGCAATTGAATTTACTTTCAAATATATACCCGCAGATTCAGTACACACTTACAAAGTTTTTGTATATATGACCCTTGGAGAACAGTCAAGGTAGTTAATTAGAAACTGGCCCAACCTCACACAACACTAGTTTAAAAAAAACCTACAGATTTTGTCAGAGACAAAGCCATGGTTAATAAAATCTGACAAAATGTAAAGGTAATTATGCCCTTTATCAAGAATGAAAGTAGAAAAGAAAACATGGGCCATTTCTCAGCACTATTCTAAACAATAATCTCTTTGTTTCACCATGTTCTGCAAAACATTCATTTCCTTGTTGTATAGTGACTTGGATGCCATTCACCAAACATATTTACTATAGGTTTCATTGTTAGGTGTGATCCTTACAGTTCCACATGTAAAATACCTCTTTTGCACATTATTATGCTTTAGTCAGAAAGCAATACGCTATTGAAAAGAAGTGTAGAGCAACAAATAATCTCCACATAACCACTGCCAAGATTTGCAATATATATTTTTATAATCGCTCTGTACAATTATCCATCATCAAACTATGCTTTAAAAATATTACTCCTCAATATGCCTACTGCAAATTATATTTTTTGCTTAAATATTTTTCCAACTTCTTGGTTCGCACTTCATTTTACAAATTCTCTTCCAGAAAAAAATGTATGCAGTACTAAAAAACTGCAGCTTGAAATAAAGACCCATTCCTACAAACCTGTCACTTGAAACTCCATATCCAATCTTTACAATGTTACCTATCATTAAAATTTTAAAACATGAACAGAGTAAGCTTGCAGCTTGATGCTTATGCACAGATGACAAAGACATGGATGGATCCATGAAGACATTCGGAAGCATGGATCTCAACTACTAGAAGGCTGCTGTATCTGTGTTCTAGAACAGTAAGTTATATGTATGATCTACACAATTTTCTTTTGAGGCAAAATATTTTGACTGGATTTAGGTGTACAAGTTAAGTAAAAGAAAACTAAGCTATTACTCACAGAATCACGACTGTGCAGACTCACTCCCTCCAACATTTTATCCTCTCGGGCCAGGATCAACAGTTTACCTTCTGTCCCTATTTCCCTATCACCTGCAAAAGAACAAGCTGCTCTCAGTAAGCTCCAGTGATGTTTAGAGGAATTCTAGAAGCTGCAGATTTTGAAATATCCATGAAAATGGTATAAAGCATGGGATATGAATTGTTATTTTGTGAGACAAAACAACGCCCAAGGCAATGTGTTTGCAAGTTCTGTATCGACATGAATGGATACTTACTAGGGGCTTCATTGGGAGATCCCAAATTAACTGTATTATCAACTGCTCCTAGAGCAATGGCATTGATAGGAACACAAGAATTATTAACGATAGCAATGCTGGCAGCCTGGCCACAATCCCATAATCTTGCTGTGCCATCCCGGGAACAGGTAACTATATTCCTTCCACGATCCACAATAGCCAAGTCGAGGATGCCTGATCAAGAAAGATATTTTAATAAATGACAAAAACTGATCATGCTTTTACTTTTCTAACATCTGCCAAATTAAGTTACAATTCAGTTTCAGGTGCCACAATAATGTAGGAAACAAAACCTCTCTGCTGTTTAAAAAGAAGTGCGAGCCCATCTTCCAAAGTGATACCTGCCTACCAGTAAAGGTATGTTTTGTATATGAATTAGAAGCAGCTGCTGGAAGGGAAGGGTGTTTCAGTTACTGCAGTACTCACAGACAGAACTGGGACAATAAAAATGTCATGTGTGCCCGAGACAAAACACCAAAGCTCATGCTGACATTTAACACCCTACATAAAATCTAACTATTCTTAAAATCAAACTTCTTCAAGAATGGCCAATACTTTGAACATTTTTTCACACAGCATACTTTCCAAATGAAGTCTGTCTGCAATTATCATCATAGCCAGTAATCTGTAATGCTGGTTTGTTTCTTTGCAGTATGGCACATCTCTAAGGCTCAATTTGGGTCCTGATAATCTGACCCGTTATCTTTCTTAGTGAGTTCCTTCTGGGTTAGCTTTTAATTGTTTTAATTGGTTAAATATATCTGTTAGCTATAAACTTGTTACACATACATACAACTGAACCACTTGATGCAGTAAAGAAGAGAGATTCAACATTGTGGTTACCTCCTTTATGCCCCTTTAATGTCACTGGGCAGCTGCCATCATCCACAGACCAGATTTTCACCCGAGCATCTATCCCACCACTTAAGACCACCTTTCCTGAAGGAAAGAACTTGCAGCAGTAGACATCATGGACATGACCTTCCAAGACTCTCTGCAAGAAGAAACACTTATTAGCATTGTATGTAAAAGAAGACTCACAATCACATAAATGTAAACATGAAAAAAAAATTCCTTGGCACATTGGGAAACACAGAAACATCAGGAAACTGCACAGAGTAATCAGAACCTAAAACTGGCATGGACTGACTCTTTTTACAAAAGAGCTCTGATAGAAGCAGTACTGTGGTTCTCCTGTGAGTATGTAACTCATAATTTACATCAGTAACGTTTCCATTGAGGGCTACAGCTTGGCAGAAGTACCAGTACATCTCTGCCCGGAATCCCCCTTTATAAACCACTCCTCACCAATAATTTCCTTCCCCTGGAGGACAATGGCAATCCTCCAAGGTATTGCAAATTGACAATGGATCCACAATCCAATCCAGGAGTAACAACCAGAACCACCTTGCATCATTCCTAAATCGATCAGGTTTGTGGGGTACTCTTAAAGGGGAAATTAAAATTTAATATAAGCTTCATCATACTGAAATAAGACGTTTCCTAAATATAAACAATTAAAATTTCTGTACAGTTTCTGAAATGATCAGGTTCATCTTCACTATCTTCACTATTCCTCTCAGCATCGGTTTCTCCTCATTCTCTCTTCATGCAGGAGTTGGGTGTCAGATAATCATTGAACGTTCGATTCAATATAGCTTATAGGGGGCTCCTTTTGCCTAGAAAATGTATTAGAGCTCACTCACACTTAAAATCACCAGAAATTCTCTCTCTCTCTACATGCAAGATTTGTGAAAAAGGCAGTTATTTTGTACTGGAATCAGTTATTTGAGTGAGCTCCAATACATTTGCTAGGAAGCCGCCTATAAGATATATTGGATCTAACTGTCAAGGAATATCTGATACCCCACTCTCGCATGAAGAGAGAATGAAGAGACACAGATTCTGAGAGAGGGATAGTGAAGGTGAACTTGATTATTCCAGAAACAGTACTGCATTTTTAATTGATTGCATTTAGAAAGTTTCTTATTTCAGAATGATGAAGCTCATTTTCAATTTTCATTTTCGCAATAGTTCCCCTTCAAGCATTTTACTGCAATGCCTTTCTCCACCACCTTTTGTATAGTGGCTCTCCGTTCAAACATTTGTGTTACTCTGTGGGGGTCAATTAATATAGCCACGCCTAGCTTATGCTTTGAGGGCCTTGTCCTAGAACAACCTTATGCTTCTCTCCATTCCTATTTTTAGGGCAAAATTGCAATAAAGCCAATGCCCCCACGATGCTCAACGTCAAGTATGAATACAAGGTATAGAGAATACAAAGCATTAAGCAGACATTAGTAATGCATTTTCCAGAAAAATAAACCGATTATTTTGCCCTCTAAAATTTTATTAATCACCATTTCTCTTATATCACTGCAACCACCTGCACTGTTAAAAATATGTTCTCTCCTTTCTCACCCTTATTTCTCCATTACTGGTCTGCCAGATCTTCATGGACTGATCAGTGCTGGTGGAAACTCCAAGGGCTCCTCCACTGGAGATATCCAAGCAGGTTACCTGAACAAAGAAAGAGTGTACAACTTGATGCAGAACCAGTATTTAGTATTTCCAACTTATTTAATAAGAAATATAATGTACTGTATATTTGGAAAGGATATTTTCCAAATAAAACTTAAAAATAGTGACCATGCCAACCACCAGAAAGACAAGTTTGAGCACAAGGCCCAAACATGCATTAATGCCAAACCAGACAACATAGTGATATATATTATCCAAACAAGTTAAAAGCAATGGATTATATATAATACACTATCTAACATCTAATATATTAAAGTAAATAGGAGAGAGGAAGTGGAGAAAAAGTAAATGGAAACTAATGAACACCAAATCAACATACATTTTTTAAATGAACTCTTGAAAAGCTTGTGTAAGGAGACAAAAATTTGCCAGAAATATTCTGCCCAGGACAGGAAACAGTGATGCACTTCTGCAAAACAAAATCCACTCTAATTAAAGAACATAGCCTTTTCGCAATGTCAACAATCTACAAAATGTTGCTTGGCATTATCAATGTACTCTGCTTGCAGAACAAGCCCTCTTGTGTTTTAGAAATTAATACATATAATGCCTCTAACAAACATTTTAGCAGTTCCAAATATACATTGAAATACATTGGAATCTATCGAGTATGTTTGTGTACACTATTGGCAATTTCTTACTATTTAAAAAAACACTCTCTCTATTCAAAGATACTGGTCATATTTATCTTTCATTTTCCATTAGACAGTTAAATAAGAATGTTGAAGAAAGTAAAAACTGACATGATAGTTGCAGCAAACATCAAGTTTTAATGGTTAAAAAGACAGAGACAGAAATAAATAATTAGAACCTTTGTGATCTCATGAACAACAAACTCATCAGAGGAGGTGAGTTCAGGGTTTCCATCAGCACTAATGCCTTGACATTTCAAACTGCCATAAATGCTGGGCTTCCCTGAAAAACAGGACAATGAGGGTGTAATATATAAAAATGTATTTAATACATATATACTGAGCAATTTACAGCTATGGTCTACATTTTAGAGCAGAACAAAGTCTGATTAGACATAAAAGGAACAGATTAAAATGCACCATACTAACAGCTACCTAACAAAGCATTACTTTTATTTGTCTCCAATTCAGCTGGATCCAGTTTCACATTAGCATCAGCTGATTAGCATAGTTTTAACATAGGTGTTGTTACCGTGATAAAAAGGAACTGAAATCTGTGTTACATAACAAATAAAATGCAACAGTAAAATGGTCAAAACATCTACCTGCAATTTTGCAAGATATCCAGGCTTCCCCTTCAGCCTTCCTGAAAATAAAATAGTGTTATCCAATGCTACAAAATGGTACATGGGCAAAAATACCTAACCAAAGAAATACAATAAGCAGCATGTGTGTCAGACACCTACAGCAAATGATCTGAAATTTCTTCTTATATACACTGGGTTCATTTATCAACACTGGGCTAATTTGCCCATGGGCTGTTACCCAGTAGCATCACTAGAGGGGGGCGGGCCTTGGTGCGTGACGCGCAGCCGGGCCCTGCCCCTCCATACGGCTGCATTTGTCAGTGGCGCGTGAGCTGCTGGGGGGGCCCTGAGGGGGTGCGGGCCCTGGCCCGCTTGCACCCCCTGCTCCGCCGGTAGTTCCACCACTGCTGTTACCTATAGCAACCAATCAGTGATTAGCATTATAAAGCCAGCTGCAAGAGGAACAATGAATGCAGCAATCTGATTGGTTGCTATAGGTAACAGCCCATGGGCAAATTTGCCCAGTTTTGATAAATGAGCCCCAATATGGCTGATGATTAAATGTGTCAAGAAAAATGATTGAGTATTCCTGACTCAAAAATGAGGATGCTCTTTTCAGTAAGGATTTTTTTTTAATGTAGTGATCAGTTCCAAAGTTGGGGGTGTTGTATTTTATTATATTGTTGTATGTAATTTCCAGAGTTGGAGAAGGGTATGCATTGCAAGTGCTCTCCTAATAGTAAGCACAAAATTAAGCTCTGGTATGATGCAATATGGTCAGCTAATGATTACAATAAATACATTATTAAGAATTAGGCTACTATTCTACTATATCTTATAATAGATCAGATTATAGGATATTTTGACAACTGAATGTTCCTGATAGGTGTCCGAGAGATCCATTAGACATAATTTAGTCTAAGCAAAGATGACTAGTTGTATCCAGATGGTCTTAACACATTAGGGGTCATTTAATATAACCTGAGCAGACCTGCAAGTGTGACAGATACTGGTGAAATGTCAGTTTGGACATGAACAGCTTTTCATTTTAGCTACACTAAACAGGTGTTAAAAAGACTGACTCTAAACCCCAGACTCAGTTGGTTTGTATCATTCATTAAAATGATACAACAGAGGACAGAGGATGAACCAAAGATTTAAACAAACCCAGCACTGAGGCTAATGCTACTGGGTGCCCACTAGTACTCTGGAATTCTGTGGAAAACATTGCATTGTAAATCAGGTTTTTGTACTTGCATTTGTAAATGAGCCCTAGCATCTCTAACTACGACCATGCAACCCACCCAACTAGGAATGCTGAAGGAAAAACAGTGAAGGCATAGTGACAGTAAAACACCTATAACTTAGTCTCAATTTTTGTTCTGAAGTATATATTCATTTTGACAAGTCCCCTTTGAAAGAAAGAGACTAAAAAACCTGCTGTGAAGCACATCATCATTTTAAAATGGCATTTAGAGAGTGCGGTAGGCATGAAAATAAATATGGATGCCAATTGTATGGACTGTTAATTGTTACAAGCTGGACCCTTTTCAGAGCCTTTAGTTTCTAGAATATAAATACCATTTATATAAACGCTGCCTTGTGGTGTACACTACCTGAGAGTCACCCTCCTGTATGGAGTTCAGGTGCCCATACGGAAAGCATTTTAGGACATACACAGGGGAAATCGCTCTCCTGCATGCAGGGGTACACGGGCAGATTTAGTCGCCTGGCGACTAATCGCCTCTTCTGCGGGGTGACAATCTCTGCCTCACGAAAAAACTTCAAGCACTTCGGAAAGGCGATGCTGAATTCCTCTACCCCAGGAGATGCAGGCGAGCGATTTCCCCTGAGGATGTCCATCTCCCTTCTGCATCTCTACTGCAGGATAAATCCAAGCAGGCTCCGTCTCACCTTAAAACCTGATCCCAATCACTCTGTATGGAAAGATTCGCGGTCATTGTACTACTTATTGAATACCGACATACGTTTTCCATATAAATGGATCACTAAATCATCCAACAAGCGCTTCAATCAAACAACAAACTATTTGACCAATAAGAAAACAGCTAGTTCCTCACCCGGAAGTTTATACATTTTACCCCTTCGACACATGCCCGCGTGTGACTGCGCATGACAGCAGGTAGGGGGCGGGCACATAAAATCTGCATGAATAGATACATGGCTGGGGTTGGAAATATTCTGCCGGAAGTTAAAGCGTTCCTACGTCTTGCTTTGGATGGAAGTGTCTTGTTTTTGTGTTACCGGCACTTTATTACAGGAGCCATTTGCGCAGGCGAGTTGTACAATGCCTGTAGGGGAGTGGCCTGGCTGTCAGCAAATCCTGTCGGGGAGGGACTATACATACAGTAGGCGGGGCTAGGTCAGAAGGACTGGGGCCGGACGGGGTCAGGTGGGAGCCAAAGTGAAGGTCTTAAAATGAGTTGGTGTTTGAGCAAAGTCTCCGCAGCTGTTCTGCGAGGGAGCGCTAGGACTCAGCAGGCCTGTGGCTCCTTATCCGTCCTGCGATGGCTTAGTTCAGACAGCCTATCGCCCGAGCACTTAGACGGCTTGGTGAAGAAGGACAAAGTGGTGGTGTTCATCAAGGGCACCCCGGCCCAATCCATGTGCGGCTTTAGCAACGCGGTGGTGCAGATACTCCGCATGCATGGAGTGCACGACTATGCGGCCTATAATGTGCTGGAGGACCAGGACCTGAGGCAGGGTAAGAGAATCACTTGGAGGGCGAAGAGCAGGGAATGAAAGCAGCAGGCAGTGGAGTAGCACATGACTGAGAAGGGAAAGTCTTTAAACATAAAGGGATGGAGGTCCCATTCGCTGAGGCAACAAGAAGCACTGGGCATATATCCACAGCTCTTTACATCAGAAAATTGCAAATATATACAGAATAATGTAGCCCTTTGTGCAGTATTAGATTTATACATGTCACCAAGACTATTCACAACTATATCATGTACAAGGTCGCAGGTTAATTGCCTTTACACAGGTCATGATATGCCAAGGTGACTTCTAAATGCAGTTTATAAAGGGGGTCCATTCATTTTCACATAATTTAACTTTAACTTTAGTGTGTTCGGACAAAAGTGACATCAATAAGCATTTGTGTATTAGAAGCATGATCTTTCTTCATTTAGTTTAACAACTCTGTAACAATTACTGTACCCAATGTACATTCATATTATGCACATACACCCGCCCATGAAATCGTTTGTGCAAAGTCCTCAATATGCAGTTCAACCAATGGCCAGGGTGAAGAATGTTGGTGTTGTTGATGGGATGGCCTCCATGGGCCAAGGGCAACACACTGGGGTATAGTTATCAAAGAGGGAAGTTAGAGATTGCCACAGTCCTCTAGAGTGAATTTCCGCCACTCTCCATTCCTTTCTATGGGATTTTGAAAGGCGTATTTATCAAACGATGAACTTTCACCCATTGATAAATACGCTTTTAAAATCCAATAGAAATTAATGGAGAGTGGCGGAATTTCACTATAGAGGACTGTGGCAACCTCTAACTTGACTCTTTGATAACTATACCCCTATGGCTCCACACACTCTAAATTCACTATAAATACTCCCTATAAACATTCACATAACTTAATTCCAGCACCTAAAACCTCTGGTATTATGTAAGATAATATATCCACTACTTTAGAAGTTAACTTGGATTTCTATGACCTATATCAAAGCATTTTGCCAGTATGGTTATGTATCCTGAAAGTAGGGTGCACATTATCGCATACACGTAAAATACATCTTTATAAACCAGAGACCCCAACCTTTTTACCCATGAAATGTAAAAAAAAAAAAGTTTGAGAGCAACATAAGCATGCAAAAAGTTCTGAGGATGTAATTTTAGAAAAGGGAATTATTCCATATAAAATATAGTCAGTAGAGAGGAGCACTTGATTAACTGCTTGGGTGCTAATAACCATGGTCTATAAAAGTTAAAAAATATTGCACTTGGCAGGTCTTCAAAAGACAAAAAAAGATTTATTAGTAGGGCAGTGGCACATAGATACATGTGTATGTGCCCATTAATTCCATAGATTTCACTGAAGTATTGCAGAACTTGTGCAAGCAAATGCCTTGGGAAATGTGGCAGCCTTAATTTTAGTTTGATTAGCTGCAGAGGTTGGTGGATAGATGTAGACTAGAAGAAATGCAGAAAAGTGCACAGTCATGGCGGACTGTGTACTTTTTTTTTCTTTCTTTTAAAGAGAACGGAATCTACCACCAAAGATGACCAGAGACTCAGCACAGTATGCAACAGCTTCACGTAATAGAAGTATATAATACACAAAAGCCATGAATATCTTGTAAATTATATCCTTATAAACGGTGAGTAGTGATGTCATCAGTTATAAACGGTGAGTAGTGATGTAATTTCTGTCACATGACTCACTAAAATTTGTGTATTATAATTAATAAAGTACCCCCAGTTGTAAAATATGAGGATATTAGAAGTTACCTAGGAGTTCCATGACCTGTATAAAAACACTCGGGCTTCGGCCTCGTGTTTTTATATGGTCATGAAACGCCTCGGTAACTTATAATATCCGTATATTTTACAAGAGGGGGTACTTTATTCACAATATAACCTGTTGCCATGGCATATTGTATATTATAATTGTTTTTCAAATGCATTTATTTTTTTTCAAAGGGATAGGTTGCATTGTTTTTTTTTGTTTTTTTTAAAGGACAGATAATACCAATGTATAAGGATCCCATAGAGTTTTTGAATTGAATTAGCTTGTGAAACAAAGTTAGCTATAAGGTTGGGTTTGGAGAGGCAGATTTCTCAGTAGCTGTATATGAATAAAAATACTTGCTGCAATGAGATTGTTTTATTTAAATGCAGAATTGAAATGATTGGACACAAAGGGCTTACCACAAACCTGACAGAGGGCTCTCATTGATCTATAATTACATTTTCAGTAAGTAATAATTACAGGTATCAGACTTGTTATCCAGAATGCTTGGGGCCTGGGGCATTCCTGATAATGGACCTTTCTGTAATTTGGATCTTCATACCTTAAGTCTACCAAAAAATCATGTAAATATTAAATAAACCCATGGGCTAGTTTTGATTCCAATAAGGATTGTATATATCCTAATTTGGATCAAGTACAAAGTAGTGTTTTGGTATTGCAGAGAAAAAGGACATTATTTTAAACAATTTGGATAAAGTGGAGTCTGTGGGAGATGGCCTTTCCGTAATTTGGAGCTTTCTGTATAACGGGTTTCTGGATAATTGATCCCATACCTGTACCAGTTACTTAGTAAAGTAGCCTTATTCACTTGCATATATTTGTTTATTCCAAAAAGTTTCAGCTTTTTTTTTTTTTTTAGATTGCATCCAGTGCAAATTTTCAAGAGAAAGTATAAAATGTTTGCTGGATGGGGGGCTGCATTTTATAATGATCAGTGTTTTAGCCTAGCCACTCAGGTTTCATATATTATAAATCTGCATATCAAGAAAATTCACACTGTGTGATCAGCTTCATTCCATTGCATGTGTTTAATGAGCAGACAGATGTATTTTTCAAATGCTAAGAAAATGCACGAGACAATAATTGTTTTTCTCTTTAGCAAACAATGCATTATATTGAGCCCAAATGTACAACTAAAGCTTGTTTTAAACAAAACACAAAACTGGCAGTACAGATTGTTGGCTCTCAAAGTATATGGATGTTTTTCTCATGTGTGGGATTGTGCAACTGTGGCTGGCACGCTGAAATATCAAGATTTGACAATAACATGCATGCAGGAGTATGACTTTGCACATTTTCCTAGGAGCAGTATACAGAAAAATATTTTATTTGCTCTTTGTTGAAAGAAGAATATCTACTGTTTTGTAGTTTTACACTTGTTCATCAATTTAGAATTTATCGGTATGTGTTTCAGCTGGTATAGAAGTGCTCAAACCCGAGCATACAGCAAGTGACTGCATGGACAGGTTTGGGTGCTTCAAGGCTAGTCAGAAATTGGCCATATGTGCCAGGAGACTTATTGCAGGGTGTTGCTCAGCTGTGGTACTACTCAATTGCCCTTGAAGAAAAACGTAATTTTCATGAAAATGAAACCGGAACCTGTCTCAAAGATGCAATGTTCATTTTATTCCTGAAAGCCAAATTGCTAACATTTCTAAGAAGCGGTTTTTAAAAAAAAAAAAAAATTGAAAAGCAATCGTTTTCCGTGCTATGTAAAGGCTACTATTTCCTATAGTGCAAATGGCAAAATTATGTTTCTTTTTTTTACGCCATTATCTTACACAATTTTTGCAAAGTCTGTTGTAACAGAGAGATTGTAAAAATCAACAGTAACCACAATTTTTATAGGACTGTACTGAGATGTCTGCATTTTAAGAAAATTTAGAAGCCAGTTTAGTGCTTTTATATAACCAAATAGTTCAAGGTTTTTTTGGCTCTATGGTTTCATTTTACTCTCTCTATGAAGATGAATGTTCTCTCCACTTGCCTTTCTTTGTAGATTAAAATCCCCATGGAGACTGGGCCTTCTGTTACCTCACCTCTTAAAATTTAAACCCAGTTTATGGGTTTAAATATGTTACCTTGTTTGATGTGTGCAATATGTTGCCATTCGATAAATGAAATGCTAAAGCAGTCGTTATTGATTACAATATAAGTGTATATTCTAGTAGAGAAGAGCTCTTAGTGCAAAAGTTAGGAGGTGCAAAACTCGTCATAGATCAGTTATAAATTTCCTTGTTTTGTCCATTTATCCTCTAGCATGTATGTGTATGCAAAACAGGAGTGAATCCACTTGTTTTCTGTTATATGTATAATCATAACATTGATGTTTGTAACCTCTATGCAATTAAGATTTCTATTCTTTCTCTCTAGGGATAAAGAATTATTCAAACTGGCCCACCATACCTCAGGTCTACTTTAATGGTGAATTTGTGGGAGGCTGCGATATCCTACTTCAAATGCATCAGAATGGAGACCTTGTAGAAGAGCTGAATAAGTTGGGAATTCGCTCTGCGTTGTTAGATGCTGAACCAAGCCAAGAGAAAAAGTAATGCACTGTGTTATGAACTATATGTGACAAAAGGATAACGGCCTGATTAAAGCCTTATGCTCCTGGAGGAACTGTTGTACAGATGCTCTGATGTCCAAAAGAAGTCCATGAAATGTTCTCTATTAATAAATCAAGCCTGGTGGATGGGTCTCCACCACAATGTGCTGAAGCCTGTCTGTCGGGGAGTAGATCTGTGTAATATATTTAGATAATGACCACTGATGTATTGAGAAAAAAAATTGCATAAGTAAAGTATTGTAAACAATAAATTATATATGTTTATCACTTGCCTGTTTTAGACTTTTTGTTGTATTATTGAAAGTGTTGTAGCCATTGCTTTCTTAGTTATATTCCATGGGAAATAGTAGATGTGACTCCTGCATAGATCAAATTAACAAGGTTCTAGAAGGGCTAATCTGTGTTCTTAAACACCACGCTTGTGGGCAAAAGGTCATGTCAAGTAAAACCTCTTATAAATGTGCCCTGTTCACAATACTAAAGGAATGAAAGACCAGTTGTTTTGCTAGCTTCTGAAAAGACCTTATGGCCCAGCCCACACATTCTACTTCAACTAATCTGTAAATTTGTACAATCTGTAGACAACAGATCTGTATAGTTTTTTGTTTCAAGTGCACCATTGCGTTCTAACATTTGGTCCATTAGCTTATAGCAATGTCACTGCATCCTAACAGTCACTCTCATAGTTCCAGTAATATCCAAGATTAGAAAATAATCACTTTCCCACAAATTTTTAAGCCAGCCTTGGCTTTGGCCGATTTATGAAGCTGCAACATATTGTAGCATTACCTTCTTCTTAGCAAAACATTGTTAACTCAACTTACTTATGCTTACGTCAATTTAAAGTCAGTGGGTATATAATGGTCATGTATTTATTAGTGATGTTGGTGAAATTGTTGGAAGTGGGCACTTCTTTTTAAAAATGTCAAAAAACCCCATAACTGTGTCTCTCTCTCTCTCTCTCTCTCTCTCTCTCTCTCTCTCTGTCTCTCTCTCTCTCTCTCTCTCTCCTCTTCTTAAAAAGGCCATCTATGTTTAAACATGAATATATTTGTCAGCAGGGGGCACTGTCTAGCTAATATTTTTTGTTGCTGCACGACAAATTTTTTTTTCATAATTTTTGCCGCAAAACTATTTTATTATTTTTCATAGTTTTTATATGATTTGCCTTCTTCTGACTTTTTACAGTTTTCAAATGGGGGTCATGGACCTTAACAAATGCTCTGTAGGTCTACAATGTATTGTTATTGCTACTTTTTATATCTTCTATACAGACCCTCTCCTATTCATATTCCAGTCTCTTATTCACATCAATGAATGCTTGCTAGGATAATTTGGACCCTAACAACCAGAGTGCTTAAATTGCAAACTGGATAGCTGCTGAATAAAAAGCTAAATAAATCAAAACCCACAAATAAAAAATGAAATCCAATTGCAAATTGTCTCAGAATACCATCATACTCAAATAGATCTCAAAGTTCTTTTTTTTGGATGTCAGACATATACCATGCATTGAATTCAGTAGTATTTTCACAATTTATTTGATTTTATGGGCAAATAAAAACAACAGTAATATAGCAAATATTTTGTCAGTGTATTGAATGTAATTATGAATTATTAAGCTATTTACAGGCAAAATTGTTTTTTTTCTACTATGAAAATCATTGAATAAATATGCTGCATTCATGCTTTGATTAAAACAGTATTTCATTTTGTTTAGAACTCATGGCTCCTCCATCTAATTCCTGAGCTGCAGGCAGGTGTGCCTTTATCCTGGGACTTTGCAAACAGCTGAAGTAAGAAAAAGCTGCAGAACTTTGGTAGTTTGCTATTGTGCAGGGCTGTCAGTTATCATGGGGTGGGACGCCACATTCCCACTGCAGTTGGCATACTTGTGATTAGTTTATTGGCTGCTAAATACCCACCCAATCTGACACCTCACACACGTAGGGGCAGATTTATCAAGGGTCGAAGTGAATGCAAAGGAATTTTTGAAGTAAAAAAATTTGAAATTCAAAGTAATTTTTTGGATACTTCGACCATCGAATAGGATACTACGACTTTGAATTTGATTCAAAGTAAAATCTGTCAAATATTCGACCATTCAATAATCGAATACTGTCTCTTTAAAAAAACTTTGACTTCAATACTTCACCAAATTACACCTGCCGAAGTGCTGTGTTACCCTATGGGGACCTTCTAGAGCATTTTTGTAAGTTGAAGTAAAATTGTACACACACACACACACACACACACAGACACACAGACACACACACAGACACACACACACACACACTGTGATGTAGACTGCCGGGTGACTGTGAGACTAGTATCTACAGTATCTATTCTCCTCTCTCAGAGCTGCCGGTGTCCTTGGTTGCTTTCTCTCCCTGTGCATATATATGTGCCACCAGAGAGTTCATTTTTACGCTTTGCGAGAAGTACATGGTGGCACTGTGAGTCATGGTTCATTCATCATTAATTATTACTGACCCATATTGATATTGTATTAACATTCGTAAGACTACATTCATAGGTCGCTAAGTGTGTTGTTTCTGTGCTGCTTCAATAGCAAGTGAGTGTTAAACCTGAGAATACTAGGCTTATTTTATAGCCAGTCTGTCTTCACATATTATACATGACATGTTATTATGGGGTTTAATTGGCAATAACTACCTTAATTGCTTTATGAATTGTGTCACTTGCATTAAAATGTACGGTCCTGTTACATATGCTGATAGTGTAAATATATGGTATTCTTTATCCGGAAACCCGTTATCCAGAAAGTTGTAGGATATTTGTTGATGGGTGACTAATCTCCCCGTCTGCCACTAGCCTAGGTGACACAGTTTTTAAAACTTGTTGGCCGCCCTTAACAACAGTGTAAAGCATGGTTATGCACTGATACCAGAATTCCCAAACCTGATGCCCATTTTACAGCCCCCTGCAGTATTATATCTGCAGTGCCATTATATCTGTAGAGCCATTATGGTAAGAACTCTGTCTTGTTGGCACCATTAATATTGCAGCTGTGGTGACTGCACACTTACCAATCAATAACTCTACGCTGATCTTTAAAAGAATGGCCCCCCATAAATGTCTATCTCACATAGGCAAAATATTCAGTTCACTCCACAGTTCTGTTATTTATTACTTTGAAGATAACGTTGAAAGTTCATTTTTCTTTCCTTTTATATCATGAGCCAACAACTTTCACTTGTCCTTGAAAGAATCTGTACACTCACATTTTACCTTGTGCCAAATAAATCCAAACATATTGCTGTCACACTGTGCAATTTCTCCATGTTTTTCCAGCTTATTCAGATGAATAAAAAATCCCCTTTCTGACAGTTTAGTCATCTACCATATAGAATCTTCTCTTTTTCCATTACTGGAAAAGAAAATGCAATATTAACATGCATACGATTATTAAATGAGTTCCCCTGGATCCTGTCAGAAAATGGACTCTACACGTGATATAGGTGCATCCCATTCCATTTGTAAACACCACATTGCACAGATTTATGCTTTTGCACACACATTTAAATTTGCTGGACCCCCAGCAGTCTCCTAGTACCTCTGTCACCTAAATTGTAACACAGATAGGTATAATGCAATGAATACAACTATTCAATATGGTTTTGCACTAAAGACTAGATTTGCTTAAAACTGTAAAGTTTGCCTTAATGAAAACTGTAAAAATTCTCAACCATTTTCCTATATACTAGCCAATATTTACTATTATCGTCTGCAATGGTTTCCTACATAAAAACAATTAAAAAAAATATTAGTGGACTAGTGAAAGTTTTTTTTTGTTTTTTTTGGGTAGCTTTCATTTTAATGGGGTGTACTATTCTGGGGTTGCCTCTCTCAATGTATAATCATATTTTGCCTCAATCTGGTTGTCGTCACTGATCCCTCTGTGTTTTATAGGTATGTTATTCGTTATCCAGAAACCCATTATCAAGAAATCTCCCATAGACTCCTTTTTCATCAAATAATTCCAAATTTCAAAATTGATTTCCTTTTTCTCTGTACTTGATCCCAACTAAGATATAAGTAATCCTTGTTGGAGGCAAAACAATCCTACTGGGTTAAACTCGTTTTTTTGTAGACTTAAAGTATAGAGATCCAAATTATGGAAAGATCCCTTATGTGGAAAAACCCATTGATAACAGGTCCCATATCTTTATATATTTCCCTGGTTCTGTCTGGGAGTTCCTATTCTTCATGTAGAGTTATCTGTATTCACCTATGAAAACTTGTGAACAGGATAAGTCAGGCAGTGATCCCATGTGAAAGCAGCAGAAAACTCATAGTAACATAATAATGTAGGTTGAACAAAAGACTTATATCTGTTAAATTCAGCATTCTGGATCTGTTCAAGGTTGGCCATAGCCAGGTAATTTCCTATTTCTATTGTATAAATTAGAAGTGGTTGCAAGCAGCTGATGGCATTTTGACATCTGTTGTTCTGCATGTTCTTCCCATGATATCTGCATGAGCCTCCTCCCACACCTACACGTGTTAATTGTCTCTAAATGGAATTACCCTAATGCTTGTGTGCATGGATAGGGGCCTTAAATTGTAAGATCCTTAAGGGCAAGGACTAATGTGAATAATAAAGAATCTCTGTAAAGAGTTGTGTAACATGTCAGTGCTATATAGATAAGGAAACAATACTAACGTTATGTTTTAGAAAACCATAATAAAATGTTAATAATAATTTCAGTGCACACAAGTTGAATAAAATACCAGTTTCCCGACATGCACTTAAAGTTTTGAGGATTCAGCTTGTTTGCTAGATATTTTTCTTTTTTGTGTCTTTTTCCCCCCTGAAATGCATAAATATGCAATGAAGATAACCAGCAGGGTCTTTGTTTCTAAACTTCATATGAGGCAATTTTGCTGATAATGATTTGTGTGGAAAGTGACCGCTAGCTTTTGCTTGACTTGGGACAGGATTATAATAAATAAACAAAGGAACTTGGGTTTAGAAAATAAATTGGTTCCAATTTGCATTTTATGCAGACATTACTGTAATTGCCTGAAGTAGTGTACAAGTCTGTAGCTGTAATGGTCACAGAGAAAGCAACATTCATTGAGAATTCAGTTTCTACCTACTCCCAGAGCATCAAGGCCAGTGAGTATTGCTCCTTCCTGAATACTGAGAGGATGAAAAAGCAGCCCCACCCCAGAGGAATTAAAATTGCCACTGCATACCATTGCCTATTTTGTTTTTTTACTGAAATTCTGTCACGGCTCTAATCATTTTTAAAGGCATATGATCACTCTCAATAATGCAGCCTGAAGTGAACTGCTAACTATCCCGTGTTTTAATATGCCTTGTCACTAATATGCATTGTCTCTTAAAGGAAAACTATACCCCCCAAACAATGTAGGTCTCTATTAAAAGATACTGAGTGAAACGGCTCATGTGTAAAACCCTGCTTCATGTAAATGAACCATTATCATAATAATATACTTTTTTAGTAGTATGTGCCATTGGGTAATCATAAATAGAAAATTGCCATTTTAAAAAATAAGGGCCGCCCCCTGAGATCGTAAGATTCACTGTGTACACATACAAACCACATGTAAGGTCACATGAGCCAATTAACAGACAGTTCTGCCTTTTGCTTCAACACTTCTTCCTGTTACAGTTAGTGTTGTAGTATTTCTGGTCAGGTGATCTCTGGGGCAGCACAGATAGAGTCACGAAATGGTGGTTCAAGGCAAGAGATGTAAAAGGGCAATATTTATGTAAATATATATTCCAGTTTGGTAAGATTCTTTAATATGTCATTCAATTTGATATAAGCTATCTGTTGCTTAAGTATTCATTTTGGGGGTATAGTTTTCCTTTAAAGGAATTCTATACCCCCTGAACAATGTAGGTCTCTATAAAAAGATATTGCATTAAAGAGCTTATATGTAAAACACTGCTTCATGTAAATACACCATTTAATAATACAGGTATGGGACCTGTTATCCAGAATGCTCGGGACCTGGTTTTTTCCGGATCTTTCCGTAATTTGGGTCTTCATGCCTTAAATCTACTAGAAATTCATTTAAACATTAAATAAACACAATAGGCTGGATTTGCTTACAATAAGGATTAATAATATCTTAGTTGGGATCAAGTACAAGCTACTGTTTTATTATTACAGAGAAAAAGGAAATCATTTTTAAAAATTTGGATTATTTGGATAAAATGGAGTCTATGGGAGAGAGCCATTCCATAATTCAGAGCTTTCTGGATATCGGGTTTCCGGATAAGGGATCCTATACCTGTATACTTTTTTTAGTAGTATGTGCCATTGGGTAATCATAAATAGAAAATCTCCATTTTAAAAAATAAGGGCCGCCCCCTGGGATCCTAGGATTCACAGTGCACACAAAAAACCTATACATGTTGAAGTCACATGAGCCAATTAACAGACAGAGTTCTGCCTTTTGCTTCCTCACTTCTTACTGTTACAGTTAGAGCTGCAGTATTTTTGGTCAGGTGATCTCTAAGGCAGCACACAGACCATCCCGAAATGGTGACTCAAGGTAAGAGATGTAAAAGGACAATATTTACTTTTTACTGTTTGATAAGATTCTTTAATATGCCACTTAATATGATATAAACTCTGTTGCTTAAATATTCATTTTAGCGGTAAAGTTTTCCTTTAATGCCCTTTATCCTGCTCTTTCACTTTACAAAGCACTGGTAAGGCCCCATGTAAAATATGCTGTGCAGTTTTTTCGCCAAACCTCAGAAAGTCTTTTTTATAGAATAGAGGAAGTTCAAAAAAGAGCTAGTAAATCGATAAAGGGTATGGAAGGCTTAGTTATGATGATGAGCTTGGCTAAGCTGGGGTTGTCTACCCTGGAGAAAGGTGTTTAAAGGGGCGAGTCACCTTTACATAAACTTTTAGTATTTTATAGAATGGCTAATTTTAAGCAGCCTACAATTTCTCTTTGCTGCATACACGCTATACTTATAGGCCTGCTGCACTATTAGCTGACATCACATGCAAGCCATTTTACAATGTCTTTAAGTAACTACTCTAGTTTTCCTTAGGGACTGTATGTATTTTCCCTTGTACTTATTTTCCCTGACAAATGTAAAGTATCTGATATTTATTCAAACCAAATTAAAGGCAAAGTATGTTTGAAAAGATTTAGCCATGTTGTTGCTCTATAATTTCACAAGTTGCCACTGTTCTCTCTTCTGTTCTTTTGTAATATATAGCAACATATATCTGGGCCCCCTGCATCTGCAGGATCTGCTTCTTCTGTAGCTATTCCCCTGTAATATCCTATATAAGGGTTTGAGGCTTAGTTACATTGAAACACATATTCTTTGGAAAAATACCAACATGAACATAGATACTGACAGATCAAAGATGTATGTTTTAACGTTGTTGCCGTTATGCAGTGTTTGTGCTCCTATATTCATACTTCACCCCATTAAAAGAAATGTCCACAGTAGAGATGATTTGTATATTTAATAAAACCTGTTAATTATTGCACCTTGATAGAGATCAGCCTTTGCACTTTTATTATAGGGAAGGCTTAGTGCATCCACAAGGACTTGACGGGAGTTAACATTGCTTGTAACAGAAAATTTTATCTCATCGGCTGCCTCAGCTTCCCTCCCTTGCAGACTCTAGTATTGTGTAACACACCCAGACTGTTATAAGGAGATAGTGATTTTCAACAGGAATACTAAACGGAAAAGATAATCTATGAATAAATGGAAAAAAATGGTCACTTACAAAGTACAAGATCTAGAAAATAACAATGCAGTCTAGTTTCAGAAACAACCACTCAAGACTCAAGATTTTTGCTTTCTCTGTTTTTATTGGAGAACATCAGACACTGCTGTAGATCGGGACACATGGCTCCCTCAACAAAATTGTGTGTTGGTGCATTTTTTGAAATTTGGGGTGGAATTTTTTTTTAACCATCTGTCTCTCAGTATTAATTAACCAAAACAACCCCTTGCTTTTCTGCGCCTCTCTCTGTACTGTCCAATTTGGTGTTAGAGCCATCTTGGGATAGTGGATAGTGATCCCGATGTTATTAACAGGGAAAAAAGATAAATATATAGGATATAAAGGTGGCAATCCTAATGATGATGCATGTGATGTTAATAATATCGGGATCAACCATCATTTTTACCGGCCAGGCTGGTAAAATACTGGCCAGGTGGCAGCCCTAATCATCATGGATATTTTTCATTCACTGTTGTTATTGGAAAACTTCAGACTCTGCTGTAGATCAGAACCCATGGTTCTCTCCACAAACTTGTGCTTTGGTGCATTTTTATTTTAAAATTTGGTGTGAAATGTTTTTTCACCCCTCAGCATTAAATTAACCAAAACAACCCCCTTGATTTCTGGCCTCTTTCTGGCTTTTAATGTATTTGTAAATGCTACCAGGGTCCTAAAAAGAGGCATAACTATGCTTCATGCCCTTTTTAAACCAAAAAGTACTTTATGAATTATAGCAGATGATCACCAAACCTGCCTAGGTTTGCAAGGTCTGTTAACCAAAGCTTTTATATTTAAAGGGGTGGTTCACCTTTAAGTTTACTTTTATTATGTTATAGGATGGCCAATCCTAAGCAACTTTTCTATTGGTCTACATTATTTTTAATATATTTTTTAATTATTAGCCTGTTTCTAATGACTCATTCCAGTTTTCAAATGGGGGTCCCTGACCCCATCTAAAAATGGTCTGTAAGGCTACAAATTTATTGTTAGTGCTTCTTTTTATTACTCATCTTTCTATCCAGGGCCTCTCCTATCCATATTCCAGCCTCTTATTCAAATCAGTACATGGTTGCTAGGATAATATGGACCCTAGCAACCAGATTGCTGAAAATACAAACTGGAGAGCTGCTGAATAGAAAGCTTAATAACTTAAACCCCTCAAATAATAGTAAATGAAAAACAATTGCAAGTTGTCTCAGAATATCATTCTCTACATCATATTAAAAGTTAATTCAAAGGTGAACAACCCCTTTAAGAAACACCACAAAATAAGCTATTGTATAACCAGCCTTTATGTGCTTTTGCCAAAATGCATAACCTTCCATTAATCATTGTTGAACTTTATTTTATAATCTGCTGGCGGTTTAGACATCCTGCATGG
This sequence comes from Xenopus petersii, assembly GCA_038501925.1. Lineage (NCBI taxonomy): Eukaryota > Metazoa > Chordata > Amphibia > Anura > Pipidae > Xenopus > Xenopus petersii. The sequence continues at coordinate 58,875,781 of CM076686.1, read as the reverse complement.
AACATATTTGGACAATTTGCCGTCAGAAAAACATAGACAGTACTTAGAAAGCCAACCACAAGGTCATTTATGAGTAAATTATACAGCATTGGGCCAAGGACAGACCCCTTTGTACTCTGAAACATTAGTCCAGCTAGAAAATGTTCCAATTACCAGTGAACAAACTATATGGTCAAGACCAATATTAACGTGTAACCTTTTGTGTGGTTTTATACCAAATGTTTTTGCCAAACCTAAGTAGATAACATCCACTACAGCTCAAAACATATACAAGGTATGATCTGTTGCTCTTCAAACTATGCCGGCACATACTTATTGTGTTGTAATTTGAAATGTATACCAATATTTTATCTATCCCTTAATATCACCTTCAAAAGCAGTGATTCCATAGATATCAAACTAACAGGGCTATAATTACCTGGTTGAAAATGGCTTGCCTTTTTGAATAATCAGACCACTTTTATTCTGTAACCCTTGTTTGTTAAATTATTATAAGACCCCTGTTTGTTATAAATTAATTTCAAGCGATGCTTAACTTGCTGAGAAGACACATAGGAGACAAGCTTACTTTTCATTCTCATCTCTTTAGAATTATTTTCATCATTTTAGTATTATTGTGAATTTGTGTTAGCTATAGATCAATTTTGCAAATATATCCAAGACTGAACATCTGTCCACAGTGCCTAATTGATGAGGGGAAAACATGATTTCTTCAGTCACAAGAATTTTTCATGACTATAGTACTAGATAGGCTTGTATAGATGAGAGATACATTATAGTTGGCAGTGCGAAGAATGCTAAGAAGTGTGCTACCATTGGCACTACCAATTCCCTCATTAACAGCCATTCAATATATCATCTCTGACCTTCTGAAAATGCATATAAGTGAATTGGAAGTTTGCACAGCAGCAGATGAATCTCTAGTGTACAAAGTACTAGAGTGGGTGATTAATCCTAACAGGAAAAGTGTCATTAACCCCGTTGTGGTAACTCATTAGCTCCCAATATTAATTGAAGCTGATCTGATAAAAGGTGCTTGGCTTTACTATTTTGCCGTAAGTGGCTTTGGGGTTTCAGTCTTTCACCCACCAGACAGTGCTAACAAATTCTAATCAGTTGCATTTTTCTGGTATGGGCGGGGATATGGAATTTGTTGGGATTTGCATCTTCAAACTGGATTTCATATATTAGTTTGCTCATTAAGTTCTCTAAAGAATTTCATCAAGATCAAACCTCTGGAACAGAAGCCATTACTGAAAAACGTAATAAATCCCTGTACTGCATCAATTTTCATCTCAGAAAACTACTTGGGGGGGGGGGACTAATTAAGCTGTTTAGCATAATTCTTTCATCTTTTCGACAAAATGATATTCTATGGCCTGAGTTTGAATTATTCCTTTGCATTCCACAGTCACAATATAAGAGATTAAAAGGAACCAATTTGGGAAAGAGAGGAGTAAAGAATTAATTTGTGAAGTGATATATTTATGTCAGTTCTGTTTTAGTTTCTTGATGCTAGGTATGGGCAAAATACAAGAGGCTAGTAGTTGCAGAACTGCAACTCACAGCATTCCTCTGATAACGGAGAAATGGAAGTTCTGAGAGTTGTACGTGTTGCTGCCTGTCCCTAGAACACTATATTGGGAGAAAATGTCTGCCATTTGTAGTATACACACACACTGCAAATTAGAAATATAGCAATCACTATTGTAAAGCCCAGAGTTCCCCTTTGGGTTGGCAATAAGTATTGATGTTATAGGAATAAGTAAGCCTTTTATTTTTACAGTCCCTTAAATTAATCTAAACAGCCCCCCAAAACCATATATCATATATCTTTTTAGTTTTATTTTTATTTCATTTTATTTCATTTTTCTGAAGTAGAACTGAAGTTTCTTACTGAAATGTCCTGACTTTCTCTTTGATCTCATTCACTGACGCTAGAAAAAGGTACAAAGTGTCTCAAACTTAATTACAATAAGTAGCTTTTTGCCAGAGAGCCCAGGACAGTCAGCAACTGCACTCGGATACTTTTGTACAATTTAAGATAAGCAAAGATACAATTATAAGTATTTAAGATAAGCAGGTCTCTTGGGAGAACTGAGACTAGCAGCTTAATTCACTTTCATTAGCAAACTGTTATAACACATAAAACATTGCACTAAAACTCCCAGAAATGTGTTCAAACTTTCATAACCTGCCAAATTTAGTAAAATGGACATGGTAATTAGGGAGTGTGGTCATAAATGGATTTGGCCAAAAATGTGGTCCCTCTTTTCATTTATCAAATGTTGGGAGGTATGGTCTCGGAATGTAAAGACCTGAAAGAGATGTCTACTGCTCATGCCTGATTGATTTCCATTGAAACAAAGGCAGTGAGCATGCCCTGTAGGCACCTCTTTGCAGTTGTATAGAAGGAAGGAGAACTCAGGGGGTGGAGCTTCATGCTAGACAAGAAAGTAAGTAAAAGAGCTGCAGTTCAGCTGCTTGTTTTAGAGAAACAAAATAAAACTGAATGGAGGGAGAAAGGTATGGTATGGAAAGCTATGGGCTGTTTAGAGACTAATTCTAGAGACCTGCAAAATAAAAGTTTACTTATTCTTTAAAGCTAACGAGAATCTACTTAAACTGTGATACTTGTTTTGCTATGTGATGATCACATCAGAATGGATTTCATAACATGAGGAAGAGAAATGACATAGCTTATGTGACAGAGAGTTCCAAGGTTATACTTCTGAAGGCAGTAAGTTGGAAAAGCAAGGGAGACATTATACAAGCATGCATGGCTGTATCCAGTTAGCAGTCACAGTGACTCATCCATTTGTTTGAAGTGTGTAGCCCCTGGAGATCATACAGATTTCTCTTTTATGCCATTTGGCCAACTTTCCATATATTTGACACAGTACCTGACGTCTTCTTTTGGTTCAGGGGATTATTAAACAAAAATATTAAAAGGGATTCAATGTTCAGAATAAAATGTGTTGACTTAAGCCTGCAAGTAGTGTATAATATTCTTTAAAGCAATGTCATTTTATAAACATTATTTTACTTTATCACCTTTTTTTACATAGCACGCATATTTTGGGCATGTTACAGAAAATGTGCCTCAGTATTAAGACTTCATTTAAAGGAGAAGGAAAGTCATTTACCACTTGGGGGTTGCAAATGTTAGGCACCCCCAAGTGTCGGTGCTCCTATCAGCAGAAATTTTCACCGGCCCGGGGTTATTCCAGCGAGCACCACTAGCTAGAAATGTGCACAATATCAGCACAATTCCTTATTTTTGTATCTACAATGCAATATTCTTTCACAGAATTATTGATTTTCCACAAAAGTTACTTGCAGCCACATAAAATAATACATGCTGGAACATAGTGAAGTGAAGGTGCTTAGATAATACTGATTATATCTGATTTGGAAAAAAAAACTGTTATAACTACCTTTAAAGCAGAACAAAAATTCTTAAATATACTGTTCTTTGGGGGGGGTTCACTTGATTGATAAATATGCTCCCTGGTGTGCTGTTATCCTTCACTGTTTTCCTCACTGAAGCTGGATTAGATGGCACCTCCTCACTAGTTATGCCATGCACCTGCCTGCAAATCACCCAGACATATACACCAATTCATTCTCCTGGCTTTTGGATAGTTATGCAAAAAAGGGACTTTTGCTACACCAGTTATAACTAATTACATTAATAAGCATAGATACAGACCTATTATCCAGAATGCTCGAGACCTGGGGCTTTCCGGATAAAGGGCCTTTCCTTAATTTGTAACAATATACTTTAAGACAACTGAAAATATAATTCAAGCATTAAATAAACTCAATAGGATTGTTTTGTTTCCAATAAGGATTCATTATATCTTAGTTGGGATCAAGAACAATGCACTGTTTTTGGGAATTATTTTCTAAAATTTAAATTAAAATGTTTAAAATGGAGTCTATAGTAGATGTCTGTCACATAATTCGAAGCTTTCTGGATAACGGGTTTCCAGATAGTGTATCCCATACCCAGGGCCGGAACTAGGGGTAGGCAGAAGAGGCATGTGCCTAGGGTGTAACAAAATGGGGGCACCAAGCACATACCTGGTCTGGAACCTTGTTCCCCCCGTGCATCGTCACATCTCTTGCAGGCACCAGGGAGGGTGCAAAGTGGGCGGCCGGGTTACCTTAAGTGCCCAGCCAGCTTGGCCCGGGCCTGCCCATAACTGTATATATTTTACTGGTTATTATGGATTTACATGAATATAAACTATATATATAAACTATAAACTACCTGATATCTGGGACATGATCAGCCTCAAGCAAATCATCAAATCAACATTTAACAAACAAACAAGCAAAAAAAACCCCAAAAACTAGTAATGAATTACCGTTAATCAATTAATAATTCTATTTAAAACCACAAGGCACTGCCGTGAAGGGCCTACTTTAGAACACCTGACTTCTTCACCTGAATTCATGTTATGTGCAATTGCATATAACATGAAACCTTATATTAAGCCATAACTTTTTAAGGTCATTCTTATAGCCATCCTTACCCATAAGTAGAATCTTACTTTCTATTTTTCCCTAGGGCAACACAATTATTTGTAAAGGAAGCATAGTTGCATTAGTCACTATGTAGCAAACTCTATTACAGAAGTGTTACAACTATGTACAATAAACATTGTAGCTTGGTGAATAAAGATATCATTTAAAGATAACATTTCAATTTCCAGCCGTCATTCATGCCTACTGGATATAACGTATCTACAGCGGAATGTAATAAAAGTCGGTAACGGAAAAATGCAAAAGAGTTATGCCTTTGCGCGAACAAATATTGCTTTCTGCGAATTTAGTATAGCTTTTGCAAACCCGGAAACTGTTTAGCAACCACTTTCGACAGTGGACAACTGTTTGCGAATTTTTTAGTTTGTGCCAATGCGCAGTCAGTGTAATAAAACTTCTTACTGAAAAAGTCGCTATGTTTGCTCCAAAAGATTACGACACCTTCAAGCACTTCTTAAGAGTGTACAATTAAAATTCGCAATGTAATAACAGTTTAAGGAACAATATTACATTGTGAGATGCAGATTTTTATTCTTATTGGTGCGAATTGTTTTGCGACTTTTATTACATGCCCCCGCTAGTCTCTTAATCCACCAGGATTCCTTTTGTAGTAGATACTTTTTTTTTTTTTTTTTAAACTTGTTTTTAATTAAAGAAAGTTGTACATAACATTTTTGTAGTTACGACAGGGCAGTAAAATCTTGTAGCGTTATGTTTACATTATGTATCCAGTATGCATTATCATAATAACAATATCAACTATGTACAGTATAAACTATCAGCTCAAATGATAGACAGCATATAAGACCCTATTAAGAAGTATGTAAATAGGAGGATAGTAACCTGTTTGTTAGGTGGCTCCTGGGTGGTTCATGGCTTAAGCATCTCTGTTCTAGTAGCTGGTCACTTTGATGTTGCGACGATTCCATGACCAATGGTAGTGCGGTGTCATACCATGTGGTACATCTAAATGTTTGTACTGTGAGGTGTCTAATTTGTTGTGGTAAAGATTCGATGTAGGGTGTCCATAGTTTAAAAAATGTTGTTGTGTTTTGTTCTTTTTTAGTCGTGGTTTCCAGCCAGTCCATGTAAAAGAGATAGTGTAGTTTCTGTTTTACTAACGTTATGCGGGGGGGGGGTCTCTATTCAGCCAATGTTGCAGTATTGTCTTCTGAGCAGCTGCTGCCAGTTTTCCAATCAGGTTCTTATCTGTTTTTTTCAATTGTGTATAAGTTGTGTCGTTGCTAAACACCACACATTCTAATTGTGCCTGAAAAGGTTTACCAATTATCTGAGCACCATATTCTGCTACATCCCTCCAAAAGTTTTCAAGTGAGGGACATGCCCATAAAGTATTTATTAGATTCGCTTTGAGTGATTGGCATCTAAGGCAGTTGTCAGAGGGCAGATTTCCCACTTTGTATCTCCTAGCTGGAGTTAGGTAGGAGTTGTGAAGTACTTGGAGGAGTAGACACTGTTTTAGTGAAGGCTGGACAGCTTTCAAAACCATCAATTTCAATTGTGTTTGGTTATGGTTGGCTTCATTAAAGTGTCCAGATACCATCGTGATTTTTCCTTCCAATTCAGGTGTTCCAAGGTAGGCCCTTCATGGCAGTGCCTTGTGGTTTTAAATAGACATTAATTCATTTATAGGTGACATTGACACTACAAGTGCCTAATTATTTATGCACCTGTGGACACTTAACACTCCCAGGTGAGAGCTGTCCAACTCACAGAACTTCCTGTTTCAGCCTTTAAATGTATTATACACTGTTTTTGTATTATACTTGATAAGAGCCCAGAGCATGTTGTGTTATTAAACACTAATTCAGCAGCTAGTACTGCCTCTGGTTTTCTCTCAGTAACCCAACACTTGATTACTTATGCACTCACCTGAGGTGGAGGTGTATTATGAGATTGAGAACCTGAATTCTCCGGTTGCGCAGTCACCTACATAGAGTGATCTACATTACTTAATGTTTTGGTTTTCTCTATTCAATAATATTACCCATTTTCTGCCAAGTTCTATATTTTGAAACTCTCTGCACAGCATCTGATTGGTGAAGTTTCTTATTCCCACACATACAGCAGAAACAGGGAGCTGTCACGAAAGCCAGATCTGCTTAGCATGATTGCCGTTCTTGTTGCACTGACGTGAGACAGACAGGTTATTACCATATAAATGAGATAAGGGGTTCGATAATTGCTTGCTGGAAGCAAATGCAATGTGTCTGTGGCCAGAAAAAATAAAATATACCTCCTAATCATCCTTTATACGCTTAGTTTGGGCTTAGTTTGTCTTTTACTTGTATTTTGACAGATGCTACAAAAAGTTCCTAATTAGTGCTAATGTAGAACCCAGACACGTTTCAGCTGCATTATTAATAGGCGTAGGCGCTACCATTAACTTTGGAAGACTTTGTCACATTTTAAGCAAAATATATAATAGAAAAGCTATTCTGTTGTGTTTATTTAATGTTTAGATGCTTTTCAGCAGAGTTAAGGTCTGCTAAAATTAAGGGGGGGAGAATGGAAAACATCTGGTCTCAAGCAGTCTAGACAATAGATCCCATAGATATATAGATGATAAATAAATAGATAGATAAATAGTTTTAATGTAGCAATAGAGTTATATGCCTGAGCAACTGCACTTATCTCTAGCTCAGTATTATCAGTCTCATACTTTCCAAGTGATAGCAAGTTATTATTTATCTTCATGTGCTACTTTAATATATCTTTATAAAATATATTATATAATTATATTATGTGTCACTATGTGTCATCTGCCATATCTTTGGTACTATGAACTTGTGTTATGGGAAAAAAATACTATGCTATAAACTAGGGATGCACCGAATCCACTATTTTTGATTCGGCCGAACCCCCGATTCCTTTGTGAAAGATTCGGCCGAATACCGAACCGAACCCTAATTTGCATATGCTTGATGTGGTGTGTTGCACCCTCATACCCACCCCTTTAGATTCTTGGTGGTCCTATTGTCCTTTTAAAATTGTGCTTTGGTTTGTGCAATCACTCTCTCTTAAAAGCCAAAAATGCTAGCGGCATGGGAGGATCTAGCCTGAAGGCAGTCTCTCCCACTTAAAAGCTGCATAGCAGTTGGCGGGGGAGGATTTAGCTCACAGTTTGAAACCAAGGCAAAGGAGTTTTTCACATAAAGTAATGCTATTAAGCAGAGAGGTAAGATACCCATTTTACTATGATTAGAGGTAAACAAGTTAGGGACCACCGTATAGGGTTTACCTTGAAGTGGTATAGTGGCTTATCAATTTTATGATCATAACTTTGTGACAAAAAAACCATGTTTCAAAATTACATGCACTTGCATATTTACTTGAATTACTGAGACAGGGAGTTAGATATTTTGAAATTGGCCTGTGGTCTGCACCCACAATCCTCCTTTTTTTTGTATTTGCGGGATACACCAAATACAGGATTCAGTTTGATTCGGCTGAATACGAGCCCCTTGCTGAATCAAATCCTAAAAATCAATGCAGAAGTGCCGAGTGTAGAGACATAGGCCCAAATTCACTAAGAATCGTAGCTGCGTCAGGCGCAAATTCGCCGCACTTCGTCACACTTCGCCAGGTGTATTTTCGCCAGCGCTCTGCAAATTCTCTAAAATCCGAAGTTGCGCACAGGGGTAGCGTAAGTTTTCGAAGTTGCGCTAGCCTTAATTCGCCAAGCGAAGCGAAGTTTCGCTAGCGATGGTTCATTTGCATACGGCGCGAAATTCTAATTTCAATGGAGGAACACGTATCACCACTTCAAATGCCTAGAAAATCTTCAAATCAGCAAATAAGAATTTTATTTTGCCCTACACATGTGCCCACTGTCTAGGTAAATCGGCATGAGTCAGGAAATGTAGGGGGGAAGGAGGGTAGCCCCAAAAAATTTTTTGATCTTTTTCATCACCCATCATGTAGAAAACACGCCAGCGTTTTTTGGGACTTAGAAAAAATTTTGACTTTTTTTGAAACAATCCCTATGTACTCTATTGCGCTTCGCCGGGTCTGAGGTGGCGAAGGAAGTCTAGCGTAAAAGGTAGCGTTCAGTACACTGCGCAAGTTAGTGAATTTGCGTAGTTACGTCGCTAGCGAAAATTCGCCTGGCGTAAGGGTGCGAAGTAACACTAGTGAAATTACGCCAGCGTTCGTTAGTGAATTTGCGCAGTAGCGAAAAATGCCAAACGCTAGCGAATTAACGCTTAGTGAATTTGCGCCATAAAAGGGACATTTTAAAGGGACCTCACTGTTATGTTATCCACCTCATTCTTTAAAATAATTATTTAAAAAGGCTGAGATTCTGTGCTGGCATGCATTCGTCTTCATTTCTGCCCTATACATGAACTCTCCATTCAACCTTGGAAGCATTAGAATTTTGGAGTTTTGCATTATTAAGGGGCAGATTTATTGTGTTTTCCACTAAAATTTTCAAGTCATTTTTTTGGTCAAAACTCACATTTTCAGGTTAAAAAACTTTTGTTTTCGAAATGTATTATACCCCAACCTTAGAAATAGCTTGGAACCGAATCTGAAACCTGTTGAGGTAATGTAGGAGTCAATGTCAGAAGTCCCTTGAACCATTTGAAGATGATAGCCTTCATGATGTTCAAGTTTATTTTGGAGTGTTTTGCCCAAAAACGCGATCAATTCGATCCATTCTAGTTTTTATTTTGCTGAAAACTTAATTCCAGTTTTCGAGTTTCACAACTCGCAGAATCAAGTTTTTTCCATTATGTTTTTTTCTTAAATAAGAAACTGTTCCAGTTGTGAATTCATTCAAGGGATAAAAAACTCTAACATTTAACCTTTGATAAAAAAACCCCCTAGAAATATGGAGTTTTAAATGGCACTGTAAAAGCTCAGTCACCAGATCATTTTTCAACTGCTACTTGCAGGATCAAATGCTTCCCGTCTGTAGGAAGCAATCCTCAGCTGGCAGCAATGTTTGGCACCCACAAGTACCAGTTCTAAAATGCTGGATATATTAGAATTTTAGGTACATATTTCCCAAAGTGTGAAAGTGAGAGTTCCTTCTTTGATAAATATGTCCCCATGCAATTAAATAGAGAGCAGTGAAGTGCCCTTCTTGCAACCTGTCAAGCTGTTTTATCTTTTGCTAAATATTCTCAATAGTCTAGTTCCCCTACTACCCACCCCCTCACTAATCCCCAATATAATACAGAAAACGACACATACCTTTTACAACTTTATTGACGTTATACAATTTGAATATACAGTGTACATATTTTCATCTGCGAAGCACAAATAAATAATGTAAACTGAAAATAAAAGAAAATGTAAGTGGAGGTGAGAGCACAGCTATAGTAAAATACACCATTTTCTGGGTCTCCCTGCACACAATCCTACCTAGCCACCCACCCACCTGCACAACTACCCAACTGATCCTTCTAGCATGGCTGTGGTTGTTTGTTTTTCACAAAAACACATCTTCAGCAAATATTACTGATCTTGAATCTGATGACACAGGACATTCTTCAACAGCCTCTTGGGTTGACTTATGGCTTCTGCTTCTGAGTCATGAACTTCTTCAAGTGCCTCACTAGCTGGACTTGAGCTTTCTGCTGAGTAGTTAAATTCTTCAAATGCATCTTTGGCTGAACTTATGCCTTTTGCTTACTCATAAAATTCACTAAATGCTTCCTGATAAGTGAATTCTATTTTGGATATAACAGATATTTGTTCCCCTGCTGTACATTTTACATATAGAGGAGAAAAGTCCAGAGGTTGAACCAATTTAACAATCATGTTTAATAGTTTGTCTATTGGCTGCTGAATAACTCAAAATAAAATTAAGTCTTTTAAGATTAAAATTCTCAGACACCGGTATCAGTTCTAATAATTTACTGCTTTTATGATGTTTCTGGTTTCTCTTGGGAGTTCTGTTGGAAATATTACAGGAGTTTTTATGATTCTTAAAGCCAAATCCATCAAATTACTTGCAAAACATAGACAAGGATCTGATTAGGGAGCCAAGATTTAAGAGAAAACAGCAACAATGGCACAGCAAGGGATATACAGTAACTTCTGCTCTATGCAGACTATGTAAAAGAAGCTGGCCAGGTAATCACTGCATCATAGGGATTTTTCAGTGGGGCACAGCAACCGCATATAATAGGTGCCTGTCACACAATGTAAGAAAACCTAGTTAATAAGCCTCATGGCCATATACATGTCAATAAAAGCTGCAGACTCAGACAATATGAGTTGACAGCTTACTGGCCCATTTATGAGGCCCTACATCAGTTTGCACAACAGATACCTGACCGAAAATCAGTTTTATATCTATGGGGCAGTTTTAAAAATCATTTGAGGGCTGATTCAACAATTGATGTGTTCCTCTCCTGACAAGTCTCCCTTATGATCCAGTTGCTAACTAAGGAGTCAAAAAATTGGATCATGCCAGTATGTTGATGGCCAAATTGGATAATGTATGTTCAGCTGTATATGCAAAAATTAGATTACACTCATTCATGACTTGTTTGCTTTAATTTATCTCTTTCTGAATGACACATCCTCTTCCTTTATCCCAATTATCCAAAACTGATAGATTGGCACTATCAGTTTTACTTACTGAACTGTTCCTTCTGTATCAATACTGCTTGTACCAACTGACACAGCTTGAGATTTCATGGCTTCTTGCACCAGGATGAACCTCAAATGCTTTGGAACTTTCTGGGTGACATCTACTAAGCTACTTCTAGATTCCTAAAAAAACAATAAAACTTGAACTACAGTACTAAAAATTCTAGATGAAAATAAAGCAAAAGGATAATGCTGAGTGCATTAAAGCACACTCCTTATATACAGACAAGAGCACAGTCACAAACTACTCTGTGCAACAGGAACTTTTGGTAAAACCTACAATATTTAATTCCCATGCACAATCATTATAATAATACACTAGAATTCACAATGCTTTGCATTTTGGAGAGACACATTAAAGACAGGAACAGAAACGGAGGATGGCAGGAACACATAAGAAGGAGAATAGGAGGGTTTACAGAAAAGGAAATAAACACCTTGCAATTTGACTTTTGTCACTAGGTGGCAAAATAACAATATGTTTGCATGTAAAGAAATAACTGCTAGGGCAGTGCTGTTTGTGCAGATTAAACAGCTGGGGCAGGCCCACATATCATGGAAGGCATATGAAACCTTTGGTTAATAATTAACGTCACCAGCCATGCAGCTACTGTTTAGCTCCAGTGGGAGGAGTTTTAACAGTCAGTCAGCCATTTTCAGTCTCAGCAACATGGCGTAGGATTGGGAAGTTATTGCTCCACAAGCCGAGGAGCAGTCTGTGAGAAGAGGGACCATGGGCACGAAACAAACTGCCTGGTAAATACTGTAACATTATTTCAGTAATATTTTCCATGGAACAGAATGCTAACAATGCTTTTATGGATGTAGATCACAATGGGACAACATCACTAAAAGTAGACCTTACATTAGTAAAGTATGGGCACTCCTCCTGTAACAAAACAAATCTTTCACATACATGTCCCTGTCTCTAGCTCATGTGTCAAGAGGCTTGGACCAGCAATGTGTGGATTCTGGCAAATGCTAGAGAAGCTGCTGTATAATGCCACAGTCACTATTTAGTGGGTCTGTGTGTGTGGGAGGAGGGGGGTGCTGTTTGGGTCTGTTTTTGAATCTCAGTCCAGACACATGTAGGGTTGCCACCTGTCCGGATTTGACCCGGACAGCCCGGTTTTCAGAAGGGCTGCCCGGGTCAAGAAAGTCAAGGATCTACCCTGATTGACATGGCGATCAGCCGCCATCGATGAGCGCCATGTCATAGCCCTGCCCAGTGGTATATCATGCCCCTCCTGCAACATCACTGACCCGCCCCTGTGATGTTATGGCCCTGCCCGGGGGGCACACAGAACTCAGTGACAAACAGTGCCCCGGGTGATGTGAACTACACTATGATTGGTCAGTCGGGAATGACCTGCCACTACTTCGCACTTAGCTGGTCTGCAATTATACCGCCAAAAACTAGAAAATAGCTCTGCTGGTAAATAGGCAATTTATCATGAATTGTATATCCACAATGCAAAATAAGTTTAATTTTGCATACAGCATGTGTACCCTTGTTTAGACTATATGAGTCTTTTTCTCTAAGGCTGTGTGTAAAAATGTATTAAACAACATATTTTCCTAACCAACTAGAGACAGGATATTTTATTAAAACATATTGCTATCTTCCTCAGCCCGACCTAACCTTGGCTCATAACAGTAATAACATAGATAAACCAAAAATGGCATTCTTAAAATATCATCAATCTGCACTGTTTTTCCCCAGTATCTGATTTCACTTTAGTTGACTTTACTAATAATTCACATGTGCCACACATTCCCGCTGAAGGGCTGATATGTTGTTATTACAAATAGCACTGTAGCTGGGAATCCTAATTCATAACTCTGTAATACATAATACATAAGCTCATGGCACAGGTAGACATTTCTTTTTTTGTCTCACTTAATTCAGCATAGTGCACTGGTGTGGGAGAAAACACAAGTGAATAGGGTTTCCTTCTGTTCAGTTTGCTCTTGTTGAAAAGATTAGTGTATACCGCCCCTTTAATAACTCTCTTTCTCAAAAAGACTGTACTATTATTAACATTTTTCCCTGGCTGCAACCAACACACAAATGTGTGAAGAGAGTTTGCTCTAATTGGCTAATTCCAGCATGAGTCAAAAAATAGCATAGCACTACTGATAAACAGCATGACTATGTTGTTTGCAGCAGAAAAATATGAAAGGTTGAGTAGGCACAGTTTATTTTACATTTTAAAGAAATTAATCTGTTTGGAATCAATTGTAAAATAGTAGTTCCTTGCTCAACATGGGCAGCTTGGAATTTCTTGATATTATATTATTAATATTTATCCAGCTCCCAGTTTCTGGTATTCTTATAGCTGCACAGATGTAATGTTTGGTGGAATTTATGCTCCCTAGGAAACAGAGTCTTCAACAGGAGAGCACAATCTGTTCAGTATACTAAATATATGGATCTTCCTTCTATTGTCTACTGAAAAAAAAGTACCTACAAACTCTGCAGTTCTTTGTATTACAATTCCAAGAAAGAGACATTGAAAATGTATTTATATGCCAAGACAAGAAAAAAAAACGACTGCCCGGATCTCTTATCTTTTGTCAAAAAGAAATATTACTTTCACAGAGTCACAGTAAGGCACAATTATTTAGTAAAAACTTACTGTGTATTCAGTTTGCCACTTCCCAGCCGAATGTAGGAAAAACAGGTACAATCTAATGGAATCTTTCCTTTAAATCATTGAAAAAATGCACCTGGTTTTTGATCTATCTTGTTTTTCACTGCTATCCTTAGATCCCTAGTGGGGAAGTCAGGCATTCAACCATTGAACTTCAGCATATACAATGAGAGGGTGGGGCTCAACCTAACCATATTTCTCTGGTCTAGTGGCAATGTTCTTTCTGGGCATATATTTTGCCTTGGTGGTAGAACCTAATTCTAGGTTCAAAGGGAATCTTGTTAGCTCTCCACTGGGCCTTGGTTCAGAGAGGCATCTCAGTACACTTTTGCCAAGACCAGGCTGATTTGTAACATATAGAGCAAAATCTCAGGTATTTATTCTACAGGTTGACTAGTTGATCTGTAATAGAGTCCACAATAATTTTAACTTCAAGACAGTTTTCAGCTATTTACAGTAAAGTGACTCATTGTCTGGAACTCCATGTGAAACTTCTACTAATACTGGAGCCCTGTTTTTTGTTTCTGTAGCAGCTGTTGCACCCGGCGTCTCAGAACAGAGTGAAGGCTCTGTCAGTGACAGGGATATTATTATTATTTGATAAAAATGTAATCTTTTTCTTTTGTTTTAGTAAGCTTGTGCGTATTTAGACACTGGTTCAGGAGAGGAACAGTCTCCTTGTAATAAATAAAAATAAAGCAGTCCACCTCTTCCCTTGGCCAGTGGCATAAATGTCCCTTTAAATATATAGAAATATAATGATTTGGTAGCAGCAGAGCATAGATGTCTGTGGTGAAGATAAAGATATAGCAGTTTCACACTTAATAAGGACTGTAAAGTGTTTTTGAGAATGTCTGGATTCATGAAGAAAACAAAAATAGCAAAATTCACTGACACATAATTGTCAAGTAATTTGTTTTCATATACCATAACCACTGTTGAAATAAATAATGAAATCATAATGCAGACAATAAAACAAGAACTTCCCCTTACAAACTCAAGATAAAAAGCAGTATAGTACAGCAAGGTTGGCAAATTACAATCTCTCTGATTCACAATTGAAGCCAGTCTGGTCCTTGATTCAGTTGCTTATGATCCTAGTCACCAGAAAGCAGGGGAGAGGAAGGCAAGTGGCCACCGACCCTGCTGTGCTACTCAGCCTTTTATTATAAGTAATAGGGGAGCAAGTACCTATTGGGGTTCATGGGTGACACAATTTGGTGGAGAAAGGTAGACCTCTGAAAGGGGCCCAAGTGGTATAAAAGGGGTCCTGTTCTCCTTTCATCTTAAGATGAACTACCTATTTAAAGGGACCCGTCATCCTAAAAAATTATTCAAAATCCTATTTTATCACATTAGTCAAGCAAAATGAACTTTAATTACACTATATAAATTGATTCCTTCAGTCGGGGAATTCATAAATATAGCAAACAGACAGGAGCCATTTTGTTTACACTGTTATTAAGGCAAGCCTTGCATCATCTCAGAATCTTGTTTGTGCACCAGAATTGGGGACCCGATGTCCATCCCCTGCCCTGTCTACACAATTAAACAGTGAATAGAACGAGGGAATGTGTGGAGAGCAGTGACATCTAGGAAGTGCTATCTCTAGTATAGGTCAATCTGAAAACAACTGGACTTGCTGAGTAATCAATGAAGACGTTTCACTACTCATCCGAGCAGCTTCTTCAGTTCAACTGACTGGTGTGGGAAGTTCTCGGCATATAAACTCTTCCACTAATCCATTTACAATGGCACATTGTAACTCTTCAAAGAGGTGACATCTGAAGAAACTCACAGAGGTGTTGATTCTGTGCAGTTGCGATTGCCACACATTCCGCCCAGTGGTGCAGGGTTCGAATGACACCCAGTGTCATTCGAACCCTGCAGCACCGGGCGGAATGTGTGGCAACTGATACAGAGTCCAAAGACAAAGAGCAAAAACATCTCAGAGGAGCTTTGAAAGCGTGTGGCTACCCAGACTGGGCCTTTGTCAAAACAGCAGCAACCAAGCCCAACAGGAACACCAATAGAAATAACCGCCTGGAGACACATAGTAGGCGAAACATAGTCATCCCATATGTAGCTGGAGTGTCAGAGAAACTCAGGAGGATTTTCAACAAACACCATGTCTCTGTGTTTTTCAAACCTAGCAACACACTGAGACAAAAACTGGTACACCCAAACACCAAAAGAAAAAACAAAGCAATGTGGTATACGGAGTCCAGTGTAGCGAGGAGTGCACAGATCTATACATCGGGGAGACAAAACAACTGCTCTCCAAGCGAATGGCTTAGCACAGGAGGGAGAACTCTACAAGGTCCAAATCTTGGATAAAGAAGACCGCTGGTTTGAACGAGGCGTGAAAGAGGCGATTCATGTCAAGGTGGAGAGACCATCTCTGAACAGAGGTGGGGGCCTTCGACACCACCTGTCTGCTACATACAATGCTGTTCTAACTTCTGTACCCCGGCGGATTCAGAACACTTCACACATCCATTCATGCAACTCTCACAAGTAACACCTGTATCTAGGAGTTGCATGACACATTGGATAATCCTATCACAACTACACAGAATCAACACCTCTGTGAGTTTCTTCAGATGTCACCTCTTTGAAGAGTTACAATGTGCCATTGTAAATGGATTAGTGGAAGAGTTTATATGCCAAGAACTTCCCACACCAGTCAGTTGAACTGAAGAAGCTGCTCGGATGAGTAGTGAAACGTCTTCATTGATTACTCAGCAAGTCCAGTTGTTTTTAGATTGACCTATACTAGATATACTATGACCTGGATGAATGAAAATCTTCATAGTCACTAGGAAGTGCTGCATGGAAAGTGAAAGTAGTTGTCTGCCCCGCCTCTAAGGCATAGAGGAGGGGCAGACAATACTTGATTGACAGTTGAAATGTTTAAATGAGCTTACAACAGCTATGCATGCTTTAATGAAAAAAAGAAATTGGATTTCATGTTTAGTTTGAAAAGGACTTTTATTATACAGCTGTTTGTGTCTGTGTGACAGGTCCACTTTAATCAATGTAGTGAAAAAGCATCTAGGATTAAAACAAGATTTCAGTTGGGTATGAAAGTCCATGACATATAACACCTATGCCAGTAGCTACTCCGATCAGATGGACATATTTGTTAGGGAATCTGTGTAGAAAGCTTCTCGAGAGCACATCACTCCTTTATGCCAAAATGCTTTTTCTGATTGACTGGATACTGTATTTCACTGAGCTGACAGATAGCTTTAGACAAGCCTTCTTTGAGCAGCTGAACCATATCCCCGAAAGACTAATAAATGATTTCAGGTCCCTTCTAGGCTTTCAAGCAATTCTGTCTGGTCTGACCCTCAAACACTACTCCCTGGGTTGGCTGGGAATTATTCATATTCATTAGAGCAATTTGCTGCAAATCATTCATTTGTTGGAAATCTAACACCAAATTTTTCAATCAAATGTGTAAGGTCTTTGGGGACAACAGGGTAGAATAAAATGCCCTTGTTTTAAATTTTTACAGCTAACTCATGCAAAGTGTATTCTGTGATCATGATATCTCTCAATCCACCTGCTTCTCTATCAAGTATATAACATGTATACAAAACAACATTTTGACACAAATATACTCAAATGGGAAGGAAAATCCCTTACTAGTTATTTCAGGTGGGTTATGTCATCTCAAATTGCCAGTAGGTCAACCTACCTGGTTTCAGGTGACAAATACATAACAACTACATAAAAGTGGCAATTGTCAAAGCCTAAGACTGTCTAAAATATATATGGTAACTGAATATTTCTATCAACTTTGTGATTTCATTTCCTGAATTTTTAGAGTAACTTTTTAACCTTAAAGGTATACTGTCATGTGAAAACATTTTTTTTCCTAAATGAACCAGTTAATAATGCTGCTCCAGCAGAATTCTGCACTGAAATCAATTTCTCAAAAGAGCAAACAGATTTTTTTATATTCAATTTTGAAATCTGACATGGGGTCATGTGACTTGTGCTCTGATAAACTTCAATCACTCTTTACTGCTGTACTGCAAGTTAGAGTGATATCACCCCCTCCCTTTTCCCCCCCAGCAGCCAAACAAACGAACAATGGGAAGGTAACCAGATAACAGCTCCCTAACACAAGATAACAGCTGCCTGGTAGATCTAAGAACAGCACTCAATAGTAAAAACCCATGTCCCACTGAGACACATTCAGTTACTTTGAGAAGGAAAAACAACAGCCTGCCAGAAAGCATTTCTCTCCTAAAGTGCAGGCACAAATCACATGACTGGGGGCAGCTGGGAAATTGACAAAATGTCTAGCCCCATGTCAGATTTCAAAATTGAATATAAAAAAATCTGTTTGCTTTTTTGAGAAATGGATTTCAGTGCAGAATTCTGCTGGAGTAGCACTATTAACTGATGCGTTTTAACAGGTAACTCCTGCTAATCAGAGCTTAAAATGAAAAAGGAAAGAAACCATTGGCACAGTGGAAAGTTTACAGTACAGTATATGGAGTAGGGTTTTATGTGCAGTTAGTGGTTAAGGGTTTCTTGTTGTAGGTAGAAAGGATAGACAGTTTGAAAGAAATTAGGTAAGCTAAGGGCTGTGAATTTAGAATTAAGTTTTATGCATGAAAGAAAAAGTCTTGAACTATGAAAGGAAATTCAGTGAAATTACATGACAATAGGTTGAACTGAAGAAGCTGCTCGGATGAGTAGTGAAACGTCTTCATTGATTACTCAGCAAGTCCAATTGTTTTTAGATTTACCTATACTAGATATACCATGACCTGGATGAATGAAAATCTTCATAGTCATGACAATAGGTAGTTAAGTTAAAGGGATACTGTCATGGGAAAACATGTTTTTTTCAAAACATATCAGTTAATAGTGCTGCTCTAGCAGAATTCTGCACTGAAATCCATTTCTCAAAAGAGCAAACATAATTTTTTATATTCAATTTTGAAATCTGACATGGGGCTAGACATTTTGTCAATTTCCCAGCTGCCCCTGGTCACGTGACTTGTGCCTGCACTTCAGGAGAGAAATGCTTTCTGGCAGGCTGCTGTTTTTTCTTCTCAATGTAACTGAAGGAGTCTCAGTGGGACATGGGTTTCTACTATTCAGTGTTGTTCTTAGATCTACCAGGCAACTGTTATCTTGTGTTAGGGAGTTGTTATCTGGTTACCTTCCCATTGTTCTTTTGTTTGGCTGCTGGGGGGGAAAAGGGAGGGGGTGATATCACTCCAACTTGCAGTACAGCAGTAAAGAGTGATTGAAGTTTATCAGAGCACAAGTCAAATGACATGGGGCAGCTGGGAAATTGACAAAATGTCTAGCCCCATGTCAGATTTCAAAATTGAATATAAAAAAATCTGTTTGCTCTTTTGAGAAATGGATTTCAGTGCAGAATTCTGCTGGAGCAGCACTATTAACTGATTCGTTTTGAAAAAAAAATTTTTTCCCATGACAGTATCCCTTTAAGTTATAAGCATTTGATGTGAGATCTAATGCAAGAGACACTGGTTTGATTTCCTGCAGCAACTCCTTGTGACCCTTGAATTGCAGGATTGTCTGGAAGAATGTTGCCTGTCCCAAATTGCTATACATCTATTTTTTGTGTAGTATGCTTGAAAGTGGCCAAACTGCCCAACGAAACTTTTTCATGTATGGCCAGCTTATAAAAAGGTTAAAAGTACAAGGAGATTATGTAACAACAGCAATGTAGGACACATTTATGGATGGATATAAAGGTAAGTGATTGCCAGGTGAGATGAGGTGCACACCGTCCTCTCCTATCATTTAAGAAGTATTTTATTATTATTATTATTAGTAGTAGTTGTAGTATTCTCAAGGCAACATTTACTGCCCCACTGGCAGAAAAATAAATTTTATTAGGTAGTGTATATTTGAATTCTGTAACACATTTTCAGATGCTTCTTCTGCTTACTTTCCCTTTTAGCTCCTTGCTGTTAAGACGTATACACTCAGCATACAGATTTCAAGATAATTATAAGCATTTATACTGATTCTGTACTTTCAAGAATTACTTTTGTCATTGTCACCCTCCCTTCCAGCCATTTGACTGTTTGTGGTTACAGGTTTGACATAATGTAAAGAGAACGAAGGATCCAAATGAGGCATTCTACTGCTGCCTGCCAGCTCTGTGCTAGGGAGGTAATAAAAATAGTTCATAACAGTTGCGTTATTCTTATATCCATGCAGTATTTCCTCTTAGGCACAGGGAAAAGCCTCAGGGCAGCCTGCTAGGGTTTGTGCAAATGAGAGCAGCCGTGTGTATAATATACAGATAGAGACAGATAGGCAGATGATATACATATATAGATACATAGACAGATAGGTAGGTAGAAAGTAAGATCGATAGACAGCATAGACAGACAACTGAGAGATACAGATCAGACTGTATAAGGGACTGATGGAAAGAAACATACATGATTGATTCTTACTGTGAATATCTGCTGAACTAGTTGCCATGGAGACTGTCAACATCCCACCTGATCTATATTGGTATGGAAAAGGATGCAAAGTTCATCATACAACTGTTTTTCATTCCTACTGTACATTTAAACAATTTAAATTGTTATAGGAGACAAGACTGGCTTTTGATTTATGATCTCTTTCCAAATATTCCACTAAATACCCTAGAATGTGTACTTGGACTTAAAGGCTAAAAACAGACTACTGTTTGAAGATTCCAGTGCCAATAGGAGCACAAGCTGAAGACAATGTATTATGTAATCCAATGGTCACTGTCATAAACATAATGGACCAATCACTTGGGAGACATTAAAAACTTTTAGCTGTAGGATGCTGGATGCAAAAAAGGAAGCATATCATCTCCCCACCTACAGTTCAGCAGCACCTGACACTAAAACAATTAAATAACACTCAAAGCAGAGCCCATGGTAGTTGTCAAAGTGCTAAATAGTCAGTAACTAGACAGGAATTTTCTTTAAAAAAAAAAAAAAGCTCATTCTAACTTGGAGCAGAAATCATCCTAATTATGTGTGATACCATCTGTCAGGTTTGAGGCAAGTCTCTGGAATAAACCATCAATATGAAATCTATTTCACTGCTATTTTAATATTCCTAAGCCTCCAGGTCACAGAGCTGGTTGTTATGGGATTGTTTTTACTAATAACAAATTAACAAGCGGATGGAGAACAATACTGACATTATTTACATGTAAAGCATTTCAGATGAGATATTTGTTTTCTCCATGCTAAATACTGTACCAGATGAACTTTCCTATAATATATTATAATTTTCCTGATTCCAATAAAGATATCATTTATTGAAATATGAGAACGGAACTCATTGATATTCATGAATGTAAATATACTGAGAATTGTGCCTCAAAGGGGGACCCAAGGCAACAACTCTATTTTCTGGGAAACCAGGAAACAAGGGGCCACCCCCTCAATGGGTTGAATGAAAGTATAATGATATATGATATAATATAATAATAAAGCTATGAGTAATAAAGATGAAAGTGTGTGTGTGTGTGAGAGAGAAGGGAAATGGATCATATTTCTTCATGTGCACATCATCAGGTCAAACTTGGTTTTGTTGATGGATATTTTACCCACATTTACAGAAATGAGTGGTAGCAATGTGTTGATGAATACAAACTACAGAGAAATACAGCCGAGTTATGCTGAGCATTGCGCACAGACATTGAGCTTCCAAGCATGATGCCCTGATGCAAGTCAACTTTCCCATGACAAAGAAGATCAATACGAGCACAGTTTGAAGAGGCAACTCCTGGAGCTGTAATAAATGTCAAACCTTTATGCTTCAGCTGGCATATGATTGATGCCCACTTGTAAAATCAACATGAAGGAAAACACAGCAAAAACGTAAGCTATAACATAATTGGGGACAGTGCTTTATGACTAGTGACTTGTTATTGCTGAGTTAGAAGAGCAGCAGAGATCTAGAGCCAAGCATGACACTTGTCCAACTATGCTCTTAAGAAGAATATCTATTCAGGCTATAATCAAGAGCACTGTGATTTGTCTGCTTATAGAACACTAATTTCAGTGTGTTCGATTTTCTTTGGTTTGGGTCAGAGCTGAATCCCCAACATTTCTGTAAAAGCCAAAAAGAAAGAACCAGTAGACATGTGGCCTTGTGCATCATATAAATGCAGAATCACAGTTTGTTGCTGTGTTCCTCACCCAACTAGTAAGCACAAAAACGACAGCCCATTTAAAAGCTACAGACACGTATAATCATATCTTAAAATGAACCTGACATGTTTGGTGGAAGACATACTGAAAACTGACCATCCATATTCCTAATTTTCCATATCCCAGAGAGGAATTTGCATGGGTAATCAATAAATGAAGACAAAAGGGAAAAGAAGAAAATTCTCTAAAATAAACCAAAATAATATACACAGACTACAGTAACAGAAGTAAAGAAAGCAATGTTTCAGCAGAATAAGGCATATCATGGATCATTTAGCAAACACTAGAGGAACCCACATAGGCAGTACATTTGAGGGCCACAGTTTAAGGGGTTGTTCAACTTTAAACTAATTAAGTCAAAGGCAACTGAACATTTAGAGTTTTTCTTGGAAACTTTCACCACTCATCCAAGTAGCTTGAAGAAGCAACTCGCATGAGTTTTGAAACATTTTCAAGAAAAACGCTAAGGGGCAGATTCACTAAAGGGCGCAGTGACTAACGCTGGCGCAAATCCGCCAGCGTGAGGTCATTTCGTAACTTCGCCAATTCACTAACGGGCGTAAATTCGCTAGCGAAGTAGACCTACTCTACCGCTACTTCGCACCCTTTCGCCAGGCAAAGTTGCACTATGGCAAATGGGATGTAACTACGCTAATTCACTAACTTGTGCATTTTACTGAACGTTACCTCTTGCGCCAGACTTGCCTTCGCCACCTCAGACCAGGTGAAGTGCAATAGAGTAGATAGGGATTGCTTCAAAATAGTTTAAATTTTTTCTAAGTCCCAAAAAACGCTGGAGTTTTTTCCTTTTTTAAGGGTGATAGGCTGAAAAAGATCGTAAATTTTTTTGGGGGCACCCTCCTTTCCCCCTACCTTTCCTAACATTTAGCACCTAAACTATACAGTGGTCACATGTATAGGGAAAAATAACAACTCTATTTTGTTTTATGAAGGTTTCCCAGGCTTGTGTAGTGTAATGTATTTGCTGCTACATATACATCCATTCAACTTTAACTTGGCGCCGTATGCAAATTAGGCATCGCTAGCGTAACTTCGCTTTGCTTGACGAATTAACGCTTGCGCAAATTCGCTACCGTTCGCCTCCCTGAGCTTTGGATTTTAGTGAATTAGCCACACCCTGGCGAAAATTGCCTGGCGAAGTGCGGCGAAGGCGTCGCTAGCGCATTTTCGCTGCTTAGTGAATTTGCCCCTAAATGTCTAGTTGCCTTTGACTTAATTCTACTAGATACTGTATATCATGACCTGAATAAAAGAAAATCTTCATAGAAACATTAAAGTAACTTATAGAATGATGTAGAGAGTTATATTCTGAGACAATTCTATAACATAATTAAAGTTAACAAAGTTGAACCAAACTTTAAAGGAATTGTTCAGTATAAAAATAAAAAATGTTTTCAATATAGTTAAGTAGCCAAAAATGCAATCTACAGTATAAAGGCTGAAGTGACTGGATGTCTAACATAATAGCCAGAACATTACTTTCTGCTTTGCAGCTCTCTTGGTTTCCATTGATTTGTTACCAGATAGTAACCAATCAGTGACTTGAAGGGGGGCACATGCAGGCCCGGACTGGCAATCTGTGGGTTCTGGCAAATGCCAGAGGGGCTGCTATAAGGTCCCATTGAAAGTCAGTATTTAGTGGGCTGGTGGGGCTGATTGGGCCTCTATGTGGGCTGAGTGGGCCTCTGTGTACCTGAAATGCCAGGGCCTAATTCGGGGGCGTAACTATAGAGGAAGCAGACCCTGCGGTTGCAGGGGGGCCCAGTGAGACCCTAATTAATTAGCAATTTTCATATATCTTGGTAAAATAGGCCAACTTATAAATATTTTGGGGCCCTAAATTGAATTTGCTATGGGGCCCAGTAACAACTAGTTACGCCACTGGCCTAATTTAATTCTCAGTCCGTACCTGGGCACATGGGTCATAACTGTTTTCTTTTAAATCTGACCTGCATGCTAAGGATCAATAGCAAACTCACTGAACAGTTATGTTCCACATGGGCCCCCTAAAAGTCACGGACTAACTCAGAGTTAGAGAACTGAAAAGCAGGAAGTTGTGTTCTGTTCTGTTATGGTAGACATTCACTCACTTCAGCATTTATAGATTACATTATTGGCTAACTATATTAGAAATATATATATGCCCAGTTTTTATTTTTACACAAAAACTGTTCCTTTAAAGATACTGGTCAGTAAGCAGAATTAGGAGCAGAGTTTAAAGCCATATATCTGATGTCATTTGTGTGTCCATACCTTGCTGAAATAATCCTAAATATGAGTGCCAGATTTAATATTCAGACAAAAGTCCAAAAGTGTCTCAGCTATGTCATGCCTCTGTGCCTTGGAAGGGAACACAGAATATAATTACAGAAAGATATTTCTATACGTGTCAAGTCATCATCAGATGTATCTGTTCTGTGTGCATGTCAGTCACTTCAGGCTTCAGTGCTATCACACAGCTGTCGCACAATTCGACATGTGTAACCATATCATGCCAGGCATATTGTCCTGGTTCCATTATACAATTTTACCTGACAAATTGACTAATATTGTGTACTAAAAGCTACAGGTGAATTCATTCCTATCTGCTCTTCCATCTTTTGGGGTCCTCTGTGACTTTATCAATCTCCACAGCATGCATAAAGCTTACCTGTAAACATCAAACCTGTTATCCACTTGCAGAAACCTGCTTTACAATGTGCAGAATTCACGACAAGGCTGTTAAAGTCAGTACAGTTTTTACTTACCCACGGAATAATCATCACACAAGCCATCACGTGTTCAGTGATCATAACGCAAACATAATGTATTATATAGCACCTTTGTTGTTAATGTCTTGTTTTTCAATTTTTTGTTCATCAAAAGCTTTATAATTCCTTATGGTCAATAATTAGTTTAATAATATTTTTCCCCACATAATATAAACCACATTAAAATACAGTGAAATTAATTGCAACCATGATATTGTATATCCAGTGTGGGAATGTGAGAATATGGAACCCAATGGCATATTTCTATATTTACAATTTGAGAACAGAAAAGGGCCAGTTTTTAGCATATGATCTATTGAGTCCAGTGGAAGAAGCATCATACAAACAAATATGTACCAATGGTTGTGCAGCCTCTTTTGACCAAGAAGTAGATCATTACACTCTTGCAATGGTAATGTTCAGCCATCTTTAAAGATGTATAATTATGAAAAAGCGCAGGGAATTTTTTCTAAGTGTAGTAGTTTAGTTTGTTTTTGTACAATCCCCACATAAAAAGTTACACTCACAAGATCAATAAAAACATTTGCATATATAAAATCCTTATCTATCCATGTCCACCACTCCTACTTCCAACTCCTTTCTGTGTTCATGGCTCCGATTTGTTCCACTCTCACTTCTGTGTCGTTATTCGGTTCCTTAAGTGATCCGGACTCTGGGCCTCAAATCCACACAATTCCGGGAGCGGTTACAGTTCTTACTTCCATGGACTCCTTAGTAATATCCATTGTGTTCGAGTCGGAGGTTAACCAGTATCAACGCCCGTTCACAGATCACTTCCCCACTCTGCCACTTTCTTTTTGCCAATTTCTTTTTTTTCTACTACACTTTAATTCCCCTGCTGTTGCGCTTTTTTGTAATTATAGATTTTCGTTTGTGTGGAGAAGGAGTACTCCAAAAAGAAAGTGGCAGAGTGAGGAAGTGATCTGTGAATGGGTGTTGATAAATTTGTGATTTTTAAAGATGTAGGTTGGTTTCTCAGCACTAGGGACATAGACAGTCATGCTTTTAAAGGTGAAGGAAAGCTACTGAAGCAGTTTATTGCCAATAGATAAGCCACAATAGAGCAAGCTATAACACTATATTTATTCTGCAGAATGCTTTACCATACTTGAGTAAACAGCTTGAAGTGTTCTCTGTTTGTTTAGGATAGCAGCTGCCATATTAGCTTGGTGTGACATCACTTCCTGCCTGAGACTCTCCCTGCTCGCTCATAGCTATGGGCTCAAATTACAGCAGGGAGGGGAGGAGGGAGGGGGAGAGGAGCAAACTGAGCATGCTCAAGGCCATGCCCTGGAGGTTTAAGCTGAAAACAGGAAGTCTGATACAGAAGCTCATGTGTACACAATAAAAGGAAATAAATGTGGTGTTTCTATTGACAGAGGACTCAGAGCAGCATTACTTTGAGGGTTTACTGGTGTATTTATATAGACCTTTCTAATAAAGCTTACTTCATTTTAGCCTTTCCTTCTCCTTTAAGCATCCTTTACTTTTATTGATTCCTTATAATCAACTAGTTCTAAATTGAGAGCCAATTGCCAATGTTCCATCTAGCATTTTGGAATTGTATTGCTCAGCAAGTCTTTGGTGCATCTGTCTCAGTTGGATTTCACATGTCAGGTTCTAAATTGGTCATATAACTCTTTGATGAGAACTATTCTCATTTATCATATTACTGAAAACCTTACAATATAAAGGGTGGCACTATCATTAAAAATTCTAATATTTAAGAAGTGAATACTAGTCATGTAAAAAGAGAAAACAGTCAATTTGTTGAATCCAAAGTGTTTAAAAATAAGTTCAGTTGATATCCCTAAGGACTGATGAAAAAGATCATATATGATCAGTTGATAGGATAAAAATTTGACCCCAGAGCAGAAATCTGTCCTGACAGCCATACATAAAAAAGACTGACTTAATTAGGGGCCACATATTCTTCCATGATAAAACAAGAGGTTTTATTTTTTGTCAGCACCAGTGAGAGCAGCCAAAGCACTAATTTGTATATAAACTGAATATAAACTTTTCACTTCCCTGTGTAATAAATTACTAGATCTACATAGATATAAGATATCTATAAGATATGGCATAAGATGAACTCATGATTATAGAATAAAGCCCAGAAATTGGTTGTAGTAGGGACCTCACTAGCTGAGATTATTGGTCACACCTGTGGGAAGGGGCATCCTTATGAAATCTAGGTAGCGTGCAGAGAGCTGGGCAAAAGAAATATAGCAGATAGCTGCTGGCTGTGGCTTAAAATAAACGTCAATGCTTTCTATGATATTCTTTCTTATTGATGTTGCCATTTAGTGCACTACATTCCTTTTGAATCAGGATGTTTCTTAGAATCATACTATAGATGAAGACTGCTTTTCAGGCAGAATTAAATACTTTGGCTGTATCGTCTCTGTGCATTTGTCTCAACCAATTTGTACTGTAGGTCTGTCAGATAGGATTCACACCTCAGTTGCCTTTAACAAGACCCTATTCACCCCTGATAAAACAGAAAGCATTTGCTGGTGAATCACACATGGCCACAGTTATTGAGCAGTGGCCCAAATAATTTGACAAGAATCTGATAAAACAGAAAGAACTTCAGTGACGAAAATATCCTATGTATAGAAGAATAACTGGACAGCAGGCATATGGAAATAATGTAAATGGATCGTTAAAAATGCCCTGATGACAACTTGCTTTGGACATTAAACAACAGAAATGAGATGAAATTATAAAAGGAGACACAATTATTACTTAAATGCATTCTAATTTCATAGTGACTGTACCATTTATGAGAAAACAAGTACAGTGAACAGAACTCAAAATAAATGCTTTTATTTACATATTATATTTTACACTTATTTCCTAAGCCCCAATTCTACTAGCAGTAATAGAAATATGCAAGGAGTCAGAGGATCTGCCAAAAACCAAGGATTATTGTGGTAACGTCATCTTAGCCTAGCAAAATTCTGCTTTTAAGGGACGTGAACATAAATATAGGTCCCTTTCACCATCAGCGCCGATCCACGCCTTTATGCCGCCTGAGGCGGCCTTCCGTTGCCGCCCCGACCCCTCCTCACGGCGCTCACATTTTCTGCGCAGGAGGGGGTCGGTGCGCTGCACGACGCTAGTGCAGAGAGCGCAATTGCGCTCTCTGCACTAGAAGAGCCGAATTTCCGGGTTGAAAACCGGAAATTCGGCTCTTAGTTACCAGGAGCGGCATTTTTGCCGCCCCTGGTAACCAGGGGGCGCTGCCGACTGAGGCTAGTGTCTCAACTCGCCTCATTGGTGGAGCGCCCCTGTTCACCATTAATGCCATTCTATCACTCATCTGGGTTTTTCTTGCAAATCCCATTCAGACATTTAGAAAAGGATGCTTTATTCTCAGGACAACTTGGTTAATCACACTGGCTTGTGAAGATAAAACCAAGCCATTTTCAATGACATTTGTTTCTACTTAATTTATTCAGTGACATTTAGACCACAAGCCTCGTTTTATCTTTCATAAAATGCAATTTTATGCGTAAAATGAACAACTTCTTTTCCCAGAATTGATTTAATATGAAAGAAAATGTGATACTATATAATCACTGGCAAAAAATATTCAGAACCCTTCACCAAGTCTCTGATTTTAGTAAACAGTCAAATCCTACACTGATATTTTTCTCTTCTCTTTTTAGTTTTAGAATTTGATCTTGAATGCGAAATTTCTTTATGTTAGAAAAAAACCAAAAACGAATATATATGTTGTTTGCACAGGTTTTCCGTCCCCACATTGTAATATTTTGCAGGAGAACAAGGATCAAATAGTATATTGATTAAGGCAGATTTGCTCAGGGTGGTTCAGGTTGCTCATCTGATGTTTGTGCACAAAGGGCACCTATCTTTAAAAAAAGCTTTTTTTTTTTTTTTTTTTTTTAAATGCACCTGCTAACAATTTGTTGCCTACACCAGGACGGGGCCCTCAGTGTGCACAGTCATGTTTTGATACTAAGCAAATCACCACAGCTCTCAATCATGCACATGGGGCATTTAAAAAAAAAGAAAACTATCTATTATCTCACACTTTTGGCGGGGGAAAATTTATTTTTGTATGATAAGTGCCCTATAAGATAAGAAATTTTACTGGGCCACTGTATGACATTCACCTTTCTGTACTCGAGTCACACCATTGTACTTTGGCTGTGTGTTTGAGTTCTTTGTATAAGTGAAAGATTCATTACTAGGGGGCGCAGGGCCCATTGGGCCTGTAGCCTTGGGGCCCCACATCATCTCCCGGGCCCCCCAGCCATAAAGCCCGCTCTACCCTGCTGCACCCAAACTCCCCCCCCACCATGTGTGCATGTATACCTTTTTTCTATGTGTCAAGTCAGGGAGGGAGGTATGGTGAGCGGCAGTGCAGGGAGCGGGTCTGGGTCAGCGGGGCTCAAGGAAGCCAGGGCCCACCAGGTTTTTTCCTGGTATCCCGCCGGCCCAGTCTGACCCTGGATTTTTTATCATGCATTTTATTATAATTACTAAATTAAAGCTTTACTCCAAGCCTCATCCGCTTGAAAGAATAAACATATATACTAAATAAAACATCTGGAGGGCTGCCTAGTACATATAGGGGCAGATTTACTAGGGCGAAGTGACTAGAACAGGTGAAAATTCACCAGCATGGCGTAATTTCGGTACTTCGCCAATTTAAACGATAGCTGGCGTAACTTCTCTAGCGATGGAGATAGACTCTAGCGGTACCTTGCTCCCTAACGCCTGGCAAATTTGCGCTCTGGCCAATGGACAAAACTACGCAAATTCACTAAGATGCGGATTTTACTGAACGTTACCTCTTGCGCCAGACTTGCCTTCATCACCTCAGACCTGGTGAAGTGATGATGAATACTTCAAAAGTGCACTCACTGACACTGATGATTAACAAGGACTTGTGTGATCATCACACCTACTCTGAGGAAGCAGTCAAGGGAGACTGCGAAAAGCATTGGATTTTGGAGCAGTTTGATTTATTCACCAATCACAGACTCAACAGGAGAAGCCTTCCTGGTCCCAGAGAAGTCCGGACTTTTATTTCGCTATGGGTACTACATGCTTTATGATGATTTGGCTATACATGTGAGTAGAAAGCCGGATTTTTGCGAATTTATTCACCAGCGGCAAAACGTGGAAATTCACTGAGAATATGCGCCAGCCGATTTTATTCCCACTACTTGTGAGTATATCCCCAAAAGGTGGAATCTTGAAGAATATCACAGTGGTGGATCTTCTGCAATATAGCTCTCCAGACACCATTTTAAACACTCTATGGGCTTCATTACTTATCTTACTCTATGTTGCACTTCCTTTTGCATTCTATTTTAGATTTCCTGTGTCACATCTACCACTGCGAACACCTAAGGGTGCTCTGTCATACCTTCCAACTGTCTTTTTTTTTTTTGGAAAATATTTGGTGGGACAGTCCCGATTCTGACAGCTCAACCTGCAGTCCCGGATTGTGTGTGAAATGTCCCGATTTTCTGTATACTGTGTAGTGTGTAAAAAAACAATATGGTGATTTACATACAAAGTTTCACTTTGCACAATGCACTTGTGGTTGGAAATGACCCTTTCTGTGCTGCCAGGCCAATAAATGTATCAATTTTTCAGTATGTGTTGATGTGTTTTAAGCAGTCAAGCACCATTCTGTTCTATGGTGTGGTAAAACTCAGTGGTTCTAACATCCCACAGCATCTTTAATCCCTGGAAATCATTAACCGTGACACAATGTGAGATTAATTATTTAGAAAAGTATTTCTTGCTGACCCCTAAGCAGAAAGTCCATATATAATGTCGGAAAAAACAAACATTTGCTTTGGGAAGATTTTAAATGTTTTAAAATGAGTTTATGCTACTTTTAGTTGAAAGTGTAAGCAGTGGGATACTGTATAGCAAGAACACAGAACAAGGAATAGTTACTGGGAATCTGATATGGGTATCAGCTGGTATGGGTATGTCAGGGTGAGCTTAGTGTATAGTTGGGGGCCATCTGTTGCCAAAAGGTTGCATTATCAATTATCTTTACCTGCCATGGACCAATACAGGCAGATTGTTAGGTGAGTTCATTGTGGTAAGATAGTCAAAAAAGATATCAGCATTGCCCATTCTCTACAGCTTCTGCACTCTCTTGTTATGGCAATTTAAATAGTAGCTCAATCCTCTCAGGACTGGGGATGGATAGTGCAGTCAAAAGGGCTCTATCTAAGGCTAACTCTCATGTAGGTAAATATTGTTTGGAGCTTTATATGTCAGTGTGCCTTATAGCATTTCATTTTTTTAATAGCTCTGGCAACTAGTAGGCTCTATTTCTGTTAGTAAAAAAAGTTTATCCTGAAGTAGATTTTAGGTCCCCATGCTCCAGCAGAGAACAGAAATGTTTCATTTGCTGTGGGGCCCAGTAACATCTAATTACATCTTATTATACTACTGCCTGCACCCTTTGTACAAATTGTGGGGAAGGGTACAAAATTGCATTTTGGCAATGGAGACACAGTGTCCACTTCAGCCAACTTGTGATAAATGAGCACTTCAGTGTATATTTTATAAGTGTAAAACAACAGGCACAATCTGCATAATCATCCTGTCCCAGGTTCAGTGTATATAGACAACAGCTCTATATTCATGAGAGTGGGCTGGGGTGCCGCAGGGTGTTATGTATGTAGTATTGCACCTTGCACATTGTGCTGGATTAACACAAGGTGCAATGAACAGAGCACACAAATCACCTGCTGCAAGTGCTAAGTAACTAAGCACTAATGGGCAGTGCAATTCGTAAACGATTCCCTATATGTCATAGTTTCTCTCTCTTTCCCTTAGGGTAGAACTGCATGGACGATTTCCCCGTAGGCATCAAGTCAGTTCGTCCGACGCTGCATCTGCATCCGACAGTCGCGTCGCTTTGGATGAATGCTGCGACTTCATCCGACATTTCTATCTCTTACCTTATTTCCGCACATCCGACTTGACGCCTGCGTTTTGTTTAGTTCTACCCTTAGGATTCCTTTCGGTGAGACAGAAATAACGTGTGCTTTATATGTCAGTATGGCCTCTCTCTCTTTAAGTGAGTGGCCCATTGGGTCAGAGAACATAGAGCATGTTCTGTCTATAGAATCCTGTATAAATCACAACGATCCCTGGATTGGTGGTTTTCTTCCATTTGTAGCTTGGTGTGACTGGGTACCATTTCCCTGTCTGAGCACCAATAGATTTGTTTATTTACACATGAAGGTGTTAGAAAGCAAAAAACCTTTTTGTTTTCAAGGATATTTGAATCAAATGTGCAAGATTGTCAGTGTTGTGATGTGGAATAAAATGCAATAACCTATTCTTGCAATTTTCCTTATGATAAACAGCCTGGAACAGTCATGAGAAACATTCAAAAGGGAAAGGCAACTCCTACAAACTCTGTGTAGAGCCTCCAATGAGCTTGTTTTATTCTACAAATTTCTTGGAGATTAGGAATCAGCCATCCGTGTCTCTGGCATTGAATAGCCTCGGGGAGCTTTTATTATATGACATTTTATTATGCCTTCATGATACTAAGCAGCAGTCAAGCATTTCAAATAACATAGATTATTTAAGTAACAAGGCAACACAAAGATATACAGTAGATTCATAAGATTCAGATTGATTTCCTCCCATTGTTTCCCAGCTGATTATTTTTCACTTATTAATCACATTGTTTTTATGTGCTCTTGCAAATTACTTATGTTGTTAGATTATATTACTTATTAATGAAATTTTTTTAATGACACAACATTCTGGCAAATTTACAATTCAAGTAAAATTGGCCACACAATTGGTATCTCCATGTGCTAGGGACTCTCATTTGCAATGACCATCAAACAATCCAGTAGACAGCAAGGGTGAAGTTTAGACCCACTGAACAGGCATAATTCTCTTACAGTGGAGGCCTCTCGGGGATAACTGTAGCCTTTCCAGATTCTGCTCTCTACACTAGGAAGGCGTCACCTTGGAGAACTAACTGCACTACTTCTCCTTGGTGAAGGGCAAGACTGCTCTTACTAGCTGGCCTGACTATCTGTCATAATACATCCTAGGTGCATTATGACAGGTCACTACCTTAAAATCATTCTTAGGAACTCTGCTCCAAATTCAGTAAGACATTGGTTTGTTTCCCTTAGTGCTGGACCTTCTTACTGGGGCCATATGGCCTTATGGGTCCTTAAGTTCTAAAAGCTCTGTGTTGAACAAAAGGAAGCTGCTCAATCTCCCTTGAGCCTAGAATGGGGACAGAAAAGAAGAGCCACCCTATGCAGAGAGGGAATTCCCCCTTGACATCAGACCTGGATCTGTGGATTCTGATAAATGCCAGAATAGTTGGTGTTAAAATGCTGTAGACAGTCACTATTTAGTGGGCTGGTTGAGGGCAGTTTGGGCCTTTCAGTAATTAAAATGTGTACTGTGCTCTTTAAATCCCAGTCCAGGTCTGCTTGAGATCCAAGTCCTGCAGAGACAGACAGCTTTCCTAAAAAAAGAATTCCCTTTTAAAACTATAGAGCACATTGCCCTTCATTTTTGTGAAATATCTGTAAGAAACCTTATATTACTAAAGTAGTGTAACCTGACCTTCCCCCTTGTCGCTGTCCATTCTTTAATTGTGAACAATTTTAAAGCTTTGAAATTTGAATTTGAACATTTAAAATTTGAAAAGCTATTTAAATGTTTGGAACTTACAGACTTGCCAAGTCTTGTAATTCTGTGTTGATTTGCTTCTCCTTGAATCTTCATCAACCTATTCACCTTGCCTCTATCAGCTTCAGATACCCCAACCATACATTGTCCTGATGGAGTACTCTGCATACACCACAAACATGTTGGCAAGGTTGAACCTTTAACACCTGGTTGTAGCAACTAAAAGCACCTTACCTTATTTTGCACTGAATTTAGTTCTGTGCCACTTTTGGTAACTGCAACAGAAAACAATAGATTTCTTTCCGCTTACAGAAGTTCATAGCAAACTCCTAAGATAATGCAGAGTGGGAAGATCTTAGCCAGCAATTCTTAAATTAACTCTGTCTATTGTAATAGTCCCAGGGTTAAAGTAAACTGAAAATGATTGACTTCAGTTACAAGCACGCTAGATGACAAAAAAAAATAAAATAAAATAAATAAAATTAAAGGCAAGTCTATTGTTAGTCAAGTCAATACTCCCTGGTGACTGCTCGGGAACTGATGGGAAATCCCAGAGCTAATAACTGCCAGTGCGCAGTGTAACGTTATCGCTGCTAATGCACTTTTGATAAATGTTGTAAAATGAGTTTGGCTTTTTACGATTACATGTTATGAGAAAGGATATTAGAATAGGATTATAGCCCCTTCTTGTGTTTGAAGATTTCTACCCTGTCACTGAATAGTAGATTTCCATTTATAATATAGCAGCAGCAATTTCATGCCATCATGTTTGTTGTAGGAAATTGGTTTGGGAAGTAGCTGCCCCAAGCTTTCATTAAAAATCTGTCCATGCTTCTTACCCACAGCTGTGACTGCACCGCCCATGCAGTTATTACGCTAGGAAAGGAAACATATGCTAAGGGGTTGTTCATCTTTTCTTTTTTTGGGGGGGTGGGGGGTTGTTCACCTTTAAATTAACTTTTAATATGATGTACATGAGTGATATTCTGAGACAACTTGCAACTAATTTTTATTTTTCATTATTTGTGGTTTTTGAGTTATTGAGCTTTTTATTCACCAGCTCTCCAGTTTGCAATTTCAGCAATCCGTTTGCTAGGGTCCAAATTACCCCAGCAACCATGCATTGATATGAATAAGAGACTGAAATACAAACAGGAGAGGCCCTGAATAGAAAGATGAGTAATAAAAACAAGGAATAGCTATACATTTGTAGCATTACAGGGCATTATAGATGTTGTCAGTGACCCACATTTGAAAGCTGGAAACAGTCAGAAGAAGAGGGCAAATATTTCAAAAACTATAAAAAAAGAAAAAAATGAAGACCAATTGAAAAGTTGTTTAGAATTAGCCATTCTATAAGATACTAAAAGTTAACTCCCACCGTCTGCAAACTATAGTGTAAATAACTAGAAAATGACCCTTTAATGAACAATAATTTGGTATTTTTGCTGATTGTAATTAACGCACATCAAAAGGAATGGTGGCAGCGGATACTACACATATTCAGAAGTAATTAAGGCTAATCTGTGTTAAAAAGTTTGACCTTCAAGCAAGATTTTATGCAGCTGAATGAGCATCCAGCTTTATTTCTTTATCTTATTAGTATTCAAACTAGCTAAAATTCCCTAATACACAAAATGAAAAAGAAATCAATTTGTAAAGTGTTCTGTAAAAACACCTCCATAGAAATCAGCTCTTGAACACTTCCCACAGATTCTCTATGGAAATGTAATGCCCCTACACAGCAGCCCAGGCAAAAAAAAATCAAAGCAGCCCACATGTAAACACACAATGCTCTTGTACTCAGACACACATATATTGGGTTAAAACGTATATATTGGTGTCCACTTCGTGAGTCTGTTTACCCTCCATGTATGCAAAAAAATGACCCTCAACATAATTGTGATATACTGGCATAGATGCTATAATTCATCAGTGCAGTTGCCTATATAAATCAATCAATGGCTTGAAAATTAAAGCAAAGGTCCAAATTGCTGTTATGGGTAACCACTCTGGTGCAATTTAGCATCTGTTAGTAAATCATTCCCAGTGTATTTGAAGTTTTTTTTAAAGAACTACCCTCAAACCTTCCTGTTGTATGGTAAATAGTGCAAGAGAATATGCTGACATGGTTTTCTGGTATCTCTCTGTACAGACTATGAGCAAACTTAGGGGACTGTTCCTGCTGAATTGTGCTTAGTACAGGGAATACCTATGCTGCCATAGTTTTATGGGATCTCTCTGTACAGACTATGAGCAAACTTAGGGACTGTTCCTGCTGAATTGTCCTTAGTACAGGGGAATACCTATACTGTCATAGTTTGTGTATAAATTTAAATTTATGTATAAATACCTCATCAGGGGTGACATCTGTCAGGTGACAGAGTGGCAATTCCATGTATAAATACCAAAAAAATCATAACAGAAGAATGGCACAACTGCAATTTTTGCTAGCAAGGAAAGGCCGTGTAATAAACATGATTTGTAGCCTTAATTGGCCAGCATTCTTTCTGCACTAATAGTCTGGGGGGGAGAGGATGAACCTGCAGCACCATGATTTCTCCTCTCATGAACCCACTATTACTATTATACTATGCAGGGGATTTTCAGACGTGCTGCAAAATCACTTTGTCAGGCTGCCAGCAGACAGAAACCGCGGGTAACCAGCCTATAGAGTCCCGGCAATGCAGGACTCCCCCCCTTATTGCCAGGGCCATCCTTACGCCACTGTAACGAACGATCCTTTTTCCATCCCACCTCTCCGCCGCTCACTCGCTCAACCCCATCTTAATCTGCTGCTACAGTCAGCCTATGGCCAGAACTGGTTAGCGCACGCAGGAGTGTGCGTGCATATTCTGCTGATGCTGTGCTAAAATGCTTGCCGTACGACTACAGTTTAACTCCACAAAGCGGCCCATTTCACCTGCAAATTGAGCGGCCCTTCGGGCAATTTCACGAACAGGCAGATTGCCAGTCCGGGCCTGCCCCTACACACTGATTTTTTAACTCAGAAAAAACTAAATGAATATGCTAAATTAATATGCACTAGAAGATACAAATTTAAAGAGGGACACATGTAAAGTTCAGTGTGTTATATGTAAAAGTCATTTATGACCTGAATCTGTGAAAAATACCGTACATTTATTTATAAAGGTCAGTATTTAAGAAGATAAGATGATCTATACATTTGTGTCCAGGACTTATTCTTTTAGAAAGTCTCATCTATGACACCACCATTTTTTTGTATCCATTGATCTTTTATTGCAAATATCCCAACCCCTGGTTTGCCAGAACTTCCCAGCCTATTAATGCAATATAGTTGCAGCTGTGATCTCACACACACACGTCGAGTTTAAATCATGAGGATGGGGAGACATTTGCTGTTCAGTAGTCATAACACGCTTTCTGTCTCTGTAATGTACTAGAATAGAAGGAAATCGGCAAACCCAAAGATACATCAAGACCAAATGCTTGCTGTTATTTAGAGACAGACCAGTGTGTTTCACTCCTAAAAATCCTACCAAATTCGTATTGCAAAAATGATCTGTTTGTAATTTAATTTTAATCTGTTGCAGCTGGGCTTTCTGCTTTTCCTTGAGGAAAACAATTTCTGAAACTTCTACAACACAGACTCGTGTTGCTTATACCTTATGCTGTCCAATCAAACACAGGCAATTATACATTTTAATCACATTCTAGCTTTAGAAATCACAAACTTGCTCTTAAGCTTGAGAGTCCAAGAACTTATTGAAGAGCAATAAAGGGGTTGAGCAGATTGGCAAGATTTAGTTAACAAGGAGAATATTAGTTGGGAGGAAACTAACCATTATACAGAATATAGCAAATATAGCAGAATAATATATATTGCAAAGTAGAGTTGTAACTCATTAAAGTTTACTAATCATCTGCTTAAGCCAGTGTTCAAACTGTATCATAGAATGGTGTTTTTCATTTTTTTTAAATGAATGCTTGCCGCTTTTGCTTTTAGAGAACATTAAAACCAATGCGTCACCCTGCTTAACACATTGTCTGAGATTGTGTTCATGACATCTCACTATAATGGCAATTAACAGTTATTTATTCAAATAATAAATTAATTAATTAATACGGTTTTCAAGTGTTACAGGGTTATTGATCCTGCCTTTGCTTTACAACACAGTGTCTGCTTGCACATCTCTAGGCTCTCCCAGCACAGGTGATGATGCCACTGTAACCCCTCTGGTGCATTTATGTCAACCTCATATCAACACCGGGAAGTGTGCACTGCCTCAGGTACTATCTCAGATGTCAAACAGGATATATAAATGTCAGTTATTTATAGTCCTACAAATGAATTGCCTGATCATACTTCCACCTAGCCTCTCCTGGGTGTACATACTGCCAAACTCCTATACTTGACATTGGCCTGATCCTGATTTTCTGGCTTGCCCCCTGCTCTGCTCTGACCTTTGCTTGGACTCTGACAGAACTTTGCTAACCCTTTTGGTACCCAGCTTTTTACTTACTCTATCTTCTTGCCTGTGTCCAATAAAGTGTAAGATTGTTACCAGTACCTGTTCTACTTATGCCTCAGTCATGTATTATAATGGCTTGCTGGAATGAAGACCATTTTCTTCCTATAAATGCCAGTAGGAATCAACAAAAAAAAATTATACTTGTAATTATACCAGTTTGGTTTTATTGTGTTTCCACTGTTTCTGACACAAAATTGCAATGTAGACAAGAACAGCACCTTCTTAATGTAATAAAAATGCCTTTATTCAAACATGGCACAGACCAATAGTAGCAACGTTTCAAGCCATCTCTGGCTCTTTATCAATCAACACACCTGGTCACAGAAATTTCCTTTTAAACAAGTAAAAACAGCGCCAACTATTGACATAGTAGCAACAAAGTAACAGCAATTTGTATATAATATAAAGCATACTTGTATCCATTTTATATGT
This sequence comes from Xenopus petersii, assembly GCA_038501925.1. Taxonomy (NCBI): domain Eukaryota; kingdom Metazoa; phylum Chordata; class Amphibia; order Anura; family Pipidae; genus Xenopus; species Xenopus petersii. The sequence goes on along the minus strand of CM076686.1, from coordinate 58,837,316 downwards.
AGCCACTTGGCAAAAAGCTATTCAGCTTTTCTTCAATAGTATGCGCAGAGGTCAATTACCTGTAAAAACACAATACAACAATAAAAATACTATAAAAACCAACTGAATGTCTTTTTTTATAAAATAGTATGTAACTCATACTCTCTATTTAGGCCATTAGGCGTGAGGGTTTCAAGGCGACGAATCCAAAAGGCTTCCTTCTTGAGTAGCCTTTTTGCTCTGTCACCCCCACCCGTAATGAGGGAACATGGTCCACCACTTGAAATTTAAGCTGGCGTATCCCATGTCCCATCTCAACAAAGTGGCCCGCAACAGCTTGTTCAACCTTTTTCGTTTTTTATTGACGATTTGTGCTCTCTAATTCTATCTCTGACCTGGCTAGTCGTCTGTCCTACATAAAGGAGCCCACATGGACACTTTATTATATAAACAGCAAACATGGTAAGGCAGGTGTAATATCCATTAATACTAATCGGTGTACCTTTTCGGGGGTGGTAAACATGTGGGCCTTTGAGACAATTCGTGCAACAGTTGCAACTCAAGCAGGGAAAAGTTCCATGTTTTTTTGATTGTAATAGCAACTGGATATCCTTTTTACCACCAATGTCAGATTGCACCAAAGATGACCCAATTGTACAGCCCTTTTTATAAGACATCATGGGGGGGTAATTTAAAGCTGGGGATGTTTGGAATCCCGTCCCTCAATACCCGCCAGTGTTTGCGTAGAATATTAGCTATCTGTGGGCTTATACTGTTATATGTAGTGACAAACAGTATATGATCCATCGGCTTACGAGGACGTCTCTGTAACATATTCTCTCGACTAGAGAGTTCAACTTCAGAACGCTGTTGGACCAATAATGAAGCGGGATAGCCTCTATCAGAGAATTTAGATTGCATCTCATCCAATCTACGTTGGTATACTACCTGATCACTTACAATTAGTTTCACACGTGAAAATTGTGCTTTAGGAAGAGACTTCTTCACCTGAATCGGGTGAAACGAATTATAATGGAGTAAGGTATTTTTATCCGTGGGCTTGGTATATAAATCAGTCAACAAATGACCAGATGTTATTATATACCCTGGTGTCCAAATAAGGTATATCACTCTCACTGACATGTATAGTAAATTTAATATGCGGTGAACATGAATTGATAGACTCAAAAAAACTATACAAGGACCACCGAGGTCCCACCCAAACCATGAACAAGTCATCGATGTAGCGAAGCCATCGAAGACAGTGCTCATGGTATTGTGTATTGGTGTAGATGTATTTCTCTTCAAATTGATTCATGTAAATATTTGCATATGATGGGGCCACATTCGACCCCATCACTGTCCCTCTAATTTGAATGTGGAATTGGTCCTGGAATAAGAAATGATTATTGTAAAGAATAAGTTGTAAGCACTATAATACAACAATTTTTTGTGAGCCATCCAAAGAATCATCTCTGGTCAGTTCGACGCGAACCGCCTCGACACCCCCATCATGTGGGATGGAGGTGTAGAGGCTCTCAACGTCAAGAGTGACCAAGAGGGTCCCAGGGGGTAAATGGTTAATTTCACTTATTTTTTGTATGAAATCCCCAGTATCTCGTACATAAGAGGCATGTTGTATTACATAAGGATTAACTATTCGGTCTATATAGCATGAGACAGGAGTCAGGATTGAGTCTACACATGAGACAATAGGACGCCCAGGAGGGTCCTGTAGTCTCTTGTGGATTTTTGGTAAGACATAGAAAATGGGGTCCACAGGATGTTCAGTTTGTAAATACATTGCTAAAGCATTACCAATAATCCCTGAATTCAATGCAGACTGCACCAACGTCTTAATCTGTTTTTTGATCAAGGGTAGGGGGCTGGAAGTGACTTGTTTGTACGTCATGTCATCCGACAATTGACGATTTATCTCCTTTATATATGATGCTCTATCCATAACCACCAGCGCCCCACCCTTGTCAGCAGGTTTTATGATTATTTTGTCATTAGACGTTAATTCTTTTAGTGCCAAATTTTCTTCATGGTTTAACGTCTGGTCATTTGTTGACTGATTTATATACCAAGCCCACGGATAAAAATACCTTACTCCATTATAATTCGTTTCACCCGATTCAGGTGAAGGAGTCTCTTCCTAAAGCACAATTTTCACGTGTGAAACCATTGTAAGTGATCAGGTAGTATGCCAACGTAGATTGGATGAGATGCATACTAAATTCTCTGATAGAGGCTATCCCGCTTCGTTATTGGTCCAACAGCGTTCTGAAGTTGAACTCTCTAGTCGAGAGAATATGTTAAATTTCAAGTGGTGGACCATGTTCCCTCATTACGGGTGGGGGTGACAGAGCGAAAAGGCTACTCAAGAAGGAAGCCTTTTGGATTCGTCGCCTTGAAACCCTCACGCCTAATGGCCTAAATAGAGAGTATGAGTTACATACTATTTTATAAAAAAGACATTTAGTTGGTTTTTATAGTATTTTTATTGTTGTATTGTGTTTTTACAGGTAATTGACCTCTGCGCATACTATTGAAGAAAAGCTGAATAGCTTTTTGCCAAGTGGCTACATATAAAATGGATACAAGTTTGCTTTATATTATATACAAATTGCTGTTACTTTGTTGCTACTATGTCAATAGATGGCGCTGTTTTTACTTGTTTAAAAGGAAATTTCTGTGACCAGGTGTGTTAGCTTGATAAAGAGCCAGAGATGGCTTGAAACGTTGCTACTATTGGTCTGTGCCATGTTTGAATAAAGGCCTTTTTATTACATTAAGAAGGTGCTGTTCTTGTCTACATTGAATCTTCTACGGTGTGGGGTGGCCACCATTGAACGTGCACCAGAAACAGTGGAGGAGTTGTGTGCTGACACAGAATCACTAATTGACACAAAATTGCAAAATGTTTGCTTTTGGATATATTGGTGGAACATAATATCCAGGGAAAGTGTTTCTGCTGTTCACAGTTCTTGCACTAGAATCCTGTGCTGAACCAATTTATGAGACCCGGACCCAACCCAAACCTGCGACCTGAACTGCAACCCACATATTTACTCACTTTTGATATGTTACCCGACCCCGACCCACAACTGCCAAATCCGCAACCCGCCGACCACCATTAAATAGGAAGTGCTGTTGCTGCAAACCAGAAGTGGCATCATCGAAAGTGGGCCGGGACAGAAAAAAGTTTTGTAAAATTTTAAAAGGACAACATAACAAGATAAAAAATTTAGATGAGACCTGCAACCCGACCCGTAACCCTCAGACCAGCGACCCACATCTACACCCGCACCTGAAAATCCCGTGGGTACCCGTAACCCCCTGCAGGACCCTGTCTTGACCTACCAACCAACAAAGCTTTAGCAGCACCATAGGTTGAAGACTTCTAGTAGTCTGGTTAAAATATTAAAAGTTAATGAAAAACAATATATAATGCCAGTTGTAAAAGTATGCTGTAAATAGTAGCTTTCAGTATTAGATTACACAGGGTGTACCAAGCTTATATTCCCCAATCATACTTTGTATACACAAGTGGATTATAAATGTCTGTGTCATGATTTTACACCAGGTCAACTGCTAAATCTATAGTGCCCTAAACAGCATTTGTAAACCATTAATCAGGGCTACAAACTTAGCTTTAGGGATGCACCGAATCCAGGATTCGGTTCGGGATTTGGCCAGGATTCGGCTTTTTTCAGCAGGATTCGGAATGTACATGCAGAATAAGGCATAGGCATGTACTGGTTCCACACCACATGTGTTCCTTGTAGGAATGATTTTGCACATACAGCAAAATAAATTGAAGCAACTCTTCAATCCTTTTACCTGCTGTACAGTAAATATTAGTTAGACTCTCACAATTATCATCTTAATAAAGTATCCATTTGATTATGGACATTGTTGGTTGATTTAAAGGCTATCATTTCATGTAGTGCTTTACAGAGGGAGGGGATACAGATACCAAATACAGATACCAAATATGCTATATCAGTTCATATATACAGACAAACATTTCATCACAATTGATGCACAGTTACAATTACATATTGTGAGGAAACAACAGTTTACAATCTAAAAAGTAAAGTATCCACTTCCACAAGAAGCAGTTGAAAAATAGCAAACACTTAAATCTTTGTGCTGTAGCAATGTAACAGATGTGCTAGTGTAACACTGTTGAATGTAGAGTTTGTCAGGAGACAAAGGTTTGTCCCCCGAAATGTTGATTTCACTTTACAATTTAGCCTGTGACTTACAGTATGTCATATTAGTGCAACACTATACATAAGAGGTGTCAGATAGGGATCCTAGTCCAAGTATGCCTCAAGAAAGTACACATTCCAAGTACTATTCAAAACATAAACACAAGGTACAGCTAGAATTACCAATTTCTGTTGTTTTTCAAAGACTTGGATGGTACAGAATACAATGTTCTCTCTAATTTCCTCTTGGTTGTTTGCAGAAAATTGTCTCATATGTGCTCTTTTAAAATTTTGTGTGCAGAGTAATGGTAAGGTAATATACATTCAAAATGATATGTTTCACACAATATTCTTTGTGTGCCTTAAAATTTGCTATTTGCGCTGTCCTTAAACTTTTCTGATGCGTCCACAAGTCACCCTCTTTTGCCAACACTACAAAATGAGAATTTTTTTTAAATGTTACAAAACAAATATTAAGAAATGCATAATTTACACTTAATGCATGCACGGTTTGCTTGATGAGGTAAACTGAAATGGCACCTTATTTGGATATCATTTATTTTCTTCTTCCTGCAACAAGCTTGTTGCTAAGGATGGAATTAACAGTTAATCTCTTCCTAATTGCTTTCTTTCCAAGCTAAATTGTACAATTTACAGTACATTAAAAGGCATTCTCTTGTTTGATGTTTACTAAGAAAGCAAACTAAAACTATAATCCTTTAATTGAGGTTGGGCTGTAGGAGTCCATCTTGAAAAAACTGTTATTTATCAAGTTAAGGATGTTGGTTGGTTTCCAAAGTCAAGCTTTCTAGTTCCCTAAAATTTTCATTTTGGAAAAAAGTTGAGGATAAAGGGCTCACTTGCTGAAAGACATGCATACTAAAAACAACAGGGGCCAAATATGCCTTTTCTTATGAGCAGGGATTTGTTTATAAGGTATTTGCATCAGGCTGACTTTGCTGGAACAAAATGTACAGAGCCAGTGTCTAATTGAGCAGAAAAATATCTGCTCACCTTACACTGCATTGGGCTCCTGTCAATTTCTGTTTACAACAACACAATTAAAACATAGTTAGGCCACTTTTATTTTATTAGGTCAGATTTGGAAGGAAGCTCTTTAAAATGTGCATTTTACTAGCCAACATTCTCTTGGGAAAAACACAATGTAGCTGAATGTTAATCATTCCCTTATAGGCAGATATTTCTGAGGCAGTCAGCTTCTTATGCCTTCGTAAGTAAGTAAATAATAAACATTGAAGGTGGTGCCCTAATCCCAATATGTAATAAAAGGCACAAAGTTTGCGCAGAAGCAATAACCCATAGCAAACAACAAGATGATTGCATTTAAAGAAACAGTAACACCAAAAGCTGAAAGTGAATCAAAGTAATTAAAATATAATGTACTTGTTGCACTGCGCTGGTAAAACTGGTGTGTTTGCTTCAGAAAGAATGCTATACTTATAAAGAAGCTGCTGTGTAGCCATGGGGCAGCCATTCAAGATAGATAAAAGGAGAAAAGGCACAGGTTGCATAGCAGATAGCAGAGAGGGCGTATGTGCTATGTAACCTGTGCCTTTTCCAGCTTGAATGTTTGCCCTCATGGTTACACAGCAGCTTATTTATATAAACTATAGTAGTGTTTCTGAAGCAAACACACCAGTTTTACCAAAGAGGTATGCTAAGAATAGATTATACTGTATGTTAATTACTTTAAAATGCTTTCATTCTTTGGTGTTACTGTTCTTTTAAACAGATGAGCAGTAAATGGTACCTACTAATTGGTTGCTGCTATAGGTTGGCAAGAAGTCAACTTTGATTCTGATATTACATAACTCTAAAAATGTTTACATGTCAATGCAGCAACCTAAAGTGAGATGTTGCACTCTGAATATGATTGTACATACAATTTAGTTAAACATTTATATGATGTGATTGTATAATAATGACCTGCTCCCAATTATATTTTGTTATTGAGGCCAGGAAGAGACACAAATTCCATAATTTTAAAGGAAAGAGTTCATTGTGGCACATACAATGGGCAGATAGCAAGGACCTGACAAAGTGAGAAAATCAACTAAAAAAAAACCACACGTACTCACTTCGGATAGGCTCCTAATACCCAGGGGATGGAAATCCCCAAAAATCCCAAGTCTGCTTGATCTGATCAATCTGATAGACTCTAATTTGTCCTATGAAAAAACTAGTGCTCTCAAACGCACCCCCCTAACCAAACAGAAACCTACTCATCAAATCTGGCAGAACTGGAAACTACAACAATCAACCAAATCCCCACAGGTTTAGACACTCTTGCAACAAGTAACATAAATGCAGCAGTTGCAATGCTAACAGAAAATTCATTAAGGCACAAGCTTCCTACCCCCCCCCCAAATACCCATCCATTCTTTACTCTTATCTCCTATTCTGTCTTCTTTCTCTAATATCAATGCTGATTACAATGCTGATTTCTTGTCCTTTGAAAAAAATCTAAAAAAATTTCAAGTTAAAAAATTAAAAAAAAAAAAACACCTCATAGATGGAGGTATTTATTTTTTCAATGTGAAAAGATAATCCTCTATGGAATTCCCCAAAAAGTAGTCTACTACTCAAGTGTATGGTATTGTGGTGTATACTTTTGGTAAAATGTGTGGGGAATTATCTTGTTACATACAGTGATAAATATGTCCCAAGGGATAAATATAGATAGAGGAGAAAAAAACCAGTAAAGCAAAAATAAATTAAAAACTAAATAATTGACTATTATTTTGTGCCATTATTGACTAGACATAATTGTTCTTTGGTGTCACTTGATTAATACGTAAGTAGCTTTTTGTTGACTTGATTCATGAACCCCATAGGGAAAAAGAACATACACAGTTATAAAGGTACTTAATCAAACCTCGTCAACCACCACACATCCATTTACAATTGTATGTCAAATTGGCATCATTCATGTTATATATTAATTAAAAAAAGAGATATTTTAATAAAACAGAAATGGCACACAATATTAACACAGAGTTCTTGCACTCAATTCTTTAAGCAGGGCCTGATGTTGTTGCTATGCAACAGTACTTTAGAGCCAACATATTCATGCCAATATTTGTGTTAATTAGAATGATAATCATTTCCACGGTGGAGCTACATGGAGCAATATTGATGTCACACACTGTTAACCATAGAATATCCCATTTCAGGAGGCTCAGAATTGAACCACATTTATGTTTCCATAAAGAATGATCCTCTATTTGAGAATATATTGTTACTACCCTTAAGTGGGACAAGCACTGACAAGGATTTTGATTAGTTTGAAAGTACATCACTCTGTAATTCAGCACAAAAAGAATAATTTTTTATTCATTAATATCCGAGTACTGTCTGTTCTCAATGAACTAATAAAATGGTTGTCCTATGTATTTACAATATATTGTTTTTAGAGGCATTCGTATTATTAGCGCATCGTTCACCATTATTTTCTATTTTTTATTCAGCTCTTTTGATAAATGTTATGACATTTGGGGGCAAATTTACCTAGGGTCGAAGGATTTAGCGCAATTCGTTTGATCGAAGGAATAATCGTTCGATCGAACGATTCGAAGGATTTTAATCCATTGATTGAAGGATTATCCTTCGATCAGAAAAACCTTGTAAAGCCTATGGGGACCTTCCCCATAGGCTAACATTGGCCTCGGTAGGTTTTAGGTGGCGAACTAGGGGGTCGAAGTTTTTTTTAAAGAGACAGATTATGGAATGGTCGAATATTCGAACGATTTTTAGTTCGAAACGTTCAATTCGAAGTCGAAGGTCGTAGTCGAAGGTTGAAGTAGCCAATTCGATGGTCGAAGTAGCCAATTCGATGGTCGAAGTAGTCAAAAAAAACATTCGAAATTCAAACTATTTTTCCTCTATTTTCCTCTATTCCTTCACTTGAGCTTAGTGAATGGACCCCTTGTTGTTCTAGAAAAAGTGAGTTTAGTTGTGGTTTCAAAAATCTCTAAAACCACTAAAATCTGACCTTTGGTAAATAGGCCTTCAAGTTAAAAATTTTCATTGTTGCTTGTAAAGGTACAATTTTTTTATTTTTATTATCAAAGTTACAGAGTACTCCAAATATTGGTACTTGGAAAACATTGGATGCGTGGGAATCTGCTGACTATTCTCTATTTTTTATAACTTTATAATATTGCTATTATTCTGAAGTGGCATAATATTTGCCAGAAGCCAGGAAATGAAAACATATTATGTAAAATATAATGCAAAATAGGGAGTAAAGAGCACCTAATGTCATCAAACATTATAAATGCAGAATAACCATTTTAATGTGATGGTGCTTTGTGTCTGATGAATCCCATGCTGTTTTATTTGGTCTTGTATTTGTTGCTGTTGCAGGGGTTCTAGATTAGTCATCACTGATAACACTTGATATAAAGGTATAAAAGTTATTTTATCACTGGATGAGGCCTATAAAAGGAATCTGCTGTGATATCCACATTGTTGGGGAGAATTTAATTCTGAGTATGAAACATACACTGAGCCACTTCCTTTTTTTAACACATTAAACAAACTAACCATAAAAAAAACCTCGCACAAACCTTTCTTCTATGATATTGCAGCAACATTTAATTTTGTTTAGAATACAAAATAATATGAGTTAGATTTGTTAAAAGAAAAGTGTAATAATAAGTATATAGTTATAGTATTGCACTTTTGAAAATGTTTACCTAGAGTAAATCTGTTTGTTCTATAGTTCATGGAATCAGAGGTGTATTAAGGCAGAACTGTGACTGCTGTATGCCAATTTATAAATTAACGATATTTAAAGTATTCATTTCCTGCCTATGACCATATTTTGCAGCAATTGCAGGGAGGGGAGTACTGACAAACACATTTGAAATTTCTTCCATACCATCATTTATTTATTACACCAAAGTATCAACATTTCAGGGAGGTATTATACTCCCCCGAAATGTTGATACTTTGGTGGAATTATAAATGGGGTAAGCTCCCCAATTGCATATTAATACATGTGTGCAGCTCCGTGTAAATTGTGCATTACTTCTAGGACCAAGCTGGGCCAACGGAAAGCCTGCACCACCAGTGCAGTCTGTGTTAATCAACGGGTGTGCAGTGGATCAACTTCTGCCACCTACCCCCCCTTCCACTGTTTTTTATTCTTTCATGTTCTTCATTAACCTTATTTTTCCTAGTTTTTTTCTACTAACTATTTTTTGTCTGTTTTCATTTCTTTCTTTTTTCTCTAGTCATTTTACACTCCTTCCCAGTTGATCTGTGAAACAATAATACCGAGAGATTTCTTAATATCAATCAGGGAACCCCATGGGATTGATTGAGTTTGACAGTTGCGTAAATCCCTTAGTTAAATTCCCGAGTTTACTGTCAAGTTACAGCCCTATGCAAACTCTTTGTTGTAGTAATCTTGTTGTAGTTCTCACCCATGAATACCAATTAATATAGCTAAATCTGTATCTGTATAAGAAGACATAAAGGACTTATGCAAAGTCCCTATTGAGGATGCTCCAGTACTTTATCTTTCAAAACGTACATTCCTTCCAATCGATGATGTGGCTACTCTTCAGAATGCCATGGAGGAATCCCAGAAGAATAGAAGCTGATTAAAAAAGGGCTTTTACAAATGCAAGGGAAATGTGTAAGCCGGCTATGGCAAGTATATCAGTAGCAAAAGCCTTAGAAGTATGGATTGACAATGTGGAACAGGCTCTAAGAACAGAAAGAGAGAGGAAAGATATTCTTGAAGAACTGGTGGAACTTAAACTAGCAGCAGCCTTTCTCACTAATGCAGCTGTAGATATCACCAGATTAGTTTCAAGATCCATGGCCTTATCTGTCTTTACCAGAACAGCGCTGTGGTTAAGGCCCTGGGAAGCCGACACAGCCTCTAAAATGACTTTGTGTCACCTGCCTTTTCAGGGCCAGATCCTGTTTGGAAAAAAATTGGAAGAACTAATTTCCAAAACTTGAGGCAGAAAAAGCTAGTTCTTGCCACAATCTGAGAAGAGGAGATATCCCTTTAGACAATTAGGCAGAGGAGTAAATGTCTTTAAAGCCTAAAAAGATACTTCAGATAATCAGTCCTTTCGTAACAGACCGGAAGTTTCTAGACAGTCCCAGTGGAGGGGAGGCCAGTCTGGGCTGTTCAGACAGTCTAAGGGGAAGAGCCTTCCCCTTACTAAAAAACAATTATGATGGTCCACCGGCCTGGGAGTATTGTGTATGAGGCAGATTAACAGAGTTCCAGAAATCTTGGGTGGAATCCATCAGAGACCAATGGGTTCTAGATGTCATACAGTAAGACTCGGTTACAAACTAGAGTTCAGAGAACCCATCAGAGAGAATTTCTTCACTTCTTTCTTTAATTCCTCGAGAGATAAAGAAAAGACAGGCCTTAGCAGACTGCATTCAAGATCTACTGACGCAAAGAGCCATTTCCCAGGTGCCAGAAGAGGAAAAAGGCAGAAGAATATATACACTATTTTTCTATTATTCTAGTAAAAAAGCCATCTGGAGAATGGAGACCCATTCTGGATCTCAAGAAGACCGATGCTTGAATGTAAAAAAGTTCAAAATTGAATCACTCTCTTCAATAAGAAACCCCCTGTTTCCAGGAGATTGGCTAAGCAGCATAGACATCCAGAATGCACACCATCACATTCCAATATATCCCCAGCATTTCAATTTCCTGAGGTTTGCTGTTCAGGAGAATTCATCCCAATGCTGTTTGGTCTCTTAACAGCTCTCTGAGTTTTTCTGGAAGATAATGATAACCCTAGTTGCCTACCTAAGATTGATGGGAATAAGGATATTCCACTTTTTAGACAATCTTTTGATTGTGGTGCAATCCAGGGAAAAGTTGACAAGGGATTTGCAGGTGGTCATCAATCAAATGAATTCCAATGGTTGGTGTCTGAATCCTCAAAAGAGTCAGTTGAACCCAACTCAGTCTCTTCCATACTTGAGGGCTTGGATCAACATTCCAGGGAATTCGAGGGAAGTCTGTCCCAACAGAGGCAGATCAAATTATCATTCCAGGTGAAGACTTGTCTTGGAGTGCACCAGTTTATGTCAATGTTGGGCTCCATGTCTGCCTCAATAGGGCTGGTACCTTGGGCCCAATGGCATATGAGATATTCCCAGATATCATTCCTCAAACAGCGGAAAAGAGAAAGTCTGGATCAACAGATCACTATCAGGAAAAATTTAAAGGAAGAATTGAGATGGTGGCTAGTCTCAGGAAGGCTAAACAAAGGAACTGTGTTGTTTCCAGAACCCTGGTTAATTCTAACCACAGACGCCTCTGGAATAGGCTGGGGGCAGTTCTAAGTTGCACAAGAAAAGTTGCATATTCCCTCAGGATATCAGCCATCAAACATCTTATAAGCAAGAGCTTTATTCCGGGCACTCCAATTTTTCCAGGAAAAAGTACAGGGAAGAAATGTAAAATTGCGACCAGACAACATCACAACAGTGGCCTACATTAGGAAACAGGGAGGCACAAGAAGCATCTCTATGTTGAAGGAAGTGTCACCTCTATTCCAGTGGGTGGAACTTCACTTAGCAGACATGACAGCCAAACATATTCCAGGTCCACAAAACAAAACAGCAGACTTCTTAAGCAGAAGTCTGGACTACCAAGAGTGGGAATTGAATCAAGAGATATTTCTCTCCATAGTGAGGAAGTGGGGAGTTCCCTCTATAGACCTCATGGCAATGAGGAGGAATACCAAGTGTCACAGATACTTCTCCAGGAGAAAAGAAGAAGTGGCAGAAGCAACAGATGCCATGACTCAGATGTGGGAATTTCCTCTAACATACATATTTCCGACCAATTCCCCTAATATCGAAAGTCTTTCAGAAGATCATACGGGAAAAAGAGGAGTTGATTGGGGTGTTTCCCTTCTGGCCTCACAGACCCTGGTTCACAATCCTACAGGAGCAGGCAGTAGAGCAGGTCTGAACCTGGCGGCATGGAGATTGAGCGGGGAAAACTCAAGGCATGGGGGCTATCAGATGAAGTTATAGATACTCTTCTCAGCTCCAGAAAAAACTCAACCAATGGCTGAGTTTTTGGGAAAACTTCCAGCTGTGCTGTAAATCCGAAAAAAATAAAGAGCAGCCCAATTCGGTAGCTCGGGTCTTGGGGTTTTTACAATCCAGTTTGAATAAAGGATTCAGCCCTTCAACCCTAAAAGTGCAGGTATCGGCCTTATCATCAATTTCATGGGTCAGGTGGGCCCTTCACCCTCTCGTCGAGAGGTTCTTTAAGGCTTCCAGAAGATTGATTCCATCCAAAATTAGGTGTTTTTCCCAGTGGGATCTGCCCTCAGTTGTGGGGATCCTATCAAAGTCTCCCTTTGAACCCCTGCAATTAATTTCCCTATGGAACCTAACACTAAAAGCTCTCTTCTTGGTAGCTATCACAAAAGCATGAAATAGTAGGGTGATTTAGATTAGTTGTTTGTTAACTGTGTCTTGAGATCTACTGATCATCAACTAAAGTTCTACTAGTAGATTCCGATCTACCTTTTGGGCGACCCTAAATTATCATCAAGAAGGCTTATTCTCTAATGAACAAACCACGTCCGCTGAGAGTAAGGGCTCACTCTACAAGAGGCCTCTTGGCTTCATGGGCAGTGAAGATGGGCACACCAATGGAAGTGTTCTGTAGGGCAGCTTCTTGGTCATCTCCTACCACATTCATATCCCACTATAAAGTGGATGTGGAAAATTTAGCAAGATCACAGTTTGGTAGAAATGTTCTACAATCTGCATCTATAATAATAAACTTTTGCAATATAATAAATAATAAACTTTTGCAATATGACTGTTGTCAAGAAGGTTTTATGATTGCCCTGCCAGTTCGCTTGGGTACTTCCCAGGCGTAGCTGACATGGTGTGGCCAGGGTAAAAGGGAAAATTAGTACATACTTACCGTGATTTTCTTTTCCTGGCCACTAACCATGTCAGCAAGTTGCTCACCCCAACCCTTAGACGTTACTTAGACAGCTTGATACTAGACACCAGGTACTGGGCTGTGGGGCTATTTAAAGTTTATTGGGAGTGGATCCTTCTGTATGGACCGCATGCAGGGGCTTACCCAGGTGTAGCTGACATGGTTAGTGGCTAGAAGTACAGAAAAGAAATGTCAAGGGGATATTATATTTAGAGATGCAAAGTCCATTACAAAATCCATTACAACTAGGGATGCATTGAATCCAGGTTTCGGTTCGGGATTTGGCCTTTTTCAGCAGGATTCTGATTCAGCCAAAACCTTCTGCAAGGCCGAACCGAATCCAAGTTCTAATTTGCATATGTAAATTAGGGGCGGGGAGGGAAATTGAGTGACTTTTTGTCACAAAACAAGGAAGTAAAAAATGTTTTCCCCTTCCCACACCCAATTTGCATATGCAAATTAGGATTCAGATTCAGTTGGCTATTCGGCCAAATCTTTTGCAAAGGATTCGGAGATTCAGCCGAATCTAAAATAGTGGATTCTGTGCATCCCTAATTACAACCGACTAGGTAGTCAGTATATTCTACTTTGTGGTTGTTTGCTCTACATTAGTAGCATTCGTTTTAGCAAACTGTGAAGCTGTTACTATATTAGCCGCTTAGAGATGCTGTATAGCAATAAATGTATACAATAAATTCATTACAGTGCTTTCAACATCAAAAGTAACCCCCAAGCCATGCATTACTTACCAAGGCAGGGGGCAGTCTGTCGCTGTAAGATGCCTAGACTCCCCATTGTTACTCATAATTCTATTAGTACATTATTAATAATGTGTATGTTAAATGTGGTACTCTTGAGATTTTATATATAGTTTAAAGTGTTAAAGCTAAACTGTTAAATCTAGTATAGGTAATTCTAAAAACAACTGGAATTGCTGAGTAATCTTTGAAGACGTTGCACTACTCATCCGAGCAGCTTCTTCAGTTCAACTGACTGGTGTGGGAAATTCTCGGCATATAAACTCTTCCACTAATCCAATCAGGTCTGGACTGATATTCACAATAGGCCCTGGCATTTCAGGTACACAGAGGCCCAATCAGCCCATACAGAGGGCCAAACAGCCCCCACCAGCCCACTAAATACTGACTTTCTATGGCAACTTATAGCAGCCCCTCTGGCATTTGCCAGAACCCACAGATTGCCAGTCCGGGCCTGAATCCAATCACAATGGCACAATGTAACTGTTCAAAGAGGTGACAATTCACAGAGGGGTTGAGTTGATTCTGTGTAGTTACTGTGATAGGATTATTCAATGTGTCATGCAACTCCTAGAAACAGGTGTTACTTGTGAGAGTACATTCTCTGTACTTCTGGCTCTGACTACTGAAACACTGCTGCAAGTCAGCTGATTAATAGACCTGGAGGAAAACTGACTCCTATTAAATGGCCTTGAGAGTTACACCCAGAAAACAAACAAACACTGATTTCAGTTGCTATTACATTTACACAAAATGACCAATGAAAATGTATACATTTATGCTAATGTATATCGGAAAGCTGTAAAGTTGTTTAGAACCACGTTTGCTTTCATAATACAAATATTTGTTTTGGCTTGAGGAGCCCATTAAAGAAAAATCATCTGTAATATACAGTTTTCGTAATTCAATTGCCACACTTTAATGTTTTGTAGAGCCACAATAAGAACAGCTTTGGCAGTAAGAACAGCCTTAAATTCCTAAAAAAATACAAATATAATCCCCAAAATAAAGTAAAGCGGGAAATAAAATGTTATCTGTGCCTAAAAGCCCTGGTGTTTTTTTCAGTTAACTAGCTCTTTTTATAATCTAAGATGTTACATATATTTATAATGGTTTAGGTTCTTGTAGTGTTCAAAGTGTTCATGCATTGGGAAATAAAGATAAAAGCTACATATGTTCCTTTCACTGGTCAGAGTCCAAGATCAACAACAATTCCAGTGTATTTTAATTCTATCCAATCCCAGACCCCTGCGCAATTTCCTGAATACTGATTGGGTACTAAGGAAACAGAGAAACAGCCTTTGCCCCAGAGATAAATGAGGAACAAAATTCACCAACTTTGAATACTATGGCAACAAGAACATTTAACATTAAAATTATGTGTAATTTATTTTAGATGATAAAAGTAACTGGTTAACTGAAAAAAACCATACCAAGGCTTTTAGGCGCAGATACCATTTTTTTCTGGTAAAGCCTCTTTACTGTATAACTATATTGTATTTGTGTTTCTTTTTTTAAATTGTTCACATGAGGACAGTTACCAGACAATGGAAACAGGTAGGTTAGGGGTTCCACTGAAAGGAAAGCTTGTGGCTGTGTGTTTGGAATCATTGCTTTGCTAACTGTGTTCTAATGAAGCATTAAACTGTAAACATTAAATATATTGCAATCACTAGAGGCATGTCAGTGTTGTTTTCCCATGTCAGTATTCGCTCCACTGAGACGGTAAGTAAAATAGCTGAACAGCAATATCTTGTAAACAAGGATTAATGCGCTCTGATGTGAGCATATTTAACTGTGGTGCTTCAGCTGTTGCTTAACTACAGCTCCCAGTAGCATTTGTCAAAAACCGACTGTTTAAAAATGGTGTCATTTTTTTTTAAATTGCAGAGTTCCAGTTATGCAGCACCTTGGGGCATAACATGTAGCATTATCTAGACCATCTTAAGGCACTGTGTTCACATGATAATGAGAAATATTGTTGTTATTACTTTTAAAATCCAGGCAAGAAGGTTTTCTAGAATCTAAAATTGTCAGAGAGTTTAGTATCTGCTCAAGATATTAAAGGGACACAAATGGAGAGAGAGAGAGAGTGTGTGTGTGTGTGACTATTAGTGATATAAACCTGCTCTATTTGGAATTATTGATTAATAAATAAAAAAAAAACAAATAATATCTTCCAAATTATTTTCAGACAAGGCTCTCTCATCAAGCACAGGGTTAAAAAGTAACTAAGCAAAACCGAACATGGTAATGACTGGAGGCAGAATAGATAAAAGAGGAGGGTGGGAGACACATAAGGGTTACAGCAGTAGGGAATGCCCAAGTTAAAGCAAATCCCAGGCAAAGGGGAGGGAGTAGCTCTATTTGAGAGACAGTGAAACAGAAGCTTTCGCCAAATCACATACAACATGCATCTAGCCCCATCGCTGCAGCTGCCACATTTACAAAGGGTCTTTATCATCAGAGTCAGCGCTTACCATTAGAGTACATGAGTCCAGACAGGTTAGTCTTACACCTGAAGGGACACTTGCTCTTCTTTCAGGAAGATGAAGCTGTTTTGACTCCTTATAGCTGACTTTACCCAGTTCTGGAGTAAAGTGTGATATCTTTGGGGACTATTGTGAAGAAGTATATGCATGCAAGGAAAAAAGTGTCTTGCTTATTAATTATCAGGATGGCTGCTGATTAGACAGATTCTCTAGGGATTTACATTTTTTTTTTTTTTTGCTTGAATCTTGGCCCCCGAAAACCCATGTCTGAAACCTGGATCCCACACAACTATTGGATAATACCATGGCAATGCTAGGAATTTGTTGCCGGGAATGCTTAAATTACATTGAACACATGCTGGGTCTTTTGCTGACACAGTGAAGCTGAGCTAATTCTCTGTTTGCCTGGACAATGAGTTGGACATTCCTGGCTGTGCTCAACCAACAATGGAAATATGAGGAACTCATTGCCATCTGAGTATTTTGGGATGCTATTCATACCTTGATGCTGTGTACGGTAAGAGTTCACCTGCTAGTCAGCTGTAGCACCAAAATATAACAGCAATGTCACCCTCCATACCACTACACAAAGATTAACGGCCCCTATAACCACAGGGCACCTAGTCCACTGTTTTAAACCTTACAAGTAAACCTTTACTTTTGTTCACATTCTCCGTGGTATAAAACTTCCACTACCCCTACCAAGCACATCATTTTCTTTTCTACCACTTGCAATGTACAGATGGGTTCATGGCAGTTGTACACTTTAACTACATATAGTTACTAATGTAAATCTTGAGAGAAGAGGAATCCAGAACACCAATAACTTAAAGCTATTGTTTATGCATTTGCACTTGAGCAAGCCATCTTCACATGCCTTTGGAAAATGGACTGGCTCAGTTCTGCTACTCCTTCAATGCAAACTCCAAGAATCTATCTATATCATGCTGTGAAGGGCATCTGAGTATCATACTAGGTATTTTATAGCTTCCTAATATTAGATTCCATTCTTCCTGCCTTACAGTGGAGTTCATCTCCCCTTTCGCAAGCTATCTAACTTGTGTTTTCTTCAGCTTTTATTTTTATCAGACTTTGATTGTGCTATAAATGGCACCCAGCTCTTCATGTTCCTACCTTACATTTAACTATATGTATTCTTATTTTACAATATCTACAATATTTGCTTTTCCTCAACCTTACTGTGCATAAAACTTTCTCTTAACTAATGGAAAATAAATGCTCATGGATCCCACCAGTAATGTATCTTTTCTTAATTCTACAAGCTATTTGATTTATGGTAGGACCACTTGGAATTAAATTATATATTTATTAATCCATTTAAGTCAGCCTCTACGTTTTACAAATGATTTCACTTACAAGACAAAAGGGGGCAGTTTTATTAATGTTTGCCCATCGGTGGTCAGGCAACTGATTGATGAAAAAATGAGGGAGATCTTGAACCATCTTTGTTTTTCAGCAATCAATAGCTCTTGCTTACTGCCAAATGACAATTCAAAAAACTAGAGTTTTTTTTCACAAGCAGGTTTGTGACAAAAACTAATAGTTTGCTGCCTAAAACCTAACATGCCCCTTAGACCCAAACAGAAAAGTAAGATCACTAAGCAGCACATTTATAGACCACAACTGTCTGGGGTTTGCCAGCGCAAAACTCATGTCGGATAAAAAAAATCTGCTAAAAAGTGCCTTCATTTATCTCAAACCTACAGCCATTGGGCAGGCAGTAATTAGAGGGCCCTGATGTGAGGTGCACCTATTGGTACTTCCTAACTTGTGCATCTGAACGACATGTGAGTTAGGGGATAGGATGGAAGTGGGAGGGGGGACTCCTATGCACCTCCACCTTCACAGGCAGCAGTGTATTCATCAGAGGGCACACACCAGCGGCAATTCTTATTTGTGCAGGGCAGGGTACAACCTCTTAGAGGAGAACTAAAGTCTAACTAAAGAAGTAATATAGAAATGTTGTATATTATGTTTTGGGCTTCTGTACCAGCCCATGGCAACCAAAGCTCTTTAGCAGTTAAAGTATGTACCTTTGAAAATGCCCCAGTAGCTCCACATCTTCTTTTCTGCTGATTCTCTGCACATGCTCTGTGAGCTTAGGGGCCCACTCACAATATATAGTACACACAAAATATACTGTAAATGTCACAATATAAGGCTGATTAGTAATTAATACATATAATAACTACATGGCATTACAGAAACCAGTGCAACTAGCATGAGAATTGAATAATCAGCCTTTTAGCATCAGCTTATATTACAGGACAACCTCATTTTCTACTTGATAATTTGCTATGACCCTTAAAGTCAGCTTCTCAACAGCTGCTTAGAGCCCACTGAGCATGTGAGTGTCGCAGACACTTTCCAAGATGGTGTCCCCCTGTGACAAGTCCTGGATCATTGCTACAATTGAGCAGGTGAAACCATAGGCTGGTGCAATAAGTGTAGTCTATAAAGTATGGCATTTTTAGCCATTTTCATTTTAGGGTATAGTTCTCCTATAAGACTTCTTGTTTGTTAAATGTATATTGTTTACTCTTCATCATTTTTAATTTTAGCGAGTTGCGAAATTTCTGGTGACAAATTAAGTTTTTGAGAATATTTATGCTATAAAATAGTCTTGTTTTATGATGGTTATTATGGCAATTTTTGCTGTGACATTTATGGCCAGAAATGCATCTTCAAAACTCATAAACTTTATTGACTGATGATTATACCATCCAACAACATCACCGGAGTAACACCAATCAAAAATATCTGCATCATATAAACCCTTCTGCCTATAGAATCATATGAACAAGAAATCATACCAGTCAATCTATTTGCTTCATAGAAATACACAGTTTAATGTAGCCAATCACAATGAAACCAAAAAAGCGTAGAGGCTGACGAATCCTTGGACTGTGATGCCGCTGCCAATAATACGACTCTGAGCTAAAACTGCTGCTGTTGCAACAGATAGAAGCAGAAGCCAAAACATCCTGTCAGCAATAGCTACAGATCTCTCTCCTGTCAGCAAAGAATGATGGGTAAAAAAAAAAAGTATTATGATATATTTCCTGCCCCTTGAGAATTTTCTGGCGAAAAAATACTTTTACGCTACTACATAGGTGGCGGTAAAAGTTTGCGAATATTCTTGCGTAAATTTAGTCTTTTGCACATTTTGCTGTTTAGTAAACCAGGCGTTAATTTGTATGTAGCGTTATTTTCAACAAATGCGATAACTGGCGAAAACATATTTTTCCGCAAGAAAATTTGCAAATTTATATTTACCGCAGGTTAGTAAATTGGTGAAAAGATATTTGGCAACAAATTTGTCTATATTTTGTGAGCATATTTTTACCGCGCTTTAGTAAACAGACCCCTTATTCTGCTCTTGAAAGAAACGAAAGGGTGAATATGGCATAGTCAATGACATAGAAGTATATACTTCTTGTAGTAAACATCCAAGCCTCATTCATTTGAAACAAAGACCAAATGACAATTAAAGCAGCCATACACTGGTCAACTTGTACACTCTCCACCCAACTGACCCATGTGCCATAACATGACCGTCTTTCTGTTGTGACCGTCTTTCTGTTGTTCTGATAGCTTGTGCAAAGCTTATGAATGTTCGTAGCAGCAGGAAGTGTAGTAGAGTTGCATCTTTTCTTCACTTTCTCATATGCTGATGCCCCATGAACTGACCAACATAGTAAATCAGCAGATGAAATTTT
The DNA here is from genome assembly GCA_038501925.1 of Xenopus petersii. Classification (NCBI taxonomy): domain Eukaryota; kingdom Metazoa; phylum Chordata; class Amphibia; order Anura; family Pipidae; genus Xenopus; species Xenopus petersii. Next base: position 58,817,141 of record CM076686.1, on the reverse strand, counting down.
CAAGGCTGCCCGATTCCTGAACTGACCGATTTTCATAGTACATGGATATTGGTTAGGACTGGTGAGCCACCATACATGTACCAATTGGTTTAGGGTAACAAGTGTCTTTGTCTCCACAAAAAGTTATATGCAGAAAAAAATGTTTTGACAGTTTTTACATGTCCTGTGTAGAACAGCAACTACATAATGTATATTAGAATGTATTGCTATTGGTAGCCATGCAATTTCTTACCAGTAAGAACAGATCTCTAACATTAATATGGTAGAAGAGACTGTTGACAAACTGTATCTGTTTATGTATATGTTCTAGCATCTTTTCTAGTGCAATTTATTTTTGTTAAAAGGGACACCATTGTTTTACTGCTTGTATCAGGTGCAGAAACTGTCCAATAGCACAATACTCCCTAAAGCCTCTTTTAAGATATTGTCCTTAAGGCACCTTACATTACACATACATTCACATATATACACAATTCAATGCATCAGGCACTTCATGGACTCCTTTCTGGGTATGTCAAGCATAGTTCACGTATAGGCTCAAAAGTCCCTCAAGGAGGTTCTTAGAAGGCCCCATTCGTACGACAGATTTGGTTTTTTAATTTGAAGGCTAAGATTTGTTTGTTTACGACTGGAAATCCCACATCTTTTGTATAGTTAGAAACATAATTTACCACAGCTGCTACAGATTCTCTTTGGGAATAGGATTATTAACAAATGCTTAAAATACTTGTGACTATAATTTCCCTCAACACAATAAGTGTTTGGTAGTTCAACTAGCAACAAAAGCTGTTCAACATACAACCTCAATCCACTAATTTCTGTCCCCTGAAATGTTCAGATTCAATGAAATTTTATTAGCACTAGATGTAATTGCTCCCACTAACCAGCCTTTCTGTATTGCTGAGATATAATTTTACAATAATTTGTCTCTGGACAGTCCTGGATACTTAGACTTCAAACTGGTTAAGATCATCCCATATCCTTTAATCAGAGTTGGGTTGCAAAATAAAATTTCCGATTACACAAACAAAAAAGTAAAACTGAACATGTAACACTTCTTTTTCAACATTTTTCCTAATGTTTATGGTTTCTGTGCCGTTAAGTTAGATTCAGACTTATGGCAGGCAATATCACAGAAAACCCCAGCTTCAATTTCATAATGCATGATCTGGTCATCTAAAACCTCACAAATAGGAAAACTGATCAGTGAAATCTTTCTTTGAAGTTCAGCTATGTCTCCGACTCCTGCTTTGGGTTGGTACAGGCGGCAAATGCATTCTACATGTTGAGGTTACCGTGTACATATAATACAATGTTGTATGGACTCCTGCAAGAGTTACCCTTTCCCATCAGCCTTTCATTTTACTTTCCACCTCTCTGGCTCCACTTTCTCTGACATTAATTGTAGGTTAGTTTCACATAGACTCGATGTTCACAAATTTTTTCAGGCGACTCATATCTACCGGCTGGTGAACCAATCAATTAATGTAACATGATTGGAAAAAAGAAATGTAAGGGTTCATCTACATCTCTCTCTCTCTCTCTCTCTCTCTCTCTCTCTCTCTCTCTCTGTGGAAGACCCTTATACTGATATATTTTATCTTCTTCATAAACCTTGGGCTGTGAACCATAAAATCCAAGGTCACTCCTAGATCACTGAAATATCAGATAGGTTTGTAGTTTAAGTCATAACATTAGGAAGTGGTGATAACTTAATGGAATATGATTTGTAACTAGGACTAAGTGAACTCACAGCACCGATATTACAAAGTTTGCAGAGAACATAAAAACACACTCAATTCACCAACTTTTTAATTATTTTTTGTAATCTTTCTTCCCTTTTTTTTCTTTCTTACTTAACAACAAGATGTTTAGGTCAGGGGCCTGATGAAAGCCTCTAACTGCCATGTAGCATTCTCCAATAACTGCATCTATTATCTATGATGTATGTCTAGTGTTAGTTTCTAATTGCTTTCCACTATTACTAGTGTATCTTCATGACCAATGGCAGCCCCCTACATCAGTTTATTGTAGATGCATTTGTGTGAAATTAACCTTTCACCCATAAAAAAAAAATAGATGTTTTTTAAGAAGATTCGTCACTCAACGGGGAGGATTGAGATCTCTTTACATAACTAATGAGGACATTAACAAAATACCCAGTTAAGGCACTATATGAATTCATATACTTGTAAGAGAAGAGATAAGCAGACCTGCCAAACGTTAACAAAATAGGTTAATCGTTCATGTATCCACCCATTTTTCTAGGCCTACTGAAGTTAAAATTGACGAGGGTGGGAATTTACTGTTTCATACTATTCCTTAGCAAGAGAAGTGTTTTGAAAATATAAATTGTTACCTTTAAATCATTAAGTTGCAGTTGTGAATGTTACACTATGCCTCTCTTATGTATGCTGGTATTTTCTAACTATTCAGTTTCTGGATATTTAATTTTCCTGTGACAATAGTTCAAGCCCTGGTCAACGTGAATAAAACAATTCACAATCTAATTCTCACACATGATTTCAAACACATCTGACAGCTAAGATTTGTAACAGTAGGGTCTGTTAGCTGTTTCACGCTTCTGGGCATCTCAAGAGATGGCTTAAATTAATAAAGGTAATTTAAAAAAAACAAACACACACAAAAAAGAAAACTTAACCAAGTCTCTGTTCCGTAGATTTTAAACCTCATTTAATTCATTATTACTGCAGGTGTTGGCAACTGAATGACTTAATCCACTGTTTAATTAGAAAATGAAACAAAAGCTCTAGGCCTGCCAGTAAAATAAGATACACTGCAGATTTTTTCAATAAACCAAGGTAGCTTGAAGTAGGCTGTATTTGATTTTGTTGGAAATTCATATGTTATGTTTAAATAAGAACTTAAAGCATATATCTATTGTTTTTGTTATTTCTTAAGATAGACAGGACAAATAAGGAAATTGAAGCTACTCCTCGTTTGGTCCTTATGAGGTAGGTAATTCCATTATCACTATACACCCTCCCCCCTCACTTCCCCCTTAAATGCGACAGTTAGCAGGAGCCCACTAGACACAGGGATTATTTTAGCACTGACAAACTATTGCCGGAGTCTATGTTTCCCTGTTGGCCCCGTTTTGCCCCAAAATAACAAAAACTATGATTCAATATATTTTTAATGCTGTGTTAACATAAAACACAAAACTATCAAAAAGTACTGTGCTTATTTTTCCAAATGCCAAAGAATTGCAAAGTAATAATATGATAGCTTTCATGGTCAAATGCTTATTAACTGAACAAGTCTAGTTGTCATTGAAGGTTATATTGTGTTTGTTTTCTTTGGGGACAAGTGTTATGCAAATATGTGCTGTGTGTTCGTGCTTGTTGGTTTTATTCCTAATACTTCTGACAGGTAAAAATGACCAGGACTGCAAACGAGTTGTTCAGCTTCCCCTGAGAGCAGAAAGAAAGAAGTTTTGCAAAACGTAATCAATTATATTTCTCCAGTGAATTGTTATTGCCCTTTAGAAGAGTGGGGAGTATTCCAGAGGGGCACTGGAGGAAGTGCTGGAGTTTCACCAAAATATTTGTATTCTCTGTATGTGTATCACACATATACCATTTAACATTGACTGCCTTGAAGTGTAGACATGTTAATGAAAGAATTGTAGCATATTTTTTTAGTCCCTGGAAGAGTGAATTCAATATATCTGCAACCTCCATTCCATGCATGATTTATTTGAAATGTAAGTATTCCATTCAGCCAGCAGGTTGGCCTGTAGGGGTATTCCTCTACAGGAGCCTATATAAGGAAGTGCAGGAGCCTAACAAGGCATCACAGACTGGAAGGGGCTGCACCCTGCTAGGACTGGGTTAGTTGGGAGGACAGTACTTGGCTCACCTCAGAAGTGAGAGGCAACTATGCTAGTCAGTAAGGGCAGCCTATAGCCCTGACAAGGAAGTAGTTTTCTGGGGTTGGACTCCAAGTGATAATGTGCCATTAGGGACTTCAGTAATAGGTTAGTTGGAGCCTATGGGAGCTGTAGCGAGACATCCCAGAGAGAAGCTTGTGCACTGTATGTTGGATACAACAGAAATGCAGGGGGAAAGCTTTATTAGGAAAGGAAGCCCCCTTAATGACTCTGCTTGTGCATTTCCACATGACAGTGGTACTGGAGATTTCTGGCGAGGAAAAGCAATTGCGAAGTGTGTGAAGATCCTCAGGAAAAACATTTATTTGAGAAACTGAATACATCAGGCTGCTAGTACTCAAGTTCTCTTCCCTGTGAGAAGCTGCTAAATAAAGTCTACCTTGGTTAATCACATTACTTGGTGACATGTCTACTTCTTACAGAAACGGCTTTTCTAAACCCCTTTACTGTGATGGGAGTCTACCAGTCATGAGTATCCCACATGCATTCAAATAAAAGTGAAAAATTGTACACACGGTGAATGAACAAAGTTTCTCTTTATAGCAGCATTATTTTCATAGTCATTGAACATTTGATACACCCATTCCAGCTCTAAAAGTCTCCGGTTACTATACTACAAGGTCTATCCTTGTATCACCAGCTATCTTGTGGCACATTTGCTAGGGTCACTGTCCCATGAACATCCTCAATAGGGATATATCAGCCATTTCTAGCTAACTTAGATGCCTCAGAAATTAACCTGCCACTTATCAGCCCCACCAAACAGCTTGCATCCAACAGGAGAAGCACCTAATTTATGCAAAGAAGCATCAAAATAATTTTTTTATCAAAATAAAAGGGGAGCGCATTGTTCATTTTTATAATAATAAATAAAGATAACCTTTATTTTTTTCCAAACAATGCGTTTTATTTAATCCTTTTGTAAAGAATAAGCAGTAACTATAAAATGCAGTCATCCTATAGCATCAAATTGTAAATACCAAGGATTCTATAATACTTCTCTTACTTTGTTTATGCCAACCATGAAAAAGGCTTCATTGTCTATAACACCCCCAACAATCATTTGAGGTCATGGATCAATGATTAATGTTAAACAATTTCAGTCAATAAACTCTAATCGTCATATCTGGGCTGATATTGTAAGGTCATAGAAAAATAACGATTAAATGCTAAAATCTAAGAGGCTTGTCAAAAGGGGCCATATTGTAAGGTGATTTAACTAAAAACCTGGGTTTCTTTAAGGGAATATGAATTCAATAAATATGGCTGGAGCTGAACATCCATTTTGCTTTTGTTTTATCCTTTAGCTAAATAGGGCTAGTAGGGAAATTGAATATACTCTATGGATGTTCCTTGCAAGGTATACTGTATAATTAGATATCCCCCCTGCATAATGGATTCACAAAAAAATAAGGGAATGTAATTATTTACAGAAAGATCCCAAAGACAAAAAGAACTTAACATGGCGTAGCTTCACTTTCCCTGTTTGCCCTGTTGCACTAAAAAAAAAACAAAAATGATAGATTTTTTGTAATGAAAACCAAAGGTATGTTACACACAAGCTCTGCCCCTTCAAACCAAAAACTGACATTAGTAATCCTAAACACCTCACCCATTACAAACTATTAGACACAAACATTTTCCAAAAAAGCAAGGATATAAGATAAAAGCCAACATAAATAATGCCTGATGGAAAGGGAGACAGATGATATTAAAGAATCTCTCAAATCTATAAATCAATTCTATAAAATACATGGGGCTGAGAGAAACTTAAATATAACCAGTGATATGGTGACACATTGACATGTGTAAATGATGAGACAGCAATGACTGCTGTAAGTGAGAAGACACTGAAGGAAGGAAAGAAAGAAGATTTATAAAGACATTAGGCGAATGAATGAGAACGGATCTCATGTTGATTTAAGCTGAAAAACAAATTCAGACAATAATGTAAGCTAAGAAACAAGGACAGATATAAGCAAGACAAAGTAATGCACAATGATGTATGTGTAGTTTGCCTGGGTGATCAATAAATCAGATTTATACCAATCTAGTAAAGGCAATGTAGTGATCACTATGTTCCTTACATATCAAATATATTAATTTAACTGACTATTATATATAAGGGCTCCTCTTGAGCATTTTTTCATTTTTGCCACACAGTCTCAAAGTGATGGATCTGTGGAAAGCACTGCAGAAATTAATTTGATTTCCTTCTAAAACCTAAGGGCAGTAGCTGATGGGGAGATTTGTCGCCTGCGATTATTTATGCACGACTAAAAGCTACAAATCTCTCGAAAATGCATCTCTATGGGAAATAACTGAAATCGCTGGCAGTAAAACCAACATATATTGCCTCTGGAAGAAACTTCAGGCGACTTTGCGATATGTTGGTTTTACCGTCAGAGATTTCAATTATATTTATTGGAAATGCATGTTTTGGAGACTTGTCACCCACAGTCACGCATAAATAATCGCGGGAGACAAATCTCCCAGTTGGCCACTGCCCTAAAGGGTTAAGGACATATTCAAGGTGTGTTGTATAGAGAATGGCTGCAAAATAAAAAATTATACCCCAGTGGCTCCAACAAGTCGGTGCATGACTCAATAACAACAATGAAGAGTTGGGGGCGGGGAAGATAATCCACTGATCCTAGGTTCCGATTTATCTTCATGCAAACCTACATCCATAACAATAAAGACTTGCTGGGAGGCTGGGCCAATATGGGCATAAAAGGAGCAACTAGGAGAGAATTTGTAGTCAGTCTTCAGGGACTGAGGAAAGAACTCCTGCATGTTGGTTCATCGGATCGGTCATCATTTATTTGGAGTTTTCTTTGGACTGTGAATGGACATGTGTGGAACTTCAGAATTGCATTTTAGTTTTGCTTAGAAGTATTTGTTGCTGCTGTTTTACCCTTGGACTTTACAAAATAAATTGGAAACTCATTTGGCTACTCTCCAGTGTTTTTACATGCTTCTGCTGTGCAATTTTTATAATCTACACATCTTAAATCATATCATGTTCATGGATTGAAGATTTACTCAAATGTGTCCTGGGCACCATAAAAGAAAACTTAAGTCGATTAAAGCACCTATAGCCCTGCTCAGCTAAAGACACATCTCACCTAGGGTTGCCACGTGGCGGGTAAAAATGATGGCTGATCCCAATGTTATTTATAGGGAAAAAAGATAAATATATAGGAAGGCCGGTATTTTTGTCAAGAAAAAGTGGCAACCCTTATCTCACCCCAAACACTTTAACTTACCTTCCAGTTCTTTCTGGCTGGCCCTTCTTCTTTTTTAAGTCTGAGGTACATTATTTGAGCTGGTTACCACCCTAGATTCAACACATTGCACATGGAAGTGGATAAATGCAGGAAAACATAACTGGGATGGAGTGTCCTTTTTTTAAAGCATAGGGTTGCAGGTACTTGGAAATGAAAGATCAGCACATTCAATTGCTTTTAAACATGTAATAAGTTATTGGACTTTTAGGGGAAAGTCATCATTGACATTAACTTCACTTTAATAATAACAACCACTGTAGTTTTGTAGTACATTTTTTAAAAGGGCTGTAAGTAATTTTTTTTTTTTACTAGATCTTGCCATTGGTTTTATATTTAACAATACTTGGTCATTGCTAATTATTATTGTATTTCATTGCAGGTAAGACAGGACAGTGGTGCTTTGGAAGTCCTGACCAAAATGGTCATCACTGGTGGTGTTGAAGATGACAAAGAAAGTCAAGAAAAGGAAAGCAAAGAAGAAAGTATTCTAGCAATGCTTGGGATCATTGGGACAATACTGAATTTGATTGTAATCATTTTTGTCTACATTTATACAACATTATAAGCAGGAGGGTCCCTCACGAGATGTGGTTATTGTAACCCAACCTGCCATTTAACATGAAACTTTAAATAACTGCAGTGACAGTAAGCACATATGGTGGCAGAATTGCAATGAACTCAGCCTGAGATTTATTGAGGTACACTGGATAATGTTCTGGAATAGTATGGCTTCAACATGTGATTATTGGGATATGTCATGGAAAGCATTATTTATAAAAAGAGACATTTGATGAAAATTCTATGTTTTTTGTTTTACTATTCCTTTTACTAAAACAAGCCTTTAAAAAGACTTTACATTTGCATTTTAGCATTATGGGCTGAAATTAGGAGTGTTTTTTTCCTTTTTTCTTATAGGTATATATTTTTATTCTATTAATCTGCATTTGAAAGATCTGTAATGTATATTTAGCATGAGCATAAAAATCAGATCAATTTTTAAATAGGAGATCTTTTTGGAATCTTTAATGATTGATGGTACAATGCCTAGAATGTTTATACAGTATAAAAAAAAGCATTTTTTACATATTATTATGTATCTTTTGCACTCCCAGGGAATGTCTGGGATACTTTCTATATTCAGTTGCAGGACAACATCAATGGTTCCATCAGTACTACATGCTAACAAACAGAGACAGGACAGGACCCAGCAGTGCTAATAAATGGCAAATCCATTTATTTGGGAGATATCACATGACATGTATCGAGTTATAGTTCTTTTTCAAGTGGCACTTGAAAAAAGCAATATGCTTCGACGCGTCTTTCAGTCCTAATTCTGTTTATTAGCATTTGGAGTGATACCTGCAATGGGTTTTTATGAGGTTTCAGGACACAATATTTGAATGTTTCAAGGAATTCCACCTATTTCTGCTGTTGGTTATCAGTACGCTTCCAAAATCTGGACAACATTTATTAAATGTGGCAAAAAATGTCATATAAACAATTTAACTTGAAGCTAAAGTATGGTAAAATATAAGATACCAATGCAGTCTCAACAGAGGGTAAATTGGAATTAATGCTGTTTAATGAAGCACTGCGAATATATGATAGCAATGTTACCTATGTTTAAATATCATCATTTTTATAGTGCTATATGAATACACAATGCTGGAATTTTCGCCATACAGTAATAGCAACAAGAGGAACAAATATTGCAAAAATATAAATGGACACAGTTACAGAGATAAAGTGACATAGGAAAAGAGATTTCCCCCTATCTTGTACTAAGTACAGAAACAAAGAGCCATTGTCAAAAAAAAACCCATTAAATTATCATCAGTATCACTAGCCATATTGCAGTAATTACCATTGAAAATCATTACAATTAAAGCAGGATTTCAGTTGAAAACAAACTTAAAACTATGTTGTTGAGAATGCTGTTCTAATACAATTTACAGCTGATGTTTTTTCTTATTGTTTGTGGATTTTGTTCTTTAGCTTTATATTTTGGAAATTCAATAGCCATCTATTGGTTAATCTAAGGGCTAGGTCCCCACTTACCCTTACAACCAGGTAGTGATTTGGACTTCAATATGAAAAAAGAAATGAAAAGTAACAATAACAACAAATATGTAGCCTTGATTTTGGTGGTGACCAACTGACTGGTCAATCTATATCATATTACAACTTAATCTAAAGGTGAATGTTTCCTTAAAATAATGATAACGTGGGAACTGCAATGAATGAATGTAACAGAGAAAGTTATATTTAGTGAAAAAAACCACATGTATTGCTCTATATTGTGTTATATTTTATCTCATACAAAAATAGGGACAACTCACAATTTAGCATTTGTTCTCTTTCACTATAGGGTTGCTTTTGCAAATATAAAATAATTCAAGGTTTATAACATATTGACACTTTTTCAGAGGAATGAAACTATCATGTTTGAGTGTTGCATTACTATCTCAAATCCTGGTGACACATTACCACAAAAAGCAACTGTTTAATGCATGCCAAACATACCTAGGGGTTACAGTATGTAATAAAAGGCACTATGTTTGCCCAGGAGCAGTAACCCATACCAACTAATCAACTGGAAACATTTATTGGTCACCTGTTTAAAAGTAATCATCTTATTGTTTGCTATTGTTTACTGCTCCTGGCAAATTTAGTGCCTTTTATTATATATGAAGGTTAATGTAATAAAAAGCTCTAAGTTTGCCCAGCTTAGAGGAATTTTTACATAACCCCAAAGTCCTTTATTATATAGCATGTTGATCACCATGTCACTATTGTACCAGGAACTGTTACACATGATAGAGCTGTGCCAGAAGAGGACTTTGAAATGCGAGTCAAAGGGCAGAGACTGACAGAGAAGAGGGGAGGGAAGGGAGAGAGACACAGGGCAGCAAACAGTAACTAGAAGTAGGCAGAAGATATTTTTACAGGTACCTACCAAGCGCCCTTCCTGTTGTTGTGCTTCTTCTGCCTACCCCTAGTTCCGGCCCTGCATGGGGGTGCCTTTACAATAAATATATTTCTTTAAGGTTGTAGCTGGGTCCAACATTTAATCTAGAATAGGTGCCATCGGGTAAAAGAATTCCTGTTAAAATCTGGTCAAAGCTGCCACATGCTGTGTCAGATTTAAAATCATTTCTGTTCATAAATACTTTCATTCATTGGAGAACTAAACCATTCAATATACTATATTCTGTTGCAACAAAGCTTAACAAAATAAGAATGTGGGAAGTGTACAGCATGTACAAAATAACACATTAAAAATATATCTGCAGCTATTGTCCCAATATAGTATCGGACTGGACCACCAGGATACCAGGAAAAGTCCCGGTGGGCCCAGGTGTCAGTGGCCCTCATGCTGCTAAACATTTGGCCTATTTCATGGCCATTCCCTATTTCTATGAGAACAAAGCAAACCCTGCAGCAAAGGCTGACCAGCTTTGTATCGTCATAAAAAGTCAGCTAGAGGTCACTGCATGGAATTGAAAATTCTGTGCTCTGGGCTCCAATAAAAATACTTCAAGAAACACTGCAAGAAGTACCTAGTATAAAGAGTTCTCAAAGTCTTGTGTGATTTTCCTCATTTGATGTTTTTTTTCCCCTAACAAAAAAATAAAAAGCTTAAAGTTTTAGGTGCTAAAACCATGTAAGAGTTTAGGGACTTTTCCATGTTTTTACACGCTTGAGCGTTTTTAAATGGGGCCTCAAGTTTGCATTTTCCAAAGAAAAGTTATGCAAAGTTGATTTTTTTTTTAATCTCCAAATAGTTTTTTTTTACCTCTGCCAGAATGTCTCAAGCATTACAGAAGTGGTATCTAGAACTGCTAAAACATTAACCCAGGGTCAGACTTCCCAATGTATCTTCCCAATACATCTCCGAGGACGCAATAAATGCGTCCTCTCTCTAAATAATTGATGAAATATGTTAGTTTTAATACGGTCAATGGAGGAACCTAATCAGTATAGTACACATTGAATATGCATTCAATGAGAGCAGGCATGATGAGGAAGTTGGTTTCTTGTCACACTGAAAAAATATGACACACTGTAAATATTTTTGTATTTTTATTCATTATTAAAGTGGTATTTCACAACAAAGTTTGCTATTTTTGTTCAATTGTTTGAAGTGAATTTGCTGCACATTCTGATCAAACACACTTGCTGATTTAAAGGGTTTTTGAAGGAGCACCACAAAGGGGCCTATTCACTAACATTCTGATTTCCTTTTTTTTCACAAATCAATACAAAACTTCTCCAAGTAAAAGCAGTCGAGGTTGTTGCTATGGGTGACTTCAATTATCCAGACATTGACTGGGGTAATGGGGTTGCTAAAACAGAAAAAGCTAGTAGGTTTATAAATATGCTGAATGACAACTTTTTATTCCAGCTCGTTCAAGAACCTACTAGGAATAACTCACTTTTGGACCTTGTAATAACTAATAATACTGAACTCATCTCTAGCATTTATGTGGGCGAGCATTTAGGGAATAGCGATCATAACATGGTCTCCTTTGAGATTCTGTTGCTGAAGCAATTCTATAAGGGAGTAACTAAAACACTAAACTTCAGAAGTGCAAACTTTGACAGTGTAACGGCATCTCTGCAACATATTAAGTGGAAAATGCTTTTTACAGGGTTAAACACGGAAAAAAAATGGGAAGTCTTTAAAATGCTTCTTAATAAATATACATGTCAGTATATTCCACTTATAAGCAAGGAATAATGTTGCAAAGCAAAACCTTTTTGGTTCAATAGAAGCATTGGTGTTGAGGTGGGTAAGAAAAGATGTGCTTTTAAGGCTTTCAAATAAGCTGGCAGGGCCGGGCCAGCCTGGGCAGGCGCCCCAGCCAACCAGACCTGCTGCGTCACCCCCTACACTGAGCGCCGCGCAGGCACGCTGACAAAAGCGTCACATCGCACGCCACTCTCACTTAGGTGCGCGCATGCACACTTGCGCACACATCGCATGCCACGCTCCACGCTCGCATGCGCACAAAAAACAGTAATGAAGACCGGACGGGGGTAGGCAGCAGTTAAAGGTACGTGCTGGGCACGTGCCTACTCTGCCAACCCCTAGTTCCGGCCCTGTTAGCTGGTACAGCGGAATCATCTATAAGGTACAAAGAGGCCAATAAATCATGCAAAGAAGCTATAAGGTAAGCTAAAATTGATATGGAAAAGGATATTGCAGCAGCAGTAAAAAGAATACAAAATTATTTTTTGAATATGTTAATATTAAAAAAATGAAGCAGGAAGGGGTCGGACCTTTAGTATTAGAGGGGGGTCAGCTGGTTGATGAAAACAAAATAAAAGCACAGATTCTGAATTCATATTTTTCATCTGTCTACACAAATGAGGAACCAGTTAATGAAGGTTTCCTTTTTAATAGTTCCAATTCTAGTAATGCAACTAATGATGCATGGTTCACACATGAGGAAATTCAAAAGAGAATAGAACATGTTAAGACAAACGAAGGTCCGGGACCAGATGGTATTCATCTCAGGGTACTCAGCGAGCTTAGCTCTGTGATTGCCAAACCTCTTTACTTAATTTTTCAGGATACATTGAGGTCTGACATAGTGCCGAGAGACTGACGAATTGCTAATGAAATTTTCATAGCTTTGCCGGGGTGCTCTTGCGCCCCTTAGTGTTTTTGCACTTGCAGCCTTCTGGGGTTGTACATGACCACCATGGTCCTTAGCGTGTAGTGAAAATAATAGACAGTTATTTTAATAATAATTCCAAACTCATGCCAAATAAAGCACAGGAAACCAATAGTTGTTGTGAATGACAACTGCCAGGAGCAGCTGTATAGTTCAAATCGGAAAGGTAAAAAAATGTGATATTCCTAGTGGTGCAAACTGGAATATAATTCTGGAATTTAATGAAATGTAAAAACAAATGTTGCTATACATAGGCATAATCAATGCTCTTTCAGACCATATTTATAATTATAGATCTTGTCCCTTGGATGGCAGATGTATTTTCTCCATCAGCCAGATGGTTTTCTCCTTCTGTGCTTCTTGTTGAATTAGAGCAACTTTTGATAGTGTGGAGATAAATATTCTGTTTTAGAGAGAACACTACTATTCGTCATACTGCCATTTAATCTTCCTAAAAAGTTTTTCGTCTAAGGCCAGAAATAAGAACCTAAACTTAAGCAATGAACCAGTCTGAGGGACCATTTCCTCAGGTAGCCATCACATAATATTACAAAAAAAACAACAAGTATAATAACTCTTTTATGAGAAATATTACATTGCAAAATAATATGTTTAAAACATTTAAATTTGTAATCCATGTTTAAATCTTTAATCCCATTCCTTTAGCAGAGAGGAGCAAATGAAAGAAAAATTCCATATTTTGGTAAAAAATATCATTTGGTTGACTGTTATTTGTTTACTGGTTAAACATTCCAAAATGTTTGGTTTGCTGTTCATTCATATCATTATTAAGTGCCATAAAACAGATTTGACTCCTGCCAACCTTATGGATAGAATTTTCCAGGTCTCTGTTAAGGTCTAGAGGCTTCTTAGTGGAATACTCATGATTGTTGAGAATATGTCCATCTTGTTGCTTGTTTCTTGTTTCCCTTCAACTATTTTGTTTATAACTGTCTTTCCGAATGGACTGGGTGTTCTCATTATGGGTAAAATACAATTGGAGGAGAAAAAAAACTTATCTTATGGTTTATGAAAGCGTTATTGAATTGAATTCAACTGATAACTGAGCTTGCAGATTTCTTTGGTTAATTAGATACTATTTTCCCTAATTTCTATATTGCATATATTAATAACAGGGTTACAGCTATCCTAGCTTACGTAAGAGCTTCTAAATAAAGCTTTAATTTTTTGACATCAAACGTTACAATGGTGTGGTGGATGGCAAATTCAAAATAAATCTAATCTCTAAACTCCACTACAACAGCAACTCCAATTTTCCAAAAGCTCACAATTTTTTTTTTAAAACGGAGTCATGATAGATAGGATATTATTTCAGCTTTGTATGATGTAGCACTTCCAGTCCATTGTTTTTGTACTTTGCTTATCTCTTTGAAGTTGTAATTACTGTTTTGCTGGGATTTTGTGATGATAAATGGCACAGCTTGTAAAGCTTTAAAATGGTACAACCTGGCAGTTGGAAATACAACATACAACTTTTTAAAGTATAATTTTGTATTTTAGTGCATACACACTGAATGATATTAAAAAATGTATGTGCACTTACATACGTCAGTCAACCTAGGATACTGTCCTGATTAACTGAAAATGTTGAACATCCTGACTTGCCATGTCTGTATACGTCTGTCTGTACAGGTATGGGACCTGTTATCCAGAATGCTCGGGACCTGGAGTTTTCCAGATAAGGGATCTGTAATTTGGTCTCTATACCTTAAGTCTACTAAAACATCAATTAAATATTAATTAAACCAAATAGGATTGTTTTGCTTCCAATAAGTATTAAATATATCTTAGTTGGGAAGAAGTACAAGGTATTGTTTTATTACTACATGTAAAAAGGAAATATTTTTAAAAAAATCAGAATTATTTGATTATAATGGAGTCTATGGGAGATCGCCTTTCTGTATTTCTGAGCTTTCTGGATAACGGGTTTCCAGATAATGGATCCTATACCTGTATCACAGTTATTAACATAAAGTTGTTTCATTGTGACTACAAAATTCTATGCATAAACGTGCAGGTATGGATTTGTTTATTCATGGCTATATGAATACATTGATATCAAATGAAAACAAACACCTAGGGGCACATTTACTTAGCTCGAGTGAAGGATTAGAATAAAAAATACTTTGAATTTTGAAGTATTTTTTTTGGCTACTTCGACCATCGAATTGACTACTTTGACCTTGGACTACGACTTCGACTACGAATCGAACGTTTCAAACTAAAAATTGTTTCGACTATTTGACCATTCGATAGTCGAAGTACCATCTCTTTAAAAAAAACTTTGACCGCCTACTTCGCTACCTAAAACCTACCGAGCATCAATGTTAGCCTATGGGGAAGGTCCCCATAGGCTTTCTAGCCAATTTGGGATTGATTGAAGGAAAATTGATCGATGGATTAAAATCCTTCGAAACGTTCGATTCAAAGGATTTAATTGTTCGATCGAACGATTATTCCTTCAACTTCGATATTCGAAGTGGAAGGATTTAACTTCGAGGGTCGAATATCGAGGGTTAATTAACCCTCGATATTCGACCAATAGTAAATGTGCCCCCTAATGTATTTTTAAGTCAGTACAAGACATTTCTTTCTTTTTTTTATTGCTCTGTGCTGCATTAACATACTTTTTAAAATATGGCATAATAAGAAGGTTTTTGACGAATGAAAATGTGTAGGATACATTATGTTTTTTTTTTTTACCAGGATGAAAAAGCATTTACAAAGCTAATTTCTTTTCCTTCCCATTTCTGGTGTGTGAATGTTCTCTCCAAATAATGGTTATTTCTGCATACCTGTGCTGTCCATTAGCAAAATATGAGTTTAAGTTCCTAGAATCATGAACAGTAGAACTATATCTTCCTTGAACGTTACTTATTCTTCTGATTGTCTTCATTAACAATTAGCTGGTCAATAAACTAAGCTGTATATGGTTTCATTTGAAAATTGTATTCCAGTGTGATAAACTCAATTTCCCCAAGGTACACAACAGTCATTTTGTTTGACTCTGGCCAAAAATCCTGCAGAGCAAGGAGAAAGGAACCATTAGTAATTAGGGACAAAAACTCAATATTTGCCAAAGCAGTAGAGAACAAATAAAGGTTACTCCCCACTGACCAGATCAATATGTGAAGCATTTGCTCAATGACCTTATATACTAAACTGTATGCCTTTGCTCAACACATCTGTACAAGTTACCAGCAAGAATGATAATATGTAGATTTCATATATCTAATTACAAAAAATGCTCCAGGGAAGAAAATATTACTTTGCAATGCATCTATTCTATAGCATTGCAAAGGTAGTTCCCCTTTATGTTAACTTTTACTAAAATGAATCAAATTTTTTCATGAAAAATCGGACCAAACTCCTTTCCACGATTTCAACTCATTTATCAATCATTTTCCTCGAAAAAAAACTAGAGCGGCAATTCGTATTGTACGACTGGCACAGTGACAACTCGACTTTATCAAATTTTGGCTGCGAAAACTTGTCTATTTTGGATTATCAGATGAAAACCCAGACTTTATTGGATTATCCAGCGCAGATCATGATGTCAAGAAACAACTTCAGGGACAACTGCCATTTGCTTCTAAATGATCTTGACAGGTTTGAGATGGAGTATTTTCGGATTTGGATTTTTAGCAGCTTTGGTGTATAATAATTCTCTAAAAATTAAAGTTTTTATTTTTCCACCCAAAAAATTGAGTTTCTCCCATAAAAACATAGACCAAAAAAATAGAGGTTTAATAAATGGGCCCCTAAGTATCTTATAGAACAGTTTATTCTTAGCAGCTTTTCAATTGGTCTTTATTTTTTTAAATAGCTTTTGATTGTTTTACCTTCATCTTCTGACTGACCAACAATAATAACAAAAATGATTTCTCAGTATGAGGCTACAATTATTGTAATAGCTATTTTTATTACTTCTTTTTCTTTTCAGATCCTCTTCTATTCATGTTTCAGTCTATTTTTCAACCCACTGCCTGATTGCTAGGGTTATTTGGACCAAGTAAAATGTCTTAGAATATCACTGTCTACATGATACATGATATTTACAATTAGTTTAAAGGTGAACAGCTGCTTTAATCATAAAGGCAATTATTAGGGATTTTGAGGGAGTAAAAGTAATGCCGCTGCCTCCAATTTTTAATGGAAGACGGTCTAGAAATGTGTAATAAAACCACCTGCTAAAACTTTACCGAGCCTTTCACATTTAAAAATGTCTTTTTTGCAGTGGAATGCTTGCTGATAGTTAGCAGGGAAATCAGGCCCAGTATTAGTAAATAAGCCTCTGTACTAAGAAGTTTAATTCATGTTCTTCATGGATGTATAGAAAGGTCAACATCACAGAAACAGCCAAAACTGAACTTTCTGTATTTTGCCACATTTGATACAAAATATGCAATGAACTGCTCCCCACAGAGAACCCCCCCATACTTTCTTCAGAAGATTTAAAACAGTGAGCAGAAATGATTTGCCACTTCAGTAGTTGCAGAGCTCCATTATTCGTTCTATTTGTTCAGATAATCAAATCTAGCAGTGCACACCCTTTATGGTTGTACCAACTATTATACTAACCCCCTAGGAATCTTAGCTAATTGTTGGAGAGTAAGGTATTTCTCATGAAATGTGCATGTTGCACCATTCTCCAGACAAAGCGTGAGTTCATAGAATAGGAAGGGTGAATATGTAGAACCTCAGAAGGTGTTTTAGGCTGTATTCTTTTTACTGTAGATGTGTATTACTGACCCTGTATGCTTCTTTTACTTAGTGGAGGCTTGTCTGCATGTCAAGGTCCAAAGTAACCAAGTAGAATGGGCATGGCAAGGAAGGAGTTGGACCACTTGTCAGGGTCTGTTACATTTCCACTTGCCAAGACATAAATTCACACACTTTCTGGAGCATGAACTGCCTTGGATTCAACCTTCATATTGTCTACTGCTCTGTACTCAGCGATTCTTCTAAAGTGCAGATGAAATATAAGTCAGAGAACTGAGCAAGTACCTTTAGCTTAGGTATTGTAAATATTAAGACAAAAACAAAAGTATAGGACTCGTATGCAAAGCTCGAAACAGTGTGCATTGCTTTTTAATTCTTTCCATATACAAGTAGGATCCCTTATCTGGAAACCCAATATCTAGAAAGCTCTGAATTACGGAATGCCTGTCTCACATAGACTTCATTTTATCCAAATAATCCAAATTTTTAAAAATGATTTCCCTTTTCTCTCTAATAATAAAACAGTAGCTTGTACTTGATCCCAACTAAGATATAATTCATTATTAGAAGCAAAAACCAGCCTATTGGGTTTATTTAATGTTTAAATGAATTTCTAGTAGACTTAAGGCATGAAGACCCAAATTACGGAAAGATCCGTTATCCGGAAAACCCCAGGTCCCGAGCATAACAGCTCCCATACCTGTATAAACATTTGTCTAAACACAATGACCATGAACCCATAGGCAACTTCTTATCAAAGTGCTTGTAAATGAGACATGATGTGAAACATACTTGTACCTTGGCCTTTAGCCATGCTGAGGTATTCCTTCCGGATGAGAGTGATTATTCCTCTGCGCTTGGGAAGCCTTCGGTTTTCTTAGATACCATTTCTATGTCATGGATTTTCTTGTGCATAACGGTAGCCAACTGCTTAAGTGGTAAGAGGTAGTTTTAGAACATCCATGCATTTGTTAGAAAGCTTTTCATTGGTATTTAAAAATGTCTCTGCCTAAGAGAGAGGCTTCTTAGTGTAACAGTGGATGCTTGAGATTAATAATTGGTGGTGATATTTCCTTTCTATCATCTAATACCTTCATTTGAATAAGCTAATCTTCCCTTACACAGATATCTTCTGCTAACTGCATTATACTCATGTTTGAATTCGATTTATGTGATTTACTTTTTCCTCAAAATAAAAACAGGATTTCAGTGCTTCGAAATTTGTATTCTTTGTGATGTTTTAATTCTCTCAGTCTCAGTTTGTTTCTTATGTGTCTCCATCTGTGCAACTGAATGCAATATGTCACATTGTGTTTCATCAGTCACTTTGTGTTACAAGGCCGCTGATCTGATGTGACTGGTACAGTTCTTCTGCCAAAATACTGATTTTCATTGTATCCGTATACCCTTTTTTTATTTTGTTTCTACAGTTAACACAGAAAATACCGTACAAATATATCTAAAGTTTAGCAGTTCCCATTAGTATGCAGTAAAGTATGAGGTTATGCAGGGCAGCCATCAGTGGGGGAGAGGTGGGAGAGTTGTAGGGGGCCCGAGGGTAAGGGGGGCCCTGCCACGCCACACTTACTTGATTAGCCGGGCCCCCCATCTTTCTGAGAGCTGATGACTTCGGGAAGGTATGGACGTTTAAGGGGCCCTGGTCACCAATTTTCTTATAATGTGGGGGTGGGGGCACTGGCAACCAATTTTGGCCACCAATTTTTTTTGGTCCTAGCCACCAATTTTTTTTATGGGGGGCCCTGACCACCAATATCTTTTTATTTTTTATCAACATGTGGGAACCCTAGCCAGGCGGACCTGTAGGTGGGGCTTGCGGTGGGCGCAGCCTAGGGGGCTCAGGAAATTTTGTCATATGGGGCCCTGTGATTTCTGATGGCGGTCCTGAGGTTATGTCTGTATACAAATGACATTCTTTCTCTTTATATTGTATTGATGATGTTTGCAACAAAAAAGCAGCTTCTCTACAAGGTAGCATATCCTAACTACAGACAGAACTTGTATCACATGTGTTGCAGCTGGATGGTGGGACCTCAATTCAGCCAAATCTTGATTCACACCATCACATCAGTTCTTGTTGGAAAGAGAGGCGGAAGAGGTAAGAAAGACAACACCTCTAGTAACCATGCCAAGCAAATTATCAACAGAAAAGTTCACAATTTATCGAAAGTGAGACACTGCTATTAAGACATGTAGTCCAAATAAAGTGCCATTTGATGGAACACTCTTGTAGTAGTCCTTAAGGCATCACACTGCAGTATTTTTGCCTGATGTGTATTTGTTGGGGTCAGACAAGGTCACAGTGTCAAACATTGGGCCCATGTAGAATACTCTTAGCAAGCTAACAAGTGGTGTTATTTATTAGCAGTTATATTAAACTCAAGAAAATAAGATTTTAAGTTGCTTCAAAAATACAACTAATTTTAGGATTGTATGCTCTTTTGTAATATAGGTATGGGTTTCCATTATCCAAAAAGCTCAGAATTATGGGAAGGCCATCTCCCATAGACTCCCTCTATCCAAATCATCCACATTTTTAAAAATGATTTCCCTTTTCTCTGTAATAATAAAAAAAGTACCTTGTACTTGAGCCAAACTAAGATATAATTAATCCTTATTGGAAGCAAAACCAGCCTATTGGGTTTATTTAATGTTTATATGATTATATAGTAGATGTAAGGCATGCCAATCCTAATTACAGAAAGATCAATTATCCATAAAACCCCAAGCATTCTGGATTACAGGTCCCATACCTGTATCTGTTTTTCAAATAATATACTTTGTGACCTACAGCATCACAAGTTATCTCATTTAACAAGATCTACTTTAGAATTGATGGTCTTGGCTACAAGTGTTTCTGCTTTGATATTGTAACACAGGTATTGGGAAATCTATCACAATGCGGCATTGTGTGAAGGGAAATAGAGCAGAATATTGTGTTTGGGAGTTGAGTATTTGGTAGTGGAGCTATCTGATACTGTTTTGTGCGTGAACAGGAATGGCAATGAGAAAGCATACATGATAACTTTCACAAAACCATCCTATTGGGTTTATTTAATGTTTACATGATTTTCTAGTACACTTAAAGTAAGATGATCCAAATAACAGAAAGATCTGTTATCTGGAAAACCCCAGGTCATGAGCATTCTGGATAACAGGTCCCTTACATGTAGTACAAAACATTCACAGGGGCTGACTTGAGATTAGTTCCCATAATTAATAGAGGCCATTGGTATATTCAGACAGAATAAAAATTAATTGGGACAAATAAGCTTTTTTTGTTTAATAAACAGGGGCATCTTCAATGTTAAAGTTTAGCATAGCTATGGGTGTCAGAATAATTCCAACAGGGATATTTATTAAAGACATCCAAATGGAGGTTATTCAAAGGTTGTATTTTATGTTCCCATCTGAGATACAAATGAAAACATTTCATTCCAAGATAATAACTGATGACGCCCAAATGGAATTTCCTGTAGGAATGATCAAACAGACACAAACCTCTGAAGTATGGGGAGATGTTCCTGGGAACTTAAAGTGTGACCTTCATACAATATCTGAATTTTGCTACGCTCACACATTCTGAAGTATACATTCGTTTGCATAATTAATTGGATATGTGTTTAATGCGAGTGATGTGTTGACATTGAGGATTAATTGACTTAATATTTGCTTGGTGTTGAGAGACCTCTCCATGTGATTATATTATTTCCCTTTGAAAAGACTTTGATAGTTCCTCAAACACTAATTGATTTCTAAATAACATGCCATAATGTTTTTATTTGAAACCCCTGAAGTAAAGCAATGATTTTCCATGGAAATTTCATATGTTTGGGATCTGTTATTTCCAGGTTGGTTAGTCTAGTTGGGCTGGGCAGGTCAGATATTTGTCCATTCCTTTGTAATGCAATTCTTTTTTGGAACAATAGAAAAATTTAAGTAAAACTTATACTAGGGGAAAAAGCAGGACAAATTAAGTCCTTATGAATTCTTGAAAGGGTTCTTTGTTTCTGGTTAACAGTTTTTTGATCCACAAAAAAAAAGAAGTTCTTTGGGTCTGTTGGGAATAGCTGCCTAACGGTGATCTGCTTAGTCTTTTTATCTAAAGCACTTCAGGCTTGAATTCAGCACTGGAAATTAGATGCGGCTAGAGCAGATGTACAATTAAAAGAGGATGAAAAGAATAGTTTTAATCAATTAAAAGAGGGAATGTGGAAATATTTAGGATCTCAGAAGACTGTGCCATCTTCAAAGGGTATACAATGACATGGCATATTAAAACTAGAAAAATATCTTTAATATATTGTATAATGTGATAAATGCCTCAACAATGAGTTTTAAAACAACTGAAAGTGGATAGAAGCAATGAACAATGGATACAAATATATTAAAACAAAGCTTTATTATTGCCCAGTAACTGGTAATATTGGTCTCACTGATATTTCATATGGATTGCATTTGATTACTTATATAACTCATGCCCTCAATGCAAATTGTCTTGCCTCCTGAAGTTATAAATCACTTTCTAAGAGGTAGAACAGGGTTAATATCACACACCTTTTCGGGTCAGTGGTTTGGAAGCTTACAGTACAGTACAATCTACAGAAAGTATTTCTCGAATGCAATGTATTGGTAGGAGTGTTTTTGAACCACACTTACTATGGGGCAAATATGTCTATTTCAATGTGGCCTGTGCACTTTAAAGGAGGCATTTTGACAGTCTGAAATATTTCCCAGATTTACCGCTTTATTAGGACCTCACTGTCGATTGAAGCACAGAACAAATCTTTACTCAGATGGACTTCTGTGATCCCACAAACTGACGCCTCCCAAATACTTCAGTATCACGCAAAAGCGATGCAAGCTATTTCCGTTAAATATCAAGAAATGGCTTTACAAATATTGCATGGCTCTTATCTCACTCCTCTTAGGAGGCATCATATGGGGACCCTAAATTCGGATGAATGTCTGAGATGTCATCAACCCCGGGCTGATCTTGTGCATTGTCTTTGGCTATGCCCTATCATTCAACAATTATGGGGGGAGGTGCAGATGTGCTGGAAGTCTCTGACTCAACGAGCAGACGTTTTTACGCTACCATGGGTGATTTTTGGAATTCCCCCTCCACACCTGAAACTTTCCCGCTCTGACAGACAGCTGGCAGAAAGATTAATGGCTGCTACTCGGAAAACTATCCTACACCATTGGCTTTCCCCATCTGCGCCCCCACTATCTCTGGTCAAACAAAAGCTACACCATATATTTCACATGGATTGGGTGGAATCCACTACAAACAAAGAACAATTTACTGACAAATTTTTTTTGACATGGATGAGCTACATCCAATCACTCCCGATTCATACTAGACACCTAACGATGTATGCGTTTAGATACACTACGTGGTATGATACAGAACTTTTTCTCAACAATACTAGTGTCCATGAAACAGATCAATATATTCAAAATCTCCTCCGCTCGCAGGAACAAACGTCACAAACGCCCCCCCAGGAACCACCACGTAAATCAGATGTTAATAACGAGGTATTCTTAATTGTTTTTCCCTTCCTTTCACTGATCTGTATGTGGGAAATAATGTTATGTATTATAATACCTTAATATATTCTACATTGTGTCATTAAGAGGAGATTGCTGCTCTGGCTGTCGTGTGTATCCGCTCGAACTGTATTACCGATGGACTTACCCATCATTCTTTCTTTCTGTAATTCCAAATTCCTTTGTGTTTGTTTCTTTTATTTGTTATGAAAAATTTGAATATTTGAAAAAAAAGGAGGCATTTTGCCTGTGATGTACTATGCTACATAAGGATTGCAACATTCAGCATTGACCAAAACTCTTTTTGTTTTTAACAGTGAAACAGTGACTCCTTCCTTCTTACAGAAAGCAATCATTGATTCACTAAAGAGCAGAATATTATTTACATATCTTTATTATCCTTTATTTTTATAGTGCCAACACAGAGCTTTATATAGATTGTTTGTCGTTCACATCAGTCCTTGCCCCATGGAGCTTGTAGTCTAAGGTCCCTATCACATCCCCATACACTATGGTCAATTTCTTTAGGAGTCAATAAGATGAATGATAGAAAAAAGAATTTATCAAGTACAACTACAGTTACATTCATGCAACTTTTGTTACAGTTGTGCAAATTGACACTATTTGGTAAAGTTACTCGTGTCTAAAGCTGCTCCTTGTATTACTTACACATTTTACACACCAGTCTGTTCAGTTGAAGCACTTAGTGCACCTATAGATGCGGGGGTCCTAATTGAAGGTAAGGGTAGCTCCATAGTTCCCATAGTGGCGTGCATCAATAGATACAGTGTGCTAAAGAATAATGAATAATTGAAGAATAATATGCATATATCATTTTGACAGTACTGAAGATGACACTGAAGATTTGCAATATAATTCTGTCAGATTTGTGTTGAAGCGCAATCCCTAGTTGCCTATGTAGCTATGCTTTGTGCTGCAGACCCTTCCATAATCAAGCAGTGTGCCAGTAGGACAGCGCTGAAGTGAGTGCAGTGAAGGGGAAAGCGTTCATATGGGAATACTCTTTTTATGCAGATGTATGCCTTCTTGTGTGAAGAAATATTGGCTGTAAAGAAAGTGCACACTGAAGCAGCTGTAGGGCTAGAAGTGACACTGAAAATAACTGGGCAGAAATTAAAATCATCAGGTAAGTGTAAAGTGTAAATAACTCAAGCCAAACTGCAACTGAACTGGAAACTTAAAAACTGAGATCAAGTCAATTCATCACAGAAACCCTTCATGATTTCTAATATCTTTACACTTCACAAGCAAGATACAGGAATATTATTGTATTGCATTTATTTATATAGCTCCCCAGATGTAGGCAGTGCTTTTAAAGGTGTAAACACAAAGTACAGTAATTAAAAATTAGAAAGTGAGAATGAATACGTAGATGCTTGAAGTTTCATTACAAACTGATGAGGTCTCTGCCCTCAAAAGCTTACAATCTTTTATAGGAGACAAACAAAATGGGGAATGGAATAAGTGCATACGTCAAGGTTGTGTTGCTGCAGAGGCAGCCTATGAAAGTGCTTTCTCTAGAAAGTGATTCTTAAGGAGCTTTGAGAGCAGCGCTAGTATGGGAGTTTTTTGGATATAAGATGGAAAACATTTCAGAGGCGACATAATGAGTGACAATGGTTTGATGTGTGACCCTTGAGGAGAAATGTATGGATCAAAAGATTGTCCCAAGCTGAGCGCTGGGCCTGGGAGGGATTGTATGGGGAGATGAGAGGAGCAGGAGGCTCTGAAGGAGAGGATAAGACTTCTTATACCTAATGTGTCACTTGATCGGGTGCCAGGAGAAAAAATTCAGTAGTAAGATGGTGGAGAGAGAGGGAGATTGAGATGATGTGGCCAGCAGCAGTAGAGATGGAATGCAGTGAGTGGATTTAGGATTCTGGGAGACCAACTAATTTGTTACAGTAGTCTATCCTAGAGGGTATAAGGCACTGGATTATTTTACTTAAAAAATATTATCCCATAAATATTTTTATTCTGATAAAAAATAAGTTGTCACCAGTAGCATGATAATAAAGGGAGACAACAGTTATTACAATGTTGGGTCTGGGCCCCCAGATTTTGTGAGTAAAACATGATGGAGTCTGTTTCTTCCCTGAACATGACAGCATTAAGGGACAGTCTTGGGCTTACTTTATGAGAAGGAATGCAGAACAGCAAGCAAGAGAGAAAAAATATTTCATACCATTTATTAATGTCAAGGATCATTTTCAAAGCAGTTCTCATGTTAAAGAAAGAACAATGTTCTCAAGGACCTAATGCCACTTTTAAGGAAACACAGTAAGTTGAATTCTGATGCCATCTGCTGCTTTCTCGTGTTCTTACATTGCTATGCAGCTGCATTTCTTCATTTTATGGTCAGGCACTGATCAGCAATCACTGATGCACTGGTTTTGTATGGTATGAAAGTTTACTGGACTCCTTTTGGCCCAAGGTGGGGCCTGCAAATCAGTGGGCTTAGATCAAAGCTGTCACTAGACTCCTTCAAAATCCAAACACATTATACTCACACCCTGCATGACTAATTTCCAGCCATATAATGTAGACTCAATGCACTGGTATCTGTTTAATCTTACTGGGTGGCTATAAAGCAAAGGTCTACAGCACTAGAGAATGGCTAGAGCTATGCATTACAAATGGCACATATAAATGCCAAATAGCTTGGAAAAGGTAGAAAAATAAACAAAAAAATCCCATTTCAATTTTTAATAAACTTTAGGCCTTGATAAATAATCTTGGGAACATGAGCTTAGCTTTTACGGTTGACATAACGTCATATAGACCTGCAACTGATCACTCTGTTTGGTCAACTGCAGTAAGAAAGCTACATGTTTCAAAACACTAAAATGTGGTTCCTGTGGGGATAGTCTGTGCTAAACTTTGTATTATAAATGATTTTCAGGAAAGGAACTGATTTTATTATGTTAGAAATGTCATGTCTGTAATGTATACAAACACCTAGATTAATATCAAAACACCCATTTGCTACACTTGGACTGTAAACAACTAAACTTTTAAATTGGGCTTAGAAATGTCAGCAGATTAAGATCTATGCCACAAGGCTTGTAACTGATTGCTTGCATCAGGCTAAAAATTAATTCCCTGCTTTCCTTTGGGGACAGTTTGTCCTATATTTCAGTAGTAGACACATTGTGGAACCCTGCCAGAAAGTGTTTTAATTAAATTGTAACAATTGCACATGACCACAAGAGGGGATCAGAGCACTTTGTTACTGCTCTTATGGGGTATCTGATGGGATAACAACTCCTGTATTTTTCTTTCATTCTTATCTGTTTCCCATGATAACTAATTCTGATAATGTACTTAATATCTCTGATAGAGAGCATTTAAAATTTCCTCTGGCTTCTCCAAATAAGGGCAAGGTTTGCACTTTGAATGGGTTTCCATTCACTTATACTGATGTAACAGACCATTAGGCAAGAATTAAAATCACTGTAGTAATGCAGTTTAACACCTGCATCATATTAAAATGATTCTACAAAAGCTAAACCTCTAGCCCTCAGTTTAGTGAATTCTTGCTCAGAGTCCCATACAATGACAATGACTAGGGGTTTCCTGCTCCAGACTCGGGACAAACATCCACTCTGCTCTAGAAAGGAGATGAAAGAACAAGAACAAGTCCATTCTGCTTTATATACACTCAAAAGGATCCACGGGATTGTGTCTTCTCCACATATGGGTGTACCAGATCTCCAAATTCCATCATCTCTCGGAAAACACACAACTGATAAAACAAGTTCTTGATGTTCTCATCCTCTCAATGGTGCAAATGATTAGGGTACCTACTTTACCAGGTTCCTGATGATATTTATTAAATGAGAACTGTGCGCATAATATGTATGTAAGTGCTTGTTTGGGGTCCAAGATCAGGCATTATGCATTTGAATTCTACTTGAAATACTTTCTCGTGTCAGCATTGAGACAACGTTCAAAATTTTTCCCCATGTACACCCATATACAAGGAAATAACTAGAACATCTATCAGTCCTTCTGCCCTTTGCTGAGGAAGCTGGTTGTTACTTGTAGAGATACAAATCTGCAGGAACTGCTACATTTAGAGGACTAGCTATTTCACTGCTTAGTCAATATATTGTTGTTAGTATACAAGTTATCTTGTATATGAATAATTCTATCCGCCCCCTGATATATTAAGTTTGGTTAGAGCAAACTTGGTCACTAATAATCGTCTAATTGGATTTGGGACTAATCAATATATTGTTGTTGTTTCCTGTGTTTATTATTTGGAAATAGCCCAGTGATATTTTAAACAATATATAAATGTCTTTTCATTTTTCTGACAGCACAAGCATTAGGCATTAAGTACTAATATCAACCAGTTTAAGCAGCAAGTGTTGCACTCTGATGATATTAGTTCATCAGAGACAAGCTAGAGCTAGACAGTCAGTTTTGTGTTTGTTTTTAATATATTGCACTGCTTGTTCTTTTTTTGCACTGACTTTTTTGGTTTAGCCCTTAGGTTTCTGCCTGCCATATGGTATGTATATCCTGTGTCTGAGGGGTAAATGACATTTTAGCCATAGGCAAACATCACTTGGAGCGGTTTCTCTGCTGGCATTTTTGGTCTGAAATCCACCCTGTGTGTGCAGTGACATGCAGATTGCAGAACAGATTTCAAAAACCAGATGATGAATGCCACTGAAATTATTGCTGGAAGATCAAGCCTGACCAATTTGTAATTATTTCACTGAGTAATTTTTTTTGGTTGAGATGCCCCTGAGTAAATGTTGGAGCACAAAATGTGTCTTATGAAGCAGGAATGCCTTGTGGTAATGAAAGTTCCTTAGCTATTAAGTCAGAAGCCTCCATAACCTGCTTAAATAAACAAGCTGAAGGCAACACATTATTAATGCCACCACCAAATCTTATTATAAAAACCTGATTTGCTAATGCATTTAATATTTCTTTTGACCGTATGACCTAAAGCAGGACCCTAAGTCCTGGGCTGGCATAAATATTAAGCAATCCAACAGGCGGATGATAAATGAAAATAGTTGTGTGTAATAATGACAATTTGTGCTTTGATTTACCTTCAAGGAACAACAGTCGTTTTGAGAAGTTAATATGATTCCTGCTGATAATGTTTGCCTCGGTTTTAAGACTGTACAAGTTTGTCTATGTGACTGTGTGTACAAAGAGATAGAATTGGTTATATTCTGTTGAATAGATGCTGTAAGGTGCAGCCAGACCCAGGGCAGATATGCTGTGGGCATGAGCTGTTGTGTTTGTGCCCCTTAGTGCTCTGTAACGTCTGCCCCAGGACTTTGTAAATGATGGTCATCTAAGTAGGGAATTATATGTTTCTGTGGTATGTTTTTTTAATCATTTAATTATTCATTAAAACATTTAAATAGTAAAAAAAAAAATAATTTGACGCTACAAGTGTATTTAACTAAATACTGTCATCAACTCAGTGGAGTAACTACTTGCCAGTGGGCCCTGGTACATTATGGGCACCCGGGCTCCCCTGTCAGGCCCACCCCCCTATGAATAACCATTATCGCGGCTCCGGCGGGCCACAAGGGATTGCACCACCTGCACCCCTGGTAGTTATGCCAGTGCATCAACTACAAATTGTTGCCCTTACCAGAGGTGCAGATTAACAGAGCCACCTCCCCCAAATTGGGAGAAACAATAGTAATGTTCTAGGAAAATCCCCCTCAAGCACGCAAATTACACTGATCTACACCAAATATGCTTAACCAGCAAGATGTGGGCACTCACTGATAATGTACATGTTTGTGTCCACATATGGCTGTACTCTATAGGGGACTTTTCTTACAAAAAAAATATTGTTTACCCAAATCCATAGTGCATACTCTGTTAGCCTTAACCTCTGGCAGGGCAAACAATTTTTAGGTAATAGGTGCCCTTTACATTTAACAGCAACCCCATATGAATGCTAATAAAGGTCTTTATGGATTTTTGATGGATGTCATTGTCTCTACTAGAACAAGAAATCACCAATTTACTTTACTATTAGATCAATGCCACACCTGGTGACATCTCTGCCAGAAGTAACTGTTGATCCCCCTTGTCATTTATTTTAATACCAACAAAATCTCATTAACTTCAAATATCCAATAGGGGAATATACATTTTTATCTGTAAATCTGTAAATATATATTCTGCAGATGCACAGTAGTGTAGGATTGACGCAGGAATACATACATATACACATATATATACATATATACACTACACATGAATATCACAGCTGCTCATAGTATGTCAGCATTGTAGGGATCTGTCGTGTTATTTCAACATGAACCCATCTGTCAAAGCTTCTCCCAAAGGGGTTGCCATAGAGTGGACTGTGAGTATGCAGTCAGTACAAACTGAAGCGGTATGCTTAATCTATGTGCTCAAACTGTGTTCTTAAAAGGAAACTATACCCCTGAACATTTAATGGCTCTATAAAAAATATATCTCATAAAACAGCCCAATTGTAAAATACTGCTTCTTCTAAATGAACCATTTTCATAAAAATATACTTTTCTAGTAATATGTGCCATTGGATAAAAAAAATGGAAAGAACTTTATCTCTTTATGAACTTCTTTAATTATCTATTCGCTTGCTTCTGTTGCATTCAGACTGTTCGATTGTAGACTGGACGGTTCTCCCTCCACCTTGCTTGTTGCTTAGCCACTTATTTTATTATTTATTCTGACCCGAGAGATCTTTTTAGTGAGAGGTAACAGATGTTATTTAAAGGCCATGATTTGATGTGACAAGTCTGATTAGTAAATTCATGGACTCGGTTGTTTCTGGGCAAAACAATCAGGGAGACAAATCACATGCTTTAAATACCAATCATTGTTGCATGTCTGGAAATATTACCAGGCTGGGCACTTTTTTTTTTAAAGCGACAATACTGTGCAACAAATCTGAAACGCAATCAGTTGTGTACAACGGCATAGCTTAATTACTGGAAAAGCACAGGACTAGTTGAACTGAAATAATATCCTGTTAAAAGGAGGTGGACCAACAGATAAATAATATACAAAAGAAGTTGAGACTTTTATGCAATCTGCATAAAAAGAATATTTTTTAGAATTGCATGCTCTAAACTTAATAGAACAGTTGGTCCTTGAGAATGAATTATTAGCCAATTATTCATATTCTTTGCCAGGAATAGGTCAGCAATTCTATAGGACAGAATTCTTGCTGCAGATGAAATAGAACTGGAAGAACTGAAGTCATGTCTTAGTCTGGATTGTCAACAGGCGGTACATTAAAGTGATACTGACACTAAAAAAAACTACTGTTCACTGACAGGTCTGCTTTAGTAAGCAATTGTTACTTGAAGTTCTTAAACCTGACAGTCCCTATACAACCTGTCATCATTTCTAATAAACTACTTAAGCACAAATGTGGCAACCTCCTCATACAGGAACATGGGGGATCGGATAGTTAATGTAAAAGCATTAGGCATGTGCTTTTACTACAAAACTATAAATAGCATGCAAAGACAATTTTATGATAAATTTAAATAAAAGGTTTAATTTCTGGTGTCAGTATCTCTTTAAGTGTGACTCTGAATACCACCAGCATGTTATTTTAACTTACTGGCACTGTATTTTAGTTCAGTTTCTATGTGTTAGTGCATTGCTGGATATGTGTATGCATGCTTTTAGCAACAGAATTTTTGATGAATTTAAAAGGCAATGTGAGATAAAAGGGCTATTTTTTAGTGCTGGGCAGAAAGAGCAGCATCAAAGGGACCCTGTGGAATACTCATAAAAATGTATATAATAAAAAGGTCATATTGTTTGTGTAATAAATATTACATATGTTCATCATTTCAACCTATGTGACATGTCATATGAAAAAGTTTGGGAACACCTCTCAACAGTGGTTTGCCTTTCATTTCCCAGGAACATCTGAGTACTGGGGTGTTTTCTAAACAAAGATTTTTAGTGAAGCAGTATTTAGTTGTATGAAATCAAATGTGAAAAACTGGCTGTGCAAAAATGTGGGTATCCTTGTGATTTTGCTAATTTGAATGCATGTAACTGCTCAATACTGATTACTGGCAACATCAAATTGGTTGGATTAGCTCGTTAAGCCTTGAACTTCATAGGCAGGTGTGTCCAATCACGAGAAAAGGTATTTAAGGTGGCCAATTGCAAGTTGTGACAGCATGGGATCCTCAAGGCAACTCTCAAAAGATCTGAAAACAAAGATTGTTCAGTATCATGGTTTAGGGGAAGGCTACAAAAAGCGATCTCAGAGGTTTAAACTGTCAGTTTTAATTGTAAGGAATGTAATCAGGAAATGAAAGGCCACAGGCAGAGTTGCTGTAAAACCCAGGTCTGGTAGGCCAAGAAAAATACAGGAGCGGCATATGCAGAGGATTGTGAGAATGGTTACGGACAACCCAAAGATCACCTCCAAAGACCTGCAAGAACATCTTGCTGAAGATGGTGTATCTGTACATTGTTCTACAATTCAGCGAAATTTTCAAAGAACATCTGTATGGCAGGGTGATGAGAAAGAAGCCCTTTCTGCACTCATGCCACAATCACAGTTGCTTGTTGTATGCAAAAGCTCATTTAGACAAGCCACAGTCATTTCGGAACAAAGTGCTTTGGACTGATGAGACATAAATTGAGTTATTTGGTCATAACAAAAAGAGCTATGCATGGTGGAAGAAGAACACCGCATTCCAAGAAAAACACCTGCTACCTACTGTCAAATTTGGCAGAGGTTCCATCATGCTGTGGGGCTAGTTCACGGACTGGGGCCCTTGTTAAAGTTGTGTGTCGGATGAATTCAACCCAATATCAACAAATTCTTCAGGATAATGTTCAAGCATCAGTCACAAAGTTGAAGTTACGCAGGGATTGGATATTCCAACAAGACAATGACCCTAAATACACTTGGAAATCTACAAAGGCATTTATGCAGAGGGAGAAGTACAATAATCTGGAATGGCCGTCACAGTCTCCTGACTTGAATATCATGGAAAATCTATGGGATGATTTGAAGCAGGCTGTCCATGCTCGGCAGCCATCAAATTTAACGGAACTAGAGAGATTTTGTATGGACGAATGGTCAAAAATACCACCATCCAGAATCCAGACACTCATCAAAGGCTATAGGAGGCTGTTACATTTGCAAAAGGAGGCTCAACTAAGTATTGATGATCTCTGTTGGGATGCCCAAATGTATGCACCTGTCTAATTTTGTTATGATGATATATTAAAAGGAAGTTTCTACTTTGAAAGCTCAGCCAATGACAAACAAAACTCCAAAGAATTAAGAGGGGTTCCCAAACTTTTTCATATGACTGTATAGTAGAGCTATATATTATGGCAGAGAGTATGACTACATGTTTAACAGCAGGACATACATTCCCTCTATTTTTCTTTGTTATTGGCATTCTGCTCAATCACCCTATGTATCAATATGTATATATTGATGACTGACCCCTGTAGAATGCTTGAATCCCCTTGTTATCCCCTTGTTATGTTTGTTTTAGAATGCAATGCATATCATCTATTTAATATCGTAGAACACTGCAAAATAATGCATATTCATAAAGACGTATAGAGATTTTATCCAAAGCTGATAAGAGTGATGATGTAGAGTAATAGTGCAGTGTACACCATTATTCATGCCATCTGAATTTGCTCCATTGCCTTCATGAGGTGGTGTAAAATAAGGTTGTCATTTTCTGCATTGGTTGAAATAAGCCTTTGTAAATACAATTGTTAGTTCTTTGTTATAGATTAAGCCTTTATAAATGCATTTATTAGTTCTTTGTTATGGATTATCCATCTGTAAGGCTCATTCGTGCACGAGCGTCAACATGGACGCGGACGCGAGCGCGTCGAAAATTGTCGCGCGCCGGGGTGGACGCGGGCGACGAAACGTCCGCTGACGCAACGGCGTGCGGCGTAATGACGCTAGCGTCCTCACGTTTGGCGCCAAAACATTACTTTAAAAAGACGCTCTGGGAAAGGATCCTTGCTTGGTTATAATCCTAGCTCCTGGATGTGACTTGATTCCTGATTCGGCTTTTGACCTTCGGCTTGTTTCCTCGGATTTCTGATTGACTTCTTCCTGTTTGACCCCTGCCTGTTTCTGGACTTCGTTTGCTATCTGCCTGCCCCCGACCCAGCTTGTTTCCGGTTACGCTTGAATTCTGCCCGCCTTGACCTCGGCCTGTCCCTGACGATTCTTCTGCTTATTCCTCGGTGCCTCGCTTCCGGCTAAATCTGGGACTACTGATCACTCCTTGTCTCCTCACATCTGGTCTTATTACCCGGGCTTGACAACGACTTCGATTCCACCTGCACTTGAATCATCCCTACGGGTTCAGTGAGCTGTACACTAAACAGCAGTTCTAACTGCTCCTCCTATATTGTCTCCAAAGAGCCTGACAGTATAACCAAGCCAAGATGGAGTCCAAGGAGGAGAGGTCGGTGCTGAAAACTATCTCCCAGCAGATCGCAGGTCTAGCTCAAGCTGTCCATGAGTTACAAGGTGGCTATCAAGTTATGCAAGATCAGCTACAGGCTCTGCAAGAACCAGTGACTCATTCACGTCCTACTTCGGGTCCTTCCTTCTTGTCTCCGGAGGATTCTGGGGCCGGTTCTGGATCTTCCTCTGAACCCAAAGTGGCGTTACCCGACAAGTTTTCGGGGGATAGAAGCACCTACAGGACTTTCATTAATGGGTGCAAACTCCTGTTCACGCTAAAGCCTCATACGTATGCTACTCAGCATGCTCGGGTGGGAACAATGATTACCCTTCTACAAGGACAACCCCAAGCGTGGGCCCACCGCTTGATGGAACAGGACAGTCCTATCCTAGCTACTACTGAAACTTTCATTCAGGCCTTGGGTGCAATTTATGAGGATCCTCACCGCATTGACACAGCAGAAATTGCCTTGGGGGCCCTTCGCCAGAAACAGAGACCGGTGGAGGATTATATTGCCGAATTTCGGAGTTGGGCCCCAGACACGGAATGGAATGACAGGGCTCTAAAGAGACAATTCCGCATTGGGCTGTCTGACGGTCTTAGAGATGAGTTGGCTCGAGTAGGTATTCCTGATACCTTGGAAGAGTTGTTTCGGCTGGCAGTTCAAATTGACCGAAGACTGCGAGAGAGGCAGTTGGAGAAGGTGCCAGTTAATTTTTCACCATCTCCTTCATGGGTCATCCCGGTAGCTCCGCCTCCAATCCATCAACCAGCCCCCTCCGCTATCTCTTCAGAGTCTGAACCTATGCAGATTGGTGTGGCCCGAGGAGCTTTGACAGCTGAGGAGAGACTTCGTCGCAGACGGTTAAATCTGTGTTTGTATTGTGGCCAATCCGGTCACTTCCTTCGAGGCTGCCCAACTCGTCCTAAGGGTAGTACATCCGCTAAATCATCTTCAGTTTATAATTCTTCAATTCCAACGAACTCTTTTGTGACTATCCGTCTTTCGTTACAGATGGGGCCAAGAAAGATTGAGGTTGACGCCATTGTGGACTCTGGGGCTTGTGGTTGCTTCATGAACAAGACTTTTGTTACACTGCATAATCTTCCGTTACTTCCCAAGTCCCAGCCACTCGGTATTAAACTGGCGGATGGTTCCTTGATGTCTTCGGGTTCAATTCTTCATGAGACTCCACTTTTTGTTGCTTCCCATGTTAAACATTATGAAGAAATAAAGTTTGATGTGATGGATTCCTTGTTGTTTCCTGTGATCCTAGGTCTGCCTTGGTTGAAACTCCATAATCCTTCGATTGACTGGCACACCGGTTCTCTGATATTTAACTCTTCTTTTTGTCTTCAAAACTGCCAATCAAATCTTCCCTTGAAAGAGTTCATTCTTCTGGATAAAGGTGAAATTCAAGCAGTTCCTCCTGTTTATCACGAGTTCTTTGATGTCTTCGATGAAAAGGGAGCGGATTCCCTTCCTCCTCATAGGGACTATGATTGTCCTATAGATCTTCTCCCTGGTGCTCCTATCCCGTTTGGCAGAATCTATCCGCTTTCTGAACCTGAACTTCAAACTTTGAAGAAATATATTGATGAGAATTTGGAGAAGGGGTTTATCCGAGCTTCTACATCTCCCGCTGGTGCAGGAATATTCTTTGTGGAAAAAAAGGATCATTCCTTAAGACCCTGCATTGACTTCAGAGATCTTAACAAGATCACAGTTAAAAATCGATACCCCTTACCACTTATTTCAGAACTTTTCCAAAGGTTGAGTCAAGCTAAGATTTTTTCAAAGTTGGATTTGAGAGGGGCCTACAATTTGATTCGAATTCGCAAGGGAGATGAGTGGAAGACAGCTTTTCGTTCACGCTATGGGCATTTCGAATATACGGTGATGCCATTTGGTCTCTGCAATGCCCCTGCTACGTTCCAACATTTCGTAAACGATATTTTCCGCGATCTCCTTGATCAATTTGTTGTCGTTTACTTGGACGATATTTTAATTTTCTCTTCTTCTCTGGAACAGCATCGTGAACATGTCAAAGAGGTCCTGTTACGCTTAAGGAAACATAAGCTTTATGCGAAGGCCTCTAAATGTGAATTTGAAAAGTCATCCATTGAATTCTTGGGTTTCGTAGTGTCTGCTTCTGGGGTCTGTATGGATGTGAAAAAGGTGGATGCAATCCTTAAGTGGCCACCTCCCAAGGACCGTAAGGGGGTACAAAGATTCGTGGGCTTCGCTAATTTCTATAGAAGGTTCATTAAGAATTTTTCTGCCATAATCAAACCGATCACGGACTTAACCAGCCTTAAGAGAAAATTTTTTTGGTCTTCGGAGTCACAAGAAGCTTTTGAAAAATTAAAGACACTTTTTATCTCCGCTCCAATTCTCGTTCACCCTGAACCCTCTAAGCCTTTTTTACTTGAAGTTGACGCCTCTGAAGATGCGGTTGGGGCAATTATTTCTCAAAGGTCTGGAATTAAGGACAGTGTTCACCCAGTTGCTTTTTTCTCTAAGAAGCTCAGTCCCACTGAAAGAAATTATGGTGTGGGTGATCGAGAGTTATTGGCCATTAAGTATGCTCTAGAGGAATGGAGACACTTATTGGAAGGTGCGCTACATCCAATTTTAATTTTTACGGATCACAAGAATCTTGAGTACTTAAGGTCAGCCAAACGTCTAAATCCTCGCCAAGCTCGTTGGGCACTGTTTTTCTCAAGATTTCAGTTTCACATTACGTATAAACCCAGTTCTAAGAATGTGAAGGCTGACGCACTTTCCCGGCAATTTTCTGAAGCAGAATCAATAACTCCTCCAGCTACCATTCTTCATTCAGGAAACTTTCTGCTTCTTCAAGCCTCTTTTCTCAAGAAGGTGGAGGACTACCAGCAGTCTGTTGAAAATTACCCTGATTCTAAGTACTTACATGTAAAGGATGGTGTCCTCTTGTTTAATCAGCGAATCGTGGTTCCTCCTTCACTTCGGGCTGAAGCTTTGAGTTTTATGCACGATCATCCTTTAGCAGGTCACTCTGGAATAAGGAAGACGTTAGATTTGGTGAGACGATTTTTCTGGTGGCCATCGGTAGTGAAAGACTGCATTTCTTACGTTCGTTCATGTGAAAATTGTGCCCGGTCTAAGATTTCTCACCTCAAACCAATGGGCCTTTTGAAACCTCTACCACCTCCAGAGGCACCTTGGAGTTCAATTTCCATGGATTTTATTGTGGAACTTCCTCTTTCCAATAAACATAATACTATTTTTGTGGTGGTGGATCGTCTTACAAAGATGGCTCATTTCGTTCCTCTCTCTCATCTCCCTTCGGCTTCTGAGACTGCGGATGTTTTCGTCAAGGAGATTGTACGGCTTCATGGATTGCCCCGAGAAATCATCTCGGATAGAGGCACGCAATTTACGTCCAAATTCTGGTCCGCTCTCTGTAAAGCTCTGGGAATAGTGTTAATGAAATCCTCTGCATACCATCCTCAAACTAACGGACAAACAGAGAGAACTAATCAGACTTTGGAACAATACATTCGGTCTTTTTCTTCTCATTTGCAGGACAATTGGTTGTCAATTCTTCCTCTGGCTGAATTTTCCTACAACAACACCATTCATTCATCT
The DNA here is from genome assembly GCA_038501925.1 of Xenopus petersii. Classification (NCBI taxonomy): domain Eukaryota; kingdom Metazoa; phylum Chordata; class Amphibia; order Anura; family Pipidae; genus Xenopus; species Xenopus petersii. The sequence goes on along the minus strand of CM076686.1, from coordinate 58,779,822 downwards.
ACGAGACAAACGCCCTTCTTTTCTAATTTTGCATTTCATCCTACCATGTTTCCTGGCCTTTTTCCAGAAGTATCCCTTCCTTCGGTCCAGGATAGACTTACATTTCTGAGGGAAAATGTGGAGGTGCTTCAACACATGATCCGCAAGGCTCAACTCCAATTTAAAGTTTTTTCAGATCGAAGACGGGGAGCAGATCCAAACTTCCAAGTGGGAGACAAGGTATGGTTAGCCTCTACCAATCTTCGCCTTCCTCATCCATCAAAGAAGTTTGCCCCTAGATTTGTTGGGCCTTTTCCAGTTAAAAGATGTATTAATCCAGTCACTTTTGAACTAGAACTTCCAGGGACCATGAAGATCCATCCAGTTTTCCATGCCTCTTTATTGAAGAAATTTCATTCTAGTCCTTTCTCCTGCCAGCACCCTGTTCCTGCTCCTCCTGTTGTTTGTCAAGAAGGGATCGAGTTTGAAGTGGAACAAATTTTGGATTCTCGGCTGCGTTGGGGGAAATTGCAGTATCTGGTCAAGTGGAAGGGGTTCTCGGTTGAAGAGAATTCTTGGGAACCGGTAGGAAACGTCCATGCTCCAAGGCTCATCAAAGCTTTTCACAAGAATCATCCTGAGAAACCATCCAGAGGTGTCCAGAGGCCACCCCTCAGGGGGGGGCAATGTAAGGCTCATTCGTGCACGAGCGTCAACATGGACGCGGACGCGAGCGCGTCGAAAATTGTCGCGCGCCGGGGTGGACGCGGGCGACGAAACGTCCGCTGACGCAACGGCGTGCGGCGTAATGACGCTAGCGTCCTCACGTTTGGCGCCAAAACATTACTTTAAAAAGACGCTCTGGGAAAGGATCCTTGCTTGGTTATAATCCTAGCTCCTGGATGTGACTTGATTCCTGATTCGGCTTTTGACCTTCGGCTTGTTTCCTCGGATTTCTGATTGACTTCTTCCTGTTTGACCCCTGCCTGTTTCTGGACTTCGTTTGCTATCTGCCTGCCCCCGACCCAGCTTGTTTCCGGTTACGCTTGAATTCTGCCCGCCTTGACCTCGGCCTGTCCCTGACGATTCTTCTGCTTATTCCTCGGTGCCTCGCTTCCGGCTAAATCTGGGACTACTGATCACTCCTTGTCTCCTCACATCTGGTCTTATTACCCGGGCTTGACAACGACTTCGATTCCACCTGCACTTGAATCATCCCTACGGGTTCAGTGAGCTGTACACTAAACAGCAGTTCTAACTGCTCCTCCTATATTGTCTCCAAAGAGCCTGACACCATCATTAGCAGTCAGCATCACTACAGTGTGATTAGTTAGGTAAGGTAAATGGCCATCTGTGACATTAACGTGACCTCACTTATTATTTTCAAAATAAGTGTAGAAATTCCATCTGCATGTTACAAGTGCCATATTGTTGACTGAAATTGCTGTAAAGGGTTTGAACAATCAGGAATTTGGTGATTTTGGATACTTTGGAAAATCCAGATGTACAGTATGATTTCAGGGCAAACTCACAACAAAATAATGAAGTGCTCAACCACTGTGTATTATTCACTTGGATCAGGTGCTGATGCTGAACGGTATATTAACCAACCTGCTGTGGGTCAGAAGTTATATATGAAGTCCAAGAAACTGCAGCAAACTGATTAGGTGATTCAACTTTCTTGGACTTCATATCAAACTCACATTACAAGTCATGACAGGCCATTTCATGCCAATTTAGTACTAGCTACAACCCTCAGCAAGGTTTGCAGATATTTGAATCCCAGAATTCAGTTGATGACTTTTTGTTTAGAAAATATGAGTTGCATATCCTCCAGGGGATGCCTCTGCATAGGTCAACATATTCCCTAGTAACCCAAGGAGACCAGGCACATATGTTGACCCAGTTTCAGAGAATCAACACAATATACCTTATTTGCACATTATTTTCATCTGTATTTGCATTGTCTGTTGGAAAATAGCAAATTACGGGACGCCAATATATACTGTATATACATATATATATTTAGAAGAAATCAAAATGAGTTATATGAACATCGATAAAAAACTTCTCCAAAAAGAGTGTTTTTGGATTTGGAAGTTCAATACTCGTTCCGCCAAGGGATTGAATGGAAACTGGGGTTTAAACTGTATTCCATAAATGATAACTAAAATAATAACTATAATAATAAATGTATTTATACATATTTCTTTTGCAGCTCTAAGGTAGAATCCTACAGTATACAAGTGAGGTACATCCTTCTCGTACTCGTTCCAAGTCAGTGAGTAATCATTAGTAAATTTTATTTATTATATCTTTTATTGATATCTATTTCAGGTGGGATAAGATGTACACAATACACCATTTTTTGGCATGATAATTATTCACAGGAAAGTTTTTTATTGGCAAGATCAAAGAATAAAGAATACTTGGTCGTGTAGCATTACGTGATGTTATTAATATGCAAAATGGACATTTTTAAAGACTTTTTTTTCTAGATGTACCTGTAGACCACCATTAGGGGTCTCAATTTGTTTGCCTAAAAATTTGCACAGTCTCTCTGGTTCATTATCACCGAGGAAGGGCCATGTGGTTCCTTGCAAGTGTCTAGAGCACCAAGGAATACATTTTGGGAACACCCTGTTTGAAGCAAAAAGGTATTGGAGTCCTTTTTTTCTTATTCAGTTATTCTTACCCTCCATTCTAAATGAAGCACTGCTACGGCTATTGACACAGAGGAGGCACAGAACACTTGTGTCTAATGAATGTGGCACATGCATCACAGTGAACCCCTGAAATGATGGCAACCAAACTTGGAAAACTTTTTGCACAATTGCACCTGATTTACTGTGAAGTGCAAGCGCAATCAATTTGATGCGTCAGCTGCAATTTTATCAGGCACCTGTCCCTGTCCCCTTTTGAGCTCAACAATGCTGGAATTCTGGGGGAGACACTGCATTATGGGGAAAAACATGGCTCCTACACTCAGAATTGCTCTTTGCTCACTTCATTTATGGTTGTAAATGACTCCTATGATCGTTAAGATTAGCACTAATAGCTCTCCACACACTAAAAATAACAAAAAGTATATCAGTAACCCAAAAACAAAATAAAAGAGGAGTATAGAAAGGGGGGAAAAGGTGCTGTGAACAACCGATCACTAAATTCTAAAGTTTAAAAAAAAATGTGCCTCAATGACCCTGAAGTAAAGTATCTTTTATTCAAGTAGTAGGGAATCATTGTAGGGCAAGAGTTATAATTAAAATCCATAAGCATACAGAGCCCCAACTGACTAGAGGAACAACATGTCCATAATGACTCTGATATAATATAATATATAATAGAAGAGGGTGGATTGCCACTTCTACAAGCCTTGTTAGTGGGGTGCAAATGTGAGAGTAGAGACACATGACATGTGAGAGTAGAGAGTGAGAGTGGACACGTACAGTTTTTCCCTAACTGGGGGAATATTGTAACCATTTTGACACTTATGTAGCCTAGCAACAACCAGAAAGGGAAAGTGTGCACCCATTCCCACTTATCAAAGTGTCACACATTATAAACTTACAATACACTATCCTTCTCCCTGATGCCCAAAAGAACATATGTGCAAAAATATAAAAAAAAAAAATTGGAATTGTACCCCCTTTCAGTATTATATCTAAAGATTTCAATTTGACGAAAAGCAAAGAAGGGTTAAAAAATGGTAAATTGGCCTGTATGAATCTACAAAAACATGTTGTTTAACTACAGATAAGATCATTATAATTAAACTGAAAGGGTAAGAGTTCATTTAAACCCCCAAGGTGATACAGTAACAATTCACAATTACTAACCCTTTTGGGTATAGGAACATGGTCAATCATCATAGAATGGAATTGTGGTAATGTATGTTATACTGTATATGTAAAAAAGTCAGGTCTTTTGATAAAGTGCTGAGGCATGAAAAACTTGGGCTCTATTGTTTATAATGGAAGCTGAATACAAATTATTTTTCAAAACTATTTTACTTATATTTTACTTCATCCCATATTGACTTAGGTATGCATGTTTAATCCTTCTCAAGCACTGTATTTATAATTTTCGTTTTTCTCTTGAATAATAAAACAGTACCTTGCACTTGATGGTAAATCATCTTGACTGTAAACCTAGCATAAATCCACATTAATGGCACAATCCTGCTGTCTTTTTTATTTCTTTATTTTTTTAATTTTTTAAATATTTTTCAGTAGACAAAGTATGGTGCTTCAAATTATGATAATACCCTGTATCTGGAACACCCTAGGCCATAAGAATCCTGGAAAATAGAGCCTATAACACAAGAAGGACTCTTCATTATAATTGCTACTTTAATATCACTGCTCCTTTAAAATAGCACAGATGATATGACATACTGTATGCAGTTTTCCAAGTAATTCCCAAGGTTTAATTACAAGCCCGCAGTTGTATTCCTATAACATACTATAGAACTGATTTACATAAAGTAAGTGAAGAAATTATATTGTACGCAGTCCTGAACCCTCTACATAAGGAATATTTACACAACAGGGTATACCTGTAACTGTAGTTTTAGGGTACCTAGGAATAATACTTCCCAAAAATTCTACGAACCCCTATAACACTCACCTCTGTCATTACCAAACCTCTTTACTTAATTTTCCTGGATTCTTTGAGGCCAGGCGTGGTTCAGAGATCCTTTCGAAGCCTAAAAGCTATAGGTTTGTTGTTTTTTTTTATCAGTGCTAGGAATGTTTTTGCAGTTGTAATAATGGATAATAATGGATAATAATGGATAATCACAATATTATATGTTTGTGCCAGCATGGTTTTATGCGTAACAGATCTTGCCAGACAAATATAATTGTCTTTTATGAGGAGGTGAGCAGAGAGCTAGGCAGTGGGGTGGCAGTTTATTTGATCTGCTTAGATTTTGCTAAAACATTTGATACAGTACAACACAGAATGTTACAGATTACGTTAAAGGAAACATATCTAAAAACCAAGAATGTACCAGTGCATTAAACTCCTTTAGATATAGAAAGAATGTGCTTTAAAAAGTAGTGTTTCTTGTTACTTTATTGAAAATGTCTGCAAAATCCCTACCAGCCTGGCCTATCTGTTCCACTTCCTGCATGCTGAATTTGTGTGCTTTTGTGACTCCATGGCTGTGATTGGCTAATCCCCTCCTACTGTGCTTCTGGCAGAGACTGTTAGGACACTCCCGCCTCTGTTTCAAACAGGGACCAGAGAACATCTATGGGCAGCACCAATAAAGGGGCAATTTTTTAAGAAAATGTTAATTTACAAACAAAAGTAAAACCAGCACCATATAATATACATTATTGACTATAAAATTAGGGGAGTTTCATTTATCCAGTATGTCTCCTTTAAGCAAAATTAGAATGGAACCTTATATTTATACTTGGGATGAGAACTGACTAAAGGATAAGTTACAAACAATGGTGGTGAATGGAACATTTTCTAATAATTTATAGACAGACAGCAGGAGATCTTTTTTCCTATAGTACAGAACCAAGAACCAGTGGCCACCCCTTTAGACTTGAAGAACTGCACTTTCATTTAAAGCAGTGATGGTGGTTCTTCACAGTGAGGGCAGTGAAGCTATGAAATTCCATGCCTTGCAATTATGTAATGACAGATTCTATTAATTCCCTTTGAGCAGGGTCAGATTTAAAGTTTCTGCGCCGCTAGACTGCTTACCCGTTCGCTCCTGATCCAACACCCCCTGCTCGCACATAATCTGACCCCCCCACCTGCTCACACCCAACCTCCCCCCCTACCTACCTCTGATGCGACTGGCCCAGCGCAACAGCTTCCTGTGGCATGCTGTCCCCCAATGTTTGCTGTCCTAGGCCCGGACCTTTATGGTTTGCCCACAAATTTGGGCCTGCCTTTAAGTGTGGCTTGGAAGCATAATATCCAAGGCTATACTGATCTCAAAGTTGTGATTCCCATTTGATGTAACTTCTAGTATGTTATAGAATGGCAAATTCCTAGAAACTTTGCAACTGGTCTTCATTATTTATATTTTATATTTTTTGAGCTATTAACCTTGATCTTTTGACTCTTTCCAGCTTTCAGATGAGGGTCACGGACTCCATCTAAAAAGCAAATGTTTTATAAGGCTAAAAATGTATTGTTATTGCTTTTTATTACTCATCTTTCTATTCAGACCCTCTCCTATTCATATTCCAGTCTCTTATTCAAATCCATGCATGGGTGCTATGGTAATTTGGACTCTAGCAACCAAACGGCTGAAATTGCAAAATGGAGAGCTGCTGAATAACTCAAAAGCCACAGATAATACAAAATTAAAACCAACTGCAAATTGTCTCAAAATGTCACTCTCTACATACTTAAACTTTAATTTAAAGGTGAAAACACCCTTTAAGACCTACAGTTAGATACAGATAGTATAGACAGGTCTATGTATGTAAGTTTGGGGTTCATATAGAAGGATTGAACTTTTGTATTTTTTCCAAATTAACTATGTAAATATATAAGTATATGTATAGCAACACACATCTTGATATGAGACTGGATTGTTCTAATTGCATTTAAACATTATGTTTGGCCATATTGTAGGAAAATGTAAAGACGGTATAGGCCTACTGCCTTGCAATAGCATGATATACAACAACATCATTATGATCCAATAGTGTTTATTCTATAGGCAGCATAAAGTCAGTCACCATTCTGGTGAAAACCATGGCTTCTTACATCACTGTAAGTAAAGATGAAAAATGCAAAAACTCTGCTCTCATCTTTAGGAAAAAGGCAGGTTGAGAGTTATGAAATCCTTAGTACTGCTCTGTTGATTATTTAATACGCTGCCATTGTCCCAAACTGTGAAATCAAACTTGGGAGATGTTGGCTGTAGGCTAGACCGGCCAAATATACCCACGTTCTGCTGAAGCTGTAACTATAGTCAACAACATATTTGTATTGTCAGCTTGCATTACATTGATTCATTGAGCACCTGCTATGGGGCGGCAGGGTTATTATGGGCTTATCACAGTAAAGTGATTCACTTAATTAAGCCTCTGTTTACCAACAAAGGGACTTAGACTGTACTACATAACTAGCTCCCTGCATGAGCAAATATTAATAGAGTCTGCCCTTTTTAGGCAAAATGCAAATGTACTTTAGCATAAGGTTAATGTTACTTGGCCATATAAATTCTGTATCTGGTATAAAATAATAATAGAAGGAGAAATAAAGGGTAAATATATAGGGGCAGATTCACTAAACACTAGCGACTTTTCGTCAGTGTCGCTAGCATTTATTCACACTCTATCACCAGGAGACAATTCACTCAGGCGAATGGACGTTACTCAAAACGCAAATTCACTAAAATGTGGATTTTACTGAACGTTACCTCTTTCGCCAACTCACACCAGGCGAAGTGCATAGATCTTCCTCAAACTACTGTTACTAACATCATATTCTGTAAGGGAAAAAGCATCAAAGTTCAAAAACCGCTGTCATCTTTTCCCTTTTTCAGAGTGATAGCCTGCAAAAGTTCTAAAAAATTGTTTTTGGGTAACCGGTTTCCCCCATACATTAAGGGGCCCATTTACTTAGTTCGAGTGAAGGAATAGAGGAAAAAAAGTTCGAATTTCGAATGGTCGAATATGGCTACTTCGACCATCGAATGGGCTACTTCGACCTTCGACTACGACCTTTGACTTCGAATCGGACAATTCGAACTAAAAATCATTCGACTATTCGACCATTCAATAGTCGAAGTACTGTCTCTTTAAAAATTCTTCGACCCCCTAGTTCGCCACCTAAAACCTACCGAGGCCAATGTTAGCCTATGGGGAAGGTCCCCATAGGTTTCCTAACAATTTCCAGATCGAAGGAATATCTTTCGATCGATGGATTAAAATCCTTTGATTCGTTCGATTATTCGAACGATTATTTATTGGATCGTTCGATCGTAGGAATAGCGGTAAATCCTTCGACTTCGATATTCGAAGTCGAAGGATTTTACTTCGACGGTCGAATATCGAGGGTTAATTAACCCTTGATATTCGACACTAGGTAAATGTGCCCCTAACTATACAGTGGGCTCATGTGTAGGGCATTATAACAACTCTATTGTCTTTATTAAGGTTCCCTGGACATGTGTAATTAACAGTGAAAATGTAATGTATATGCTGCAACATATAACATAAAGACATCCATTCAACTTTAAATTTCCTGCTGTATGCAAATTAACTTGAGCGCAAGACCTCTTACGAATTTGCTCCAGGCAGAAATGAACGATAGCGCATCTTCGCTTTGAATTGCTCACATTTCCGAAATAATGCTAGCAGAAAAAACGCCAGCGTTCGACGCCCACGACGAAACACATTTTAGTGAATTAGCGTTGTCTGAGCGAATTTTCGCCTAGCAAAGTGTATCGATGGGTGTGAAGCGGATGCTGTCGACTAGAATGTTTTGGAAAGATGTAAGGTGTTCTCATGGATACACAAAAGTGAGCATTCTTACTATAGAACAGACTTAAGTCACTGGCAGAGTAAGAGTTATGAGATTCCTGCTTGAACTGACATATCTTTATATTTAGAGTGTGTGGTAGCTGCTGAATCTCTTACCCACATTTAATTGATTGTTAGCTGTGTTTCCAAGACAACACAATCTTCATGAATTGTAAATTGTAACAAGGTTTTGTGCTAATGCCACATAAAAGAAAATATAGACAGTACCGCTCAAAAAATGATAAATAAATGAAAAAAATACAAAAATATTTGTTTGAAATTACTAACAGAGGAATTACTCACAGTTCACCCCAGTCCCGAGGCGCAAATCCAAAACACTAACATTTAGTATTTAGTTTACAATCTTCGTGACACCAAGGGACAGTCAGGCTGCTGTTTATAGGCAACTTGGAGACTGAGAGTCTAATTTGAAAATATTCCTTTTTCAGGACTGCAGGATCCTTACAGGGCTAATGCATAGGGTGCATGCTTCCCTCTTCCTCAGTTGTTTGCTGAGTCTAACTTAAATGGTCACAACACTTTTAATTGTTTTTAACTTTGTATTTGACTCATGGAAATAGGCAGAAGACACATGAAGGATTATAAGTACAGTATAGAGATTATATATATATATATATATATATATATATATATATATATATATAGATGTATATTAGTTTCTATGATAGTGGTACTAGCTCATCTTGCAGTTTTAAGCTCATTATATATGGTAAAATATGCTCATTTGTGATGTCCCCAATCAAGTTGATCTTTGTAGGATTTGGGTGCCTAGGCTGATGGGATTTTCCAGCATGTATAAATCAACATCATAATGAGCCCGTCAGATACAAATAATTTTAGACATGGAGGGTAAGGTAAGATAAGGTAAGATAGGGAAATAAAGCTTCAAATTATATGCGTATGTAAAGGATTTTACTATGTACCAGGGCAACAGTATTTTAATGTTACTAGTTTCACAGTGGGGTGAACAGAGTTAATGATGTCTTGTTCAATCAATAGTATCAATTATATTTGCTAGATTTCTGTTTTAAATGAAGCGATGGTCAATTCTGCAATCATCCAAGCCTGTGTGAGTTGCCACATTTGTTGGGCTGAGGATACTGTTGCTGAAGGGCAAGTTATGTTTATGCACTATTCCCACTTATATCCCAGGATATCTGTTATATTGACATGGCAGCTCCCAAAAGAAAAAAACCAACATTGCAGTAGAGCCGTTAAATTAGAATTTAGTGCTAATCTTATAATTTCATCGGCTTCTTTAGTATTGGCAATTAAAAAGAAGATTGCTCTTGTAATTACTTGAATGTTGCACTCAATGAGCTGTGAATAATGATTTTCTCTGGAACTGAATCTACCTTAATCTGTGGTGTACTCCACTCACTTTTATTCAATTTATCAATTGGTTATTAACCCACAAAATATAAAAAAAGAATGTGGTATTCCTTCTTCATTAGCATCATAGAGTGCCATTCGTATGTCAGTCATATGCTGTGTACACTCTTTTAAACAAAACAATGTCATTCATGAGCAATAAAAATAAACACATTAAATGGAATATACGGCTAAGGTGCCTTGTCTATAACATGAGCTCAAATTATATCTAAAGGATTTGTGCCACATTATATTGAAGGTTTTGTCAAATTCAGTGTCAGTTTATGGGTATTTACTAAAACTTGAATTTATGTCATTTTTTTTTAATTAAAACAGAGTCAACCTAACTCCCATCCATGATTTTAACACATTTATCAACAAATCAGCTCAAAAAAGTCAGTGCAGGAAAAAGTTGCGACAAAATCGTACGACAAATCGTATGTCTCAAACTAAAAAAAATGGATACACATTGCCTGTTAACATACTAAGGGGTATATTTATTAAAGATTGAAGTTAGAGATCCACAGTCCTTAGAGTGAAATAGCACCTCACTCCATTCATTTCTATGGGATTTTTAAAGGAGTGTTTATCAAAGGGTGATAGTGAAGGTATCTTCGACTTTGATAAATACGACTTTAAAAATCCTATAGAAATGAATGGAGAGAGGCGGTATTTCACTCTAAGGACTGTGGATCTCTAACTTCACTCTTTGATAAATATACCCCTAAGTCTATAATGCATTTGTAGGGATGTGTAAAATAGAAACCCCTAGTATTATGTGCAGGCAGTTCCTCAATGTTATGGACACCTAACTGGGTCCTAAAATACAGTTGGGAGGGGTACTGTTTGCTCTTTCTGCTCTAAGCTATGCCCCCTGCTTCTTCTCACAGTGACCAGCAGATGGCACTGTGCTGGGATATAAAAGGCTCTGAAGCCATGCTTTCAGTGTCCATTTTGTGCTGGCTCAAGCCTGAGCTAACAGGCTGAGTCTGTGTGGAACCTGATTATTTTAGGATTATTAAGAATAGGCTACTCACCATTATAGGTCACTCTAGGAGTGACAGACAGACAGGTTATTTAGCTGAGCCGCTCCAGGCTCCGACGAGGAGAGTCAGAGGGATTAAGATCCCGGGTACTAATAGCCCAGAAGTAAGTGTATAGGAACAGGGTAGATAGATTCCCCTCAGGTTCCACTTAGGTAAAAGGCTGAAAGCTGGGTGTACCTTTATTGCTGCTGAGCTTGTCCTCTTGCCTGTGGGGACTAATACTGACCATATGATGTTGTGAGTATTGCCTATTCAATGTGATGCTAAATCCTGTCATGCTCTATCGTATACTCCACTGAGGATTGTGTATGTTCAATAAACCATTTCATGTTTAAGTTATAAGAATCATTGGCGCCCAATTATTAAACCCTGAATCCAGTTACAGTTGCACTACACCCTGCCTCCACAACGTTGCGAGGGCTCACTCCCTAAGATTACAGGTCTCATCCGGAGCATATTTATTGGGAGTGGAGCTCAATAGTGGTGTAAATAACACACAATTTACTATAGCGCTACACATTTAAAGTCCCTAGCATTGTGACTAAGTAGTAAGAGCCTGTTGCATAGCTCAAATGCACTGTAGACTTAGAATGAGTTAGGGATAAATGCAACAAGGTCTTACAACTCAGTCACACTGTTTGCTGGGGACTTGATTTTAAATATACTATTGAGTTGTTATGTTAACAGGCAATGTAGGACTCACGTTAAACGATGGGCCTTGACGTGGCAAGTGAGCCTACATATTTTGGCGAAGGTGTAGTACTAACACCTCATTTTTTTGTAATAATTATTTTTAAAGGCAAGCTGTGTGCTGGCAAACTTTTTCCTTCTTTTTGTGTACAAATAATGGCTTTTTATTGTTTCTAGTAGCTAGTCAACGCCAGAATAAGGGTTAGACTAAGTGCTTCCACAATGGTGTTTCTAGCAGATGGTCAACGCCAAAGCGTGGGTTAGACAGAGCACTGGCGATTACTTTTTGACTTTCTTGAAACTGCTTAATTTCACCAAGTACAGTATCAGCATAATTAAAAGAGAAAACTCAGGGGATGATCAGAGTGGTCCTGGTGCCCAGTGAGCACAATGCTGCCTGTATTCCACAACCTTGTATTCAAGCGCATAACTATAGAGGAAGCAGACCCCATGGTCGCAGCACCAAAAGCCTCCCTCCGGTGCTCTCTTAAAGAAAATTTTGCGTGCACGCTCAAGCGGAGGGGGGAGGAGCAGGGGGACTGTTTTTATTCATGCTGGGCCACTTCAAAGATTTTTGGCGGGTGGGCCCGGCAAGTGCTTGTTACGCCACTGCTTGTATTCTTGAGAGGTGGGCATGGGGCAGCAATTAGTGTCACCCATTCTGCGACTTACCTGTTCTCTAATTTGCACTTCATTCCAAGGCACAAGTTAAGGAGCAGCAGAGGAAGCAGGTCTGAATGGGGCCCTGTCCCAGATTTGTTATTTGATGCAAGTTGCAGCCAGACCAGAAGAAGAAGTGCTTGCATTAGTGTTTTCACCAGTTGTATTGTGGCTAAAACATTCCTGGTACTTTTGCTTTGCTCCTGTCAGATTAGTATTATCCAGAAAGTGTTGAACCGCCAAAGGTTGATCTAAATATGAGGAAAATACAGTGTGACAAAGGTTAAGCTTTCAGGACAGGATTTTAAAGTGTTCTTCTTCTTCCAAACACTTTTTCGTTTCCGTTGGTTTCAGATGGTACTAGACTTTTTACAATTGTGTCTGGAGCAGCTCTAGTTGGGGGGGAGGGGGCGAGTCCACAAACCGTAAAACTGTACTAATTTGATACATTAGTTGATAAATTTCTTATCTTTGTCCCTGCTGAGAACATTCCCCGAGGCAGCTGTTAGAACTGATACAATAGTTGCTAATATTCCACAGATAGAAAGAATGCCAGAAAATTCTCTTCGGAAGAGTGGAAGCACCAATACATCCCTTCTGAATGAGAATATGGTAAATAAAAAAGGTGGAAAACTCCACAACCTACAAAGCCCTCTGTGAAGGATAGAGGATTTAGTCCAGAGCCTGGCGTAGAAGGCCCCAGCAAAAAGTAAGCTCTATGGCAGGAAGCAGGAAGCCTGGCAGAAGGATACTCCATAAAGGAGGATTAGATTCTAAATCTCTCATTCTCTATGGGGTAAATAAGGGCTTATTTACTTACAAATCCAGCACAAGGTATAGAGTGCAGCATTGTTGTACTTCCCTCCTTATACATTATAATGACAGAGAAGTTAGGTGGCTGGATAGCATGTGACTGTGTGTATCTCTCTCTAACATTATACAGTAAATACAGAGCTGCTAAGCACAGGGAGCAGGGTCGGACTGGGGGCCCTGATGCCCACGATGTTCTTCGGGCCCTCTTCAGGTTCTTCACAGCAGGAAGAGGAACGACAGGATGCGGATCTGGGCCGGCGAGGCCCACAAGAGCGGGGGCCCACTGGGTTTTTTCCTGGTGTCCCACCAGCCCAGTCCGACTCTGACAGGGAGCACTCTATTTATAGGTGAACGGCCTGGTGCCAAACAAGGGGGTGGGGGGGTGAGTACAAAAAACATAGTGGTTTGTGGGCATTTTTGTACTTTGCATCCTGCACTGCATTTTGAAATTAACCCATCTAGACTGTGTGGCTTATTTAGTAAGCAGTTTGTTGCTCCATTGAAGAAAGTGTGTGGGTGGGGACCTTTCTGGTATACACTCTAAAGGGTTAATACAGCCAATCTATATAATATTTTTATTTAATTGTTTGTCCTTTTTCATACATTTAAACATAAAAAGAACACAAAGAAAAATTGCCTTGAAAAATTATTTGTGAAACTGATTAAGAGGCTGAAGCAGTCATTAGTTAAAAAAAAAAGATTGATTTTCTTTTAGTAATACAATACTGGCAGAGAAAGAGAGATATACACGTATGTAAGATAGTTATGCAACTGCTTGTGGAGCCTTGTGGCTCCTGCCTTCTGCACTGAGGAATCATTTGGAAGAGGGGGGCCTCCTGCTTTAGGTCTCCACCAGACTCTCTCAGGGAATGCAGCTGCCCTATAATATTAACTGAGCTATGGAGGTGTTAGTGTACATTTATCCGAAGTATAAATAATGCGCTTTCACCTAAGAGAAAGGTATATTTTTAGCATGTATTTTCCCTTATTGAATTGATCTGTCAAACATGTGGGTGCACATTCTTTAGCAGAACATTTAGTAAATATACAGCAGGCATTCAGATTAGATAAGTCATACTTTAAGCATTGTTTATCCTCCTTTGACGTCACTTGGGTGTGGCTTGTCTCCTTGAGAATCAATTATCCCAACGATCTCCAGAATATACCTGAGGGTGGGCTAAAGTGAACGATGCAGTGGATGCAATATCGGCCATATAGAATGGGTGGTTCAAGTTAGAAATCAAAATCCCACCGACCCTATTGTCCACTTCCAGACTGAAACAGCTTCTGCCTGAAAGTTCCCTGTCAGTACCAATGTTCATTTATATGGTCCCCGAAGAATTTGTGTTTCCATAGGAACAGAGTTAACCATCACATCACTTTAGAAATGAAATCCAGTTCTATCCACGCTGTAGAACATTCTGCCACTGAGTGCACTTTCTCTGCCTGGTTTTTCAAATCTCAACGCAAACACAGCTTGAAACCTCACAGACTCCTCCTCGCTACACATGCACATGCAGGCAACAGATCATCCCTGTGGATTAAGGATGTCCCTGGCATGTATAAACGCAGCGTGACAGCCTGGCTGTGATAAGGTTACAGATGTGTGCTATTGTTGCCCCTTAAACAAGTGGCACAACCTGTCACGCAAACAAAAAGAAAACCCAATCTGTCTGATCATTGTTTGTCAGCTTTTAGGGCTTGGGAAATTATGTCTCTGAACATAGACTTCAAGCACTGGCTTGGCAGCATGGATTAAAGAGAGCCCTGCGATCAACAGCCAAGCTACACACTGCCATTGCATATACAGAAAGCAGTAGGAGAATGCTAAACTCAACTGGGGTTACCTGTCAATAGCATCAACTAGATCGCCAGTTCCACCAAGTACCGACACCATGGATCTCTCCTTCATGGCTGCACAGGTAGGATATTCCTTTTAAATATTCAAATATGTATAGACATCTCATATGGCCATATATTGTAACCATGCAACTGTGCACAGAATAGTCTTCTGTAATAGCAGCTTTGGCAAAATATTGCAAAGAATTACTAAATGATTGCTTTTTCAGGGCTCAACTCATTCACCGATGTCAATATATTTAGAGTTTATATATTCTTTTCCCTTAATGGCTATGCTATTTAGAATACATTATTCAGTTATCTATCCTTTCCGGGACCTCATTCTTAGATTCCAGAAATCAAACATAAGTCGTTTATAGGCACGAATAGGCAAAATTCATGCTTCAACAAACACTTTTGTAATAAGACACTCAATACTTTCCTTTTAACCTATTTTGGGGTAAACAGTGTTGTAAGTGCTGTAAGTGATTTTATTCCTCTAGGTGTCACAATGGATAATTGAAGAACTGATGCCATTGCATTGTTTATAGTGCAACCT
Organism: Xenopus petersii; assembly: GCA_038501925.1. Classification (NCBI taxonomy): domain Eukaryota; kingdom Metazoa; phylum Chordata; class Amphibia; order Anura; family Pipidae; genus Xenopus; species Xenopus petersii. Next base: position 58,764,340 of record CM076686.1, on the reverse strand, counting down.
TTTTAGTTGTGGTTGCCAGGTTGTAATGTGAGTATTTAGTATAAAATAAGTAGCAATACTGTTTGTGGTGCTATGAGGTTTATGCATCGCTGCACAAAGGAATGCTTAGTGTCAGGGATTCCCTACCCAGGGCAACTGTCAATATAATTCTGATGTACAGGGCACTAGAAGGGCTTGTACTTGTTTACAAATGAATGACACTGGATCCTGATTTGGGTAAGTTCAGAGTTCACTCACTCTCCAAGCCACTCTTTTTCTGTGTTTAGATTTGTATTGGCTGTAAGGCAGCTTACATACATGACAACAGCTATATATGTATGATACAAGATGCCCAATGATATGTAGAAGTGCTGAATACCTTCAAATAATCAAAACAATCTTCTTACCTATCACCTCATGAGTTAACCTTCTAAATAGTAAAGGGCGAATTTGCGGTGAATTCCCGCAGCGAAAATTCACCGGTGTCCAAAATGAACGGACGCCAGCGTCAAAAACGAGATGCCAGCGAAGTTTCCCGAATTTTTCACAGTTTCCCGAATTTTGCAGGAAATTCGCAAAACGCACCAAATTCGCCCATCACTACTTCTAAACACATCTCCACTACTCTGATTGGAAATAGTTAAAAATATACAAACACCACTCAGCTGGAAGTAAATAATGCCAGATGTTGTTAGATTTGATTTTCTAAGAAGCTGTCAGCTTTATTGGGTTTTGCAAATCACTGGCCTTTAAATGAGCCATATTAACCCATAGCATGCTAAATATACCGTATATGTATGTGTATATATATATATATATATATATATATATACTGTATTTCCTATATATATATATATCTATATATCTATCTATCTATCTATCTATATATATATATATATATATATATATATATATATATATATATACTGTATTTCCTATATATATATCATTTCCTTTTCCTTAATGTCAAAGGGTGGAATACTGTTGCCTTCCAGCATGGCAGATTCCAAGTAGGCAAAAAGTTGTATACATTACAATTATCATGGTGGAAAAGAAGTACAAGTATAAAAACAGTGCCAAAAAGAAAACTATGTCACTATATCCAGTTTTTTGGGACCTATAAATGTCAACATTTTGCAATAAACATTTATTTACCATATTTTAGGGTAATGTGATTGCAGGCACTTTTGCTATTGCTTCTATGGCATTACTGGATTATGATTTGTATTTATAATATAATAATAAAAAATAATATCTGTTTTTCCTCAATTTATTCAAATACATAAAATGAAAATTCTTTCAACTGTACCGAAATGTCTTCAGATATCCCAGCCCTTAATTAATTTTATTTCCTGTTTATAGGCAAGTAATAATTTAGATATACATTTAACATGCCATCTAGTTATAGATTTGTAATGGTGCTTGATCCAGCTGAATCCAAGTGCCTAGCCAAACCAAACCCCCAAACGACATGTGACTTTAGACCATGTGATTACGGAAACTGCATTTTTTTTCACTCACTAATTTGCAAATGCAAATTAGAATTCTGATTTACCAATATTCATCCAGATCCTTAGTGTTAGATTCTTTATTTGTCTGAATCTGAAAATTTGGTGCTTCCCTAACATAAAAGACTTCCCTTTACTAGCTAGACCACCAGTCAAATCAACTTTTCTTGTAAAAGAGTCGGGATCATGAATTTTTCAAGTAACTCTTGAATTATATAATTAGTGTTATATAAAGTAAAACGAAATGAAAGCATACATACAATAACCTTTAACGAAAAAAAAAGAATGAGAAATTAAATATTTACTTTTATGAAATTTTGATTAAGAATGCAAAGCATGAAAGGTTTACATTGTTCACGTTGAGACCACAAGGCTCATGTACAAATGATGAGATATATTCCAAAATGAAAAAACACAAAACCCTGCCTTCCATTAGAGGCCAAAGGAAGTGCAAGGACCTGAATTTTCCCAATATATACAACAATGCCTGGATCTAGCAGTGCTGTTTTCATGAGAAGTAGATGGGGGGCAAGTAGGTATCCCGTACCCTAATTTGTGTATCATTGAGACATGCACAGGTTAGGAAAGTATGGGTGGTAAACTCTTTGCTTCCATCAGCACTGTGCTCCAAACGTTACACTGGATTTTTTTTAGGGATGCACCGAATCCAATATTTTGGATTCGGCGGAACCCCCGAATCCTTTGCAAAAGATTCGGCCAAATACCGAATCCGACCCCTAATTTGCATATGCTAATTAGGGGAGAGAATGGAAAACCATTTTTTACTTCCTTGTTTTGTGACAAAAAGTCATGCGATTTCCCTCCCTGCCCCTCATTTGCATATGCAAGTTAGGATTCGGATTTGGTTAGGCATCTGGCTGGGCAGAAGGATTCGGCCAAATCCGAATCCTACTGTAAAAGGCAGAATCCTGGCCGAATCCCGAACCGAATCCTGGATTCGGTGCATCCCTAGATTTTTTCATCAGAGTGTTCCCATACAATATGGTCCAAGCAGAAACAGCCATTGTTTTGATTGTAATGGATAATATCCAGTGCTCTTGTAACCATCAGTATTGTCAGATATCACTTTGCTGTTGTGTAATTTTGTATTACGTTTTATGTTGCTTATATTTTTTTATGATTAATGTTAAGTGCAGTTAGAAATTTAGTGTCTCAAGGGAAACTAATTTGTGTGGATAAAAACTTCTATAGTGTCCTAGCAATTTTGATGTATTTGGATACAAGCCTATAGGACCTGTATTTTTTAGTATCAGTTTTGGAGTCATTTTAGGTCTGTATAGATAGCACACCGTTATCTGTTTAAATTGCATTCATTTGGCAGCTTGAGTCTTCGTGCAATGGCATATTATTCTTGTCTAGATCATAGTATATTGTAAGCAGGTGAGTTAGTGTGCCACTTAGTGTTTTAATCTAACCATAGCTCTTGACCTTAGAGTATTATGTTACATACAGTAGAATGACGCCTACCCTCCCCCAGGGAAGACACATCTGCAAGGGCTCCCAGGGCACTGTTAAAATCTGCACCCATCCGTGCTTTACATGTCCCTTTCTGCCAACATCTCCCACACCAGCAGCCTAAAAGGGACATCCGCTGCCTAAAGGAGGAAAAACTGTCTCTCTAGCACACACAGAGCCGGAGAACAAAACGGGGCCTACCTCCTCGACAGAAGCCGGGGACTCGAGTAGTAGAGGTACCCGGGACCGAGCTGGAGCCTGAACTGCACGGCAGACTGCTGACCTGGTGACGTGGGGCACCTCTGGGGAAACTGTGAGCCAAGTGGCGGACAAGATGGCGGCTTGACAGTAGATTGCAGCAGCCTCTCCGGATCACAAGGTGCTTTTTTTTGTGTTTTTTGTGCTTTTTTTACTTTGATTTTTGTGAAGCTATGGACGTCGGAACAACTAAGGTCCAGGTCTATAATCGCCAGACACTCCTTTGGTGCAGCAATCATGCATATCTTACAATAAAGGATGGCTTATTGCACACACTACGGGATCTCTGCCTACTTCGGGAGCCGGATCTTCTGACCGCGAAGCACTCGGAAACGGTGTATGAGGTTGTGAATTCAGAGACTGCTGCATGTTCACGGAGATGTCATTCAGCTGGATGGGCTAGTCATGGTTCGAGCCGACAGAGTCGCTGCTCTGAGCGGTAAGAATCACGGTGGTGGTCTGTGTTTTTACATCGACACGAAATGGTGCAGGAACTCTGTGCTTGTGTCCAGCCACTGCTAACCTCTGGTGGAGTTTGTTGTCATCTGTAATCAGCTACATCACAAAGTGCATTGATGTCACTGTCTCCAAGTGCATCACTACACGCCTCAACCAGAAGCCGTGGTTCACTGGAGAGGTACGTGTGTTACTGAGGGCCCAAGACTCTGCTTTCAGGGAAGGTGACAAAGTCGACCTAGGAACAGCGAGAGCCAAACTTTCGCTTGCCATCAGAGTAGCTAAGCGCGCATACACTTTGTTTAGTTTCACTGTGTACTGTACAAACGTATATGGATGAAATGACAATAAACTCACTCTTGACTTGACTCTTGAATTTGAATCTTCTTTAAAGTTCCACTTAGTGGTCCCCTTTGTTAGATGAGAATTTGTTCACTTGGTTTTCTCATTTTCTATGTACCTCAAAATCTAAGACTTCATTAATACATTTACTTACTCCATGCTCATTATAGCCTTGTGTCTGTGTTTTGTTAAATGCTTGGTTTTCTCATTTTCTATGTACCTCAAAATCTAAGACTTCATTAATACATTTACTTACTCCATGCTCATTATAGCCTTGTGTCTGTGTTTTGTTAAATGCTGTAACTACTGTAAATTAGCCTCTGCAATGTGTTTTGTGAGCCTGGTCTACTTATCTGCTTGGTCACATGATGTGATCTCCACTTTTTTCTTATTAATATCTTATTAATGTCTAAAAGCACCCTGCCTGTGCATCTAATTGCAGAACATTCGGTCTTTATAAATGAAATTCTTCTGTAAAAAGAACTGCCACAGACAGGGCCCAATGATTGGATAATTGAAGTATATAGGTTTTTCATAATGGACACTGAAAGTCCTGAATGGGCGAAACATTTATCAAGAGCTAAATTTATTAAGAGCTAAATAGGCAGTGCTTTTTTTCCATTGTGATAGACGACATGCCCCCATAAAAAGCACTAAGTTTGCCCAGGGGCAGTAACCCATAGCAACCAATAAAGTGTTTTCAAACAGGTGACAAGTAAATGCTACCTGCGAATTGGTTGCCATAAGTTGCAATAGGTAACTGCACCTGGGCAAACTTAGTAGAAGACTTAGCCCAAACCTGCTTATCCCCCTAATGGTGGTCATGAAATAATTGACAATTTGATGAGTCCTTTCTTGCACACTTTAACCCTAGTTCTTCAAAAACAACCATACAAAAGGCAACGAGAAAAGCTGATATACTGTATGTATTTCCTTATTCTTCTCACCAAAATGTTACTGCATTTTAGTAGTTTGAAAATTCATTAATGAGAATAAGTGCATTACAAGGAGTTACCTTGAAAGACTATCTTGACTAGTGGTAAATATGTTTATTGGAAAATAAAATGTTTATAGGGGTCTATTTATTAAAGATTGAGCTTTGATTTCTCTAAAAATTTGATATTTTTTTTCAATAAAAAATTGCATTTTTAGAGATTTATAATGTCCCAAAGTCGCAAAAAAGTCACTGTCAAAGTCAATGGCAGAAGTCCCTTTAACCATAAGATGTTTTTTGTCTTCCCAATTTTCAGGATTGTTGGGGTGTTTGATGCTGGTTTTAACTCAATAAAATTAAACGCAATAAATTAGATTTTTAAGCCTATAAACTGGAAGTTCATTAAAACTCAAAATTTTCGATCTGATTTTTAGGTTTAATTATCAGTAAATCAGTAAGACGCATTGCACATACTGGTCTCTTTTTCATTGGCTTTCCCTTTCACACAGTGCAATGCCTTGATTCCAAAATGGATGAATAATATAAATCGGCGCTGTCCAACTTCTGTGGTGCAGAGGTCATATTAAGACATACCCTGAAATCCATATGCCTTCTCCTCCCCTGTGGATAACACAGCACCCCCCAGCACATGAATAAACACCTTATGGGCCCCTAACATCAATTTTCAAAAGCTAACAAACACCCAGAACAAATACCATTATGTTCCACAGGCAGAGCACACACAGGGAGCATATGGCGGGCAGAGTATGGCACACACAGAGAGCATAGGGCAGACAAAGTATGGCACACCCAAGGAGAATAGGACAAGCAGAGTATGGTACAAACAGGAAGCTTAGGACGAGCAGAGTATGGCACACACAGGGAGTATGGGGTAGACAGATTATGGCACACACAAGCAGAGTATGGCGCACACAGGCAGAATATGGCACACACCGGCAGAGTAGGACATGGAAAGTATGGCACACACAGGGAGGAAAACCTATCAGGACCACTCTAAGATGAACAGTTCATACTGTGCTACATAAAGTGACTGGTGTCCATCCGGCTGTTTGTGTGAGGTGTGAACAGGTGAACAATGGGGGCAGTTTCAGTCTGGGTCTGAGGTGTGAACAGCAGGGTGTGAACAATAGAGGTGTTACGAGCGTGAACAGTGCAGGGGGGTTACATGTGTGAACAATACAGGGGATTATAGTCTGAATATGAGGTATAAACAATGCAGGGTGAATTAATCTCAGTATTGATACCTATAAATATTACACAAGGTAAGCACACACAGCAGGCAGACTTTCATGTGGGGGCCACACAAAGGGGGGTGGCGGGCCGCCAGTTGTACAGTTTTTGTAGGGGGGGGGCAGCACACTCTAGTTACGCCACTGTATATATTTTTTTTAAACATTTTTTTTCAGATTTTTCTTCTTAATTGCAGTTATTTTGTATATAGTTGCAGTTATTTCTTCTATATTTTATTCTTTATTACAGGGACTTCACTATTCATATGTATTAGTCTAGCATTTCTTTTAATAATCTATCTTAAATTATAAATTAAAACTAGAAGCTGGTTTGTTTGTAAATCATTCTCCATAGATTCAGTTCATGCACAATTATTGTGTTCACTTCTTTCCTCAACATTTGCATAGGCACTGGCAACACTGGATCCATTTATACTCTGTCATCAGATGTATGGAGGTATTGCATTACAAATGTAAATCTTTCTTCTTAAGGCTTGCTTGAGGCATATTAATAAATAAAATACATTCTTCTGGAAGTGTCAGTGGGAATAACCATCAATCTTCATGTCCCTTTTTTTTGCTTACAATATTTTTATTTAAGTTCTGTGTGTTCATATGCAATGAAATTTAAATTTTGCATGGTTCAAAAATATAAATGCTATTTTGCAGTGCATACATTGCTGTAGGGGATAATTGGAACTACAATGTAGAGGATTGTTCCTCCTACAATGAAAATATGGAACAATGTTCCAGCCATAACATCTTTCAATAGACTTATTATGATTAATTAGGGGGAAACTTTTGTTTCAGCAACAAGTTGGACAGGTGCAAATGGAACATTCTCTATATAGAGACAAACGGAACATTCTCAACATCCATAGCCCAGATGCAACAATCTAATGACAAGGCAGTGCATATACATTACACAACAAAGCTTATAGCATTTTAAATAGCAAATGATGGCTAATACCACCCACCTAATTTGACATTTAAAAGCTGGAGACTTTATGTAGAGGGCAGGGGAAGTTGTATTTTTAAAATTCAATATTAATTCAAAATTTGATAGATTTGCAGAATGTGATTTCACTCTGTCTGTATATGTTTATTTTTTAAGCAATCAAGTTTTCGAGGTTCAAAGATTTTAAGCACACAAGATTTTCAAGTTTGAAAATTTGAATTCACTTTAATCTGCCTCCCCATGTATATTTCCCATTACTACTTCTAAACGTATGGTTTCTTTTATAACATTTCTGATAGAATGCAATAAAAGTTGTTAATGGAAAAATCGCCACAATGCGTAAACGAATGCCTTCGCACTAACAAACTTTCCTTTGTGCTAATTTTTTGAGATCCCAGAAACTGTTATTAGTGACCGCTTCCATCAGTGGAAAAAAGATTGGGAAGATGATGTGCACAATACATGGAATAAAACTAAAAAAGTCACTTTATTTGCTACAAAAGATTATGCCACCTTCAAGCATGCCTTAAAGAGGTGGTTCACCTTAAAGTAACTGTTAGTATGTTATAGATTAGATAATAATAATAATGTATAAATAAACCTATAAATAATTCAATTTCCTAGTACACATGTACAGTATTTAGGCTTGGTGCAGCAGTAGGCATTGGACCTCAGCCCATGACTGATGCATTCACAGACATTCCTGCTGTACTGTGCATGCGCCAATCATGAAGGATTCATGTAAGAGGTACAAAGTTAAGCCCCCCCTAATAAAATTTGTGCAAGAGAATAAGTCCATGGCAACCAATCAGCAATTAGATTTAAACAGCCACAGCCAAGTTAGAAAACAAAAGCAACGATCTGATTGGTTGCTATGGGCAACATCTCCAGAAATCTCTCCAGATATTTATCTCCAATGTTAGTAAACATGCCCCCTAATGTGTACCTGAAAGCACAAAAAGAGAATGTTCTGCTCAGACTGTTTTAGCTTGAGGATTTTTTTTCCAAACTATTTTGAGATCTAAGATCAAGGTAATGTACATACGTTATACCATATTTATTTTAATAGATAAATATTCAAACTCACACTTACAAGATGGTAACATCAATGTTCTGTCCTATTTAGAGAGGTGTTAGGTTAAATAACAGTTTATTGTACAACAAAACCTGCCAGATTATGAGGGTTGGGTTCTTATTCACTGGGTTAATGTTGAACATAATGAAAATTTCTCTCTAATATTGTGAAGGGTTTGATTTGACCTACTTTTTAGTCTACCATCAGTTTATGCACAGTATGGGACTGGTAAATGCTGTCCTCATTTATACTGCATTCCCCTAAAGGGACCCTTAGTCATACTGGAGCTTGGCTCCTCTTTTTGAGTCAAAGCCTGATTCCTAGCTTTCCCAAGTTTGGCAACTAGTTGGCAGTGTCGAATAATTTATAAGCTGCGCACACTAGCTCAGGGTCCATTTTGCCAGTCCCCTTATCTGAGCAGGTGGGAAGGGCTTGCAATTGGAACCTAGATGCGGTCAGGTCTAGCTGGTGATAGGCTACTCATTTTAATAGGTCACTCTAGGAGTGATAGATAGGCAAATCGATCGGATTCAAATAGACTGTTCATTCACTGTGCTTACGTCCAATGAAGACAATAACATATAGGAAAAGGAGTGATGAATTCAGTCGAACGCAGTGGGTTGCTGCAAAAACTGTGCTTTTATTTTAACACAACATGTTTCGAGCTGTGCTCTTTGTCACTTGACAAAGAGCACAGCTCGAAACATGTTGTGTTAAAATAAAAGCACAGTTTTTGCAGCAACCCACTGCGTTCGACTGAATTCATCACTCCTTTTCCTATAGGAGTGATAGATAGTCAGGGCTATTTAGTTGAGCAGCACAGGCTCCACTGAGGAGTTTTGAGTGGGGCTAGTATCTCAAGTACTAACTGCCCAGAAGTAGTAGACTAAGTGTCAGAGGGACACCATTGGAGCTCCACTTAGGGTAAAGGGCAACAGTTAGGAGTGTCTCTGTCTACGGTGTATATTCTCTCCTTTACCCTGCAGGGATTTATACTTACCATTGGTACTGTGCTTATCCACTCATGTTCTATGTTTTATCACTGATTGGTTTTGGTTAATGTCCAAAGAACCATGGGTGCCCATTCTTTCAAAATACTACTGATTACAGTGTATCACAATCTGCCTCCACACCATTGCAAGGGCTCACGCCTTGGGAATTGGGGTGATTTGGAGGAAATATAGGGGTAAAGCTAGTTAGCGTTACAGTGTTATACTAAGTCTTCTCTGCCTAAAGCAAATTGATATTTTGCAATATTAAGCTTAGTAATGGGAATCAATAAGGATTTTTCCCTCTCTCCACCAAGCCCATTGTTAATCAGGGATTACTTGTTATTTCAGAATATTTGTATAATATGAACCAATGTCACCTTTAATAACTTATTGTAATGTCATTAAGTGGCCACTAATGGATGCAGTCGGTTTCTGCACTATATAGCCATGGTAATGCTTATTGAAAGGTTATCTAAGTAATAAAATATGTTTTCAGACTGACCTTAGTGATTTTTAGTTTGTGTGGCAGCAAAACCGAGAAATTATTTAAATACTTCCCAGAAAAACAAGTCATGTTCTGTACAGTTCCATCAATAAATTGCAATTAAATGTTACCTAGGAAATGAATTCCATAAATTGCTATTTATTTATGGGTTGTTTGATAGGACAGGTTCTTTGTATAATAATAGCAAACATTTAATGATATTTTTCCTGCTTCTATCCTGGTCACTAGATACATTACAATAATAATAAATGAAAATACATAAAGAAAATAGAAGTAATATTAAAAATAAAATAAAAAAACATAATTATGTTCTTTTTGTTGGGATTAGACTACATGGATATTATCTGATCCAAAGATGGTGTGTGATTTTGCAGGCAGTGAGTATCTGTTGTATGCTCAATAAGTATTGTATTGAGACTGTTTGTAATAGATGAATTAGAAAAATAAATCAAGCTAACATTATAAGGGAAATACAGCAAGCTCAGGATAAGATTGTTTGCTAAATTTCTAGGCTGACTTCATTTACTGTATTTACTCTAAATTATTTTTGCAAACATCATTATTGCTTCAGGTTCATAATATAGGGCAGAGAAGCAACGAGAAACATCATTTGGGGAGGGGGGTGTTATAGAATTTCCCAATGACCTTTGGCAACAACAAAGTCAATTCCTAGATAATACCACATATCGGAAATTTAGGGAATAATCTATATAAAAAAAATTCTTATACACTTCAACAGGCCTAGTCACTGTCTATAAGACTTAAAATTATATGTTGCCATCAGAAATATAAAAATGGACAATGCAAAAAAGTGCCAGGAAACAGGACTGGCCATGGATTTATGGCAAACTACCTACATCCAGAATTATCTGTACCCAAACCGCCTGACATTAAAAAATGGGAAAGAAAAACTTCTTCCTTACTGCTAGTATTTCTCCAGCTTGGGGCAGGGGATGGCAGCCAACATGCATTGTGGGTGTGCTTGCTTATTTAAACATCCCTGACAACAGATAAACTATCTTCTCTCTTTTCTGCTACAGCTTCTGACCTGCTGCTTTTGCCATTAAAATGTAAGTCCCGGTATTAATGGGAGGAATCAAAATTGGCTGGAGGGTGAACTTTAAACCTTTCTCCTGCCAATTCAATTTCCACTCCCCATTTTGGTACCTAAACTTTGTGGGCATAAGCAGCAGTGTCAAAAGCTGTAGCAGACATGAAAGAAAATGTTCATTTCATGGTCAGCAATGTTGTCAGGAATGTTTAAAGCCAGGCAGGCAGTTTCTGTCCCCCAAATGACCAATGACCACAATCAGAACGGCTAGAAATTGCCTATACACCAGCAGGTCAGTAAGCGAGCAGGTTATTTTTTTGTGAAAATAGAACATGATGTGGGAGAAGAGATATGGTGGGATAGAGTGGATAAGAAAAATGAAAGGGCCGAAGAATGTGTTGAACAGAAAAGGGAAAATGGGATCAAAGAAAGTTATTGAAAACGGGAGAAGAAACTGGAGTATACAGAAAGGGAGAGCAAATAAATATAGAGAATATGATGAATGATAAACTGGATATGTTGGCGGAATGGGAGGATAAGACATCCTGGGAGGTGAAAAATAAGCAAGAGAAACACAGAAAAAAGGGAAAGTGGAGAAAGCTGAGAAGACACAGACATAAAAGGCAAACAAAGAAAAGCAGAAAGCACTAAGCAACAAAATAGAATGTGAATATGGTGTTTTGTAAGTCAATAAATTATATTGTTGTGGGCTTGTGGTTCATATTGCTTTGTGCCTAGAAGTGACCGTGTTAGTGGCATAACAGCAGCACAGTGGTCAAATTGTACTTTCAATATAATCTGACTGATCATTTTCTTAGGGTATCTTGCAGTATCAATGCCCACTGTAGATTACTTTTATGTGCTTGGGTGCCAGTATTCACTGTCTTTTATTGTATAAACTGCTTGTGATGCCACAATCTCATTCATTACCCCATATCTTTACATCAACCTGTGTGTGGTGACCTTTAGTATCCCCAAACAAAAATTTTCACCTTCCGCCTATGCAACTGTTTTTAATTTTAATCTCTAGTGCGGCTTTCATTTTTATTGTGTAAACATGAATGGGATTTACCAAACAGTTGTAATAATTGGCATCACTCCCAGTAAACATTGCCTACCCTTTAACAAAGTCTATTTAATTAATGGTAAATGGAAATAATCTACACTACAGCATTAGCAAAAGTGCAAAACAGTTCTGATTTGCAGCTTAATTTGTAGTTGAACAATGACTTGTGCCAAGGCAAAAACTCAACAACCGTGACTGAGTAGCCAAAAAGATTTATTTTTACTGTCAAAGCTGCTAGCAACATAATAAAATATTTACAAGTTATGTTACAAGTTAGAAAGAGAAAAAAAATGCATAAATAAGAAGAAAAATGTACATTTGGTAATGTTGCTTTTTCACTAGCTAGTTATTACAATATGACTTTTAGATGCACATAGCACATTATTTTTTTAATAATAAAAGTAGCAAAGTTTAAAACAAGTCTAATAACCCATAGCAACCAATTAGATATTTGCTTTCAGCCATGTAACCAGCAGCTATGTGCTAGTTGACTGCGCCACATTAATTCCAATAATAGTAAATTGGAAGGTATATTTGGGCATTTTGTCGCCCGACTTGTGAGTACAATTTCATGCACGTAGCATGCTGCTCCATGTGCACTTGAATAAACCACTGCATCAATTATTGGCCTTTTTTGCATTTAACATGGTTTGCTCTCTATACAGCATTACGGTAGTCTTTTGACTTACTGAAAAAATATGTCAAAACATGCACACAAATTAATTTTGTATAACACGCCCATGGAACTATTAGAATGCATTTGAAATGAATGTCAGATTGGCTTCCTATTTGTTGATACATGGGGTTTCATAAAGAAACTTTTGTCATCTTTACTTTAAGTTAAAGTCTATTTGTGTAACCTATGTTATAGAACTGTTTTGCATTACAAGCTAGCCTTTTTTTGGATTTAACCATCTTATAGCTTTTCCGTTGTTTCTTTCTACAGTCAACATTCTTAATATTCAAAGCACAGCCCAATACTCTTCCTAATATTGTACCATTGAATTTTACAGCTTCCTGTAATGGGAGGAGCTTTTATGGATTCGCCTAATGATGACTTTGCAACAGAATACTCCTTATTTAACTCATCAGCTAATGTGCATTCAGCTGCGTCAGTTCAGAACCAACCAGAAGAGCCACCTCGCTCCTCAAATGACGCCATTTTGTTATGGATTGCAATAATTGCCACAATTGGTAATATTGTCGTTGTTGGAGTGGTGTATGCCTTCACCTTCTAAGAAGACAAAAAACTACAGACATATGCCATGTGAAGGCATAAACAGTATTTTTTTTATTAATGTGCCCATGATGTTTATTATTTAAGTGCTGTCCAGCCTAAAACAAAACACTATTAAACATTTAGGAAATGGAGAGATGTAACACAGTGAAAATAAGGTAAAGTGCTTCTCAGTTGCATTTACTTTGTTGTCATACAGTGTGAACACCACCTGCCTCATCGACAGAAATTGATCTGCTAAAAAAAATATATATATCCTTGAGTTTGCTGTATATATGCTCATTGTTTTTACTGTCAACATAATTTTATAACCTTGTACTATTGAAGTTTCATGGGAAGAAAAGTGTGAAAAGTGAAAACCTAGAACCAATATATTTTGTGTGTTTATAGATTTTAATGAGCAAGACGTCCAGCTGTACGAAGAAGAAAAGAACATGTGTACAGGTCTAATTAGTTGATTACACAGCACTTGGAAATATGTTATGGGAAATACAGGGTATGAAATGTAATTACTTAACCCTTGTATTAAGCCATGGCAATGCAGTGAAACAGATGTACACATTAACAAGGGCTTTGTATCTGGAGAATGTTTCTTTTTATTTTCTTATTTGTATTTATAAGGTGTTCATAATTGTTTAGTAAACAGAGATGAAGTATTTTGCTTCATGATGACTAGCCATTTCACTTGGATTCATGGATTTACTTTGACATGATTTCACCTAGGCGGAAGAAACTCAGGATTTCACTTTTTTGGTTATTATTCAGGATGCGATTCCCAAAACTCCTTATTTTGGGAATCGGCAGAATGCTGAATCCTTGGTAAACAATTCATCCAAATTCTAAACCAAACCTGAACCCCAATTTGCAAATTTAAATTTGAGCTTATCCCGAACAGTTTAAAAAATCTAAAATAATAATGTGGTATCCAGTGCTTTAAAGCCATATGAGTTTAAGGGGCCGATTCACGAAGGGTCGAATATCGAGGGTTAATTAACCCTCGTTATTCGACTAGGAACTAAAATCGTTCGACTTCGAATATTGAAGTCGAACGATTTTGCGCAAATCCTGCGATCGATCGATCGAAGGATTTTTCATTCGATCGAACGATTCGAAGGATTTTAATTCAACGATCGAAGGAAAATCCATCGATCAAAAAATCCCAGGCAAGCCTATGGGGACCTTCCCCATAGGTTAACATTGACTTTGGTAACTTTTAGCTGCCGAAGTAGGGGGTCGAAGTTTTTCTTAAAGGGACAGTACTTCGACTATCGAATGGTCGAATAGTCAAACGATTTTTAGTTTGAATCGTTCGATTCGAAGGTCGTAGTCAAAGGTCGAAGTAGCCCATTCGATAGTCGAAGTAGCCCAAAAAAACTTCGAAATTCGAAGTTTTTTTAATTCGAACCTTTCACTCGAATTTAGTGAATCGGCCCCTAAGGGTTCAGATTCAGTCTGGCTTAGGTCTAATTTGCCTAAAATTGTTGGGATTCAGTTCAGTCCTAAAACCAATCCTGAATTTGGTGCATCCCTAGTTATGAAACAGATATACTCTGGGCTTTATTTTATTCTAGCTTATATAGACCAAAGATTCTCCTTTATAAAAATAGCAATGAACTATCAGAACACATAGTAACATGTCAGGCTCCACTTCACATGATAAAATCAACAGATGGCTGTACATGGGCTGATATTGGCTGCCAACTTTTGTTTGATAAACTAAAGGGCCCCTGTCTTACATTGGAGGTACCAATTTCAGTTTTTATCTACCAAAGCCAATATCATTCAGAATTCTTAATATCCATTGTTTATAAAGACTTTCATCAAGTCCCTCCCTGAGTCAATGGAGATTACAAAATAATTTTCCTATCATATTCACAAAAAATGCACACAGAAGGGTCAATTTCATTAAGAGCGTGAAATGAGAAGTGGAAGGGAAATGTTCTCCAAAATATAGATGGATGGTCAAATATTCATGTAATAATACCTTCTAGTGTATAGTATTTGATGTGCAACATACTTTCCTTATAACTTTTCTGTATAAAGAGGAAATAAACCATTCATACATAGAATTTAGCATTTCTGTAATTTCCCCATGAATACACAGTAAAATTTAAGGCTTTAGAAAACTTCTTTACATCATCTGTATATATACATAATAAATATATACGTAAGACTTTTCATTGTATTATTCCGTTTAAACCTGGGGGAATATGTTGAGGGAAGTTCTAAAGTAAGTACAAAAAACATGACTTTTGAAAGAAATAACTGAAAATGAATTCTGCATATTTATCTTGCCACGTTCTTTACTGTCCATTTACAGAATTAATGTTAATGCTACTTATTAAGTGAATATTTAAATACATTTAAGATGTTCAATTAATAGTATAACTTTACCACCAAGTGACCTTCAATAATTGTCTGCTATTGTTCACTTTATGGGCCCTCCTCTTTTCTTTTGATATTTTATAGTACCAAGTCCTTTAAAGAACTGCCAGGAGACCTTGTGCCTGACTTTTTATTTGCGGGGGAATAAAATAAAAGCCATTACTGGAAAAACATTACAATTTGCCATTACAATAGAAATGTTGTGAACCCACAAAGGTATTTGGAAACTTTGCAGATTTAATCTATTCCCATGTGCAATGTGTGTAATTATAATTCTTACTCGAAAATGTATTTTGTGATATAAAAACCACATTTTAGCAGGTCTTTACAAAAAGTGCTATGCTTTGTAATGTATTGTAACAATAATAAATTGTGGAATATAAATTCTATTTTTTACGCATTTTAATTTTTGTAATGTCTGTTTTTAATTGACATTTTACTTTAATGCTTAATGCTTTAGACTTTTGGGTTTCAGAAGTAACTGCAATCTTTAGCAACTGTTGGAGTTTTAATTTGTCTGCAGCTTTAGATGCACAGAAAATAGGGAATGATATCTTTAAACAGGCCCGGATTTGCGGCAAGGCCGCATAGGCCCGGGCCTAGGGCGGCAAAAAAATAGGGGCGGCATGCCGCCCAGCCGCACTATGGGGACGCGTGCGTCCCCATTCAATTACAGCAGCTGCGCCGGCGAAAAAACGCCGGCGCGCTGGGAAGGGGAGGTGAGGTGGGCGCTAGGACCGCGCGGCTGCCTGGTCGGACCGCGCGGCCTAGGGGCGCCGCACACGGAAATCCGGCGCTGTCTTTAAATCAGTACTAGACTGTAGTCTCGTGTACTTGGTAGCATAACTATGAGTTAAGGAGGGTTGGTTGCTTTGCGTGTTTGGTATGTGGTTAGTTTTGGAAAATGGATCCACTTATAATTACATTACTAGTCTCAAACTTGGGACCAGCAAATGTGCATTCTACAAATCATTTTTTAACCGTTTGTAGCAATTTTGCCCAGATCAGTAGCATTTCCAAATACTTTAACTATACAATACCTACTTTACTTGGTGCTCCCACAACCACCCTCTGGTTTAATAAGTTTGTTGGATACAGATGTGGCAAAAAGTATCCAATGTATAGCCATCTCCTCATTTGGGCCATGGAGCTTTTATCATATAGTGACATTTTCAACTTCTTAAAATAGTTTTTTTTAAAAGGGATTGTTCAACTAAAAGTTAACTTTGAGTATGTTATAGAGTTTTTCAATTAGCATTCATTTTTTCTTTTTCATAGTTTTTGAATTATTTCCCTTCTTCTTCTGACTCTTTCCAGCTTTCAAATGAGGGTCACCGACCCTCTCCTATTCATACCCCAGTCTCTTACTCAAATCAATGCATGGTTGCTGGGGCAATTTAGACCCAAGAAACCAGATTGCTGAAATTGGAAATTGGAGACCTGCTGAAGAAAAAATAATAAAAAATGAAAACCAATTGCAAATTGTCTCACAATATGTCTCTCAACATCATACTTAAAGTTGACTCAAAGGTGAACAACCCTTTTAACAAAAGACCCCAGACTAATGGCTTGCTCTGTGGCCTTCTTCCATCAGCGTGACAAAACAGTGAATACAGTAAATGTGTTATTGAGAAATCCATAAATACAGCATGACTTTGCACTTAAAGTGGACCTGTCACCCAGACATAAAAAGCTGTATAATAAAAGTCCTTTTCAAATTAAAAATGAAATCCAAATTCTATTTTTTATTAAAGTATTCATAGCTGTTGTTAATAGGTAATGGGCCTATACTATATAATTATACAGATATGGGATCCATTATCAGGAAACAAGTTATCCAGAAAGATACAAATTACTGGATGGCCATCTACCATAGACTCCATTTTAATAAAATAATTCTAATTTTTAAAAATGATTTCCTTTTTCTCTGTAATAATAAAACACTGCCTTGTTCTTCATCCCAACTAAGATATACGTAATTAATCCTTATTGGAAGCAAAATAATCCAATTGGCTTTAATTAATGCCTAAATGTATTTTTTTGTAGACTTAAGGCATGGAGATACAAATTATGGAAAGACCCCTTATCCAGAAAACCACAGGTCCCAAGCATTTTGGATAGCAGGTCCCATACCTGTACTAAAGCCAATCAAGGATCAGAAGAGTGTGCCATACACACAACTCAATGGCCGCAGTGGCTTAGAAGTTTTGTTTTATACTAGTACCATTTTACTGAAAACAACTGAATAAATTAAATTTAACTTTTTTTACACTAATGGGCAGATTTATTAAGGTTCAAATTGTAAATTCGAATTTGAATTTTCCAGTTCGATTTTTGGTCAAAACTCTCCCACACAAGCACAAAGTGTGGCAATAACTTTTTAGAATAAGCTAACCGCCCCTACAAAATGACCCTACTTTGCATAATATTTTGCATCATGTTTAGGTATACACACTTGTTTTACTGTGATAAGTATTTAAAGTAAAAGGCAGTAAGCTGGTGTCCCATAATAGATATGGTTGCATTCTAGTCTAGTAGAAAGTCAAGAAATACTGAAAGGAACCTTTAAATATAAAATAAAATTTGAAGTGTGTTTCTACATAAAGAAAACTGAAAATAATCCCCCAGAAACTACTAAAGAACCACAAAAGATAGCATATGAATAGGGTTCAGAAATCAAAATCTTATTCATCCCATTACTATTATTTAAATATGTTATTTCTGATTTGAACTAATGTGGAAAGGTGTTTTTATTACCCTGCAGCTGAAAATGTTTTGTTGTCAGGGTCAATGACCCCAGCAACCAACAACAAACCGACTATTGGCTTCAAGTTTTTCATTATTCTTATATTTCTTTTTGTCTCTACTATTCATCCTACATTTTAACAAAAAAAAAATCATAATTGAAATGCAAAAAATACAAAGATTTTATTGCATTCAGGAAAGTGTTAATAGCTGTGATTAAATTCAAACTATTAGGAGTCATGTTGAAATGTGTACTTAGAACGTTTATAAAGCTGCCCCTTTGTGATAATTGATTCCTTTATGTAAGTTATCTTGAAAAAGCATTGTTTCTCTGTTCCTTATACCTATGGTGACAGAAACAGGCATTTTCATTAAAATTAATATTTCTCTGAATGTGCTTTAATGTTTTATTGATTCAGTGACATCTTTGTTGTATTATTTCTTAGGACAATCGATATTTATAGTCATGGCTTCCCTTTTTAATTAGATTGTCTCTAGAGAAAATATGCGGTCTTCTAACTGGATGCATTCCATGAGTGAGGTCTAATTAAGCATAGGTATATAGAAGGTACGTTCTTAGTTGTTAGAGAAACAGAAATAAAATATTCATGCGGATACAGATTTCATACTGTTTCATCTGTTTACCCCTATGCCAAGCTGAAATATGTCAATAACACAGAGTTACTGTAAAGAAGCTCATTAATCAGAAATATATTTCTTTTCCTTTCAAATGCATGTTGTTTTGCAGATAAATGAGCTGACATTGGGGCTGTGCTTCATCCTTGTGTCTGCTATATTCTGCACAGTTCAAAATAAATAAGTTTGCCTGTCATTTAACACTGGCAGAATACTATAGCAAGTACAACGGAATGCTCATTCTGTTGAATAAAGTCAATAATTAATGTAAAGGTATAAAAACATTTTCAAGAATCTGCCAGGATACACTCAAATGGAAATCTAAGGCTACAGTTGTTTGTTGCATATGCAACATTACTACATTCCTGGGTAAACAGATATGAGTTTATATACTATGGTAAAGCTTAAGGCATCATGAATATATGCATTTATACATGCACACAAGATGGAACTAGTAACACCAGTTCCAAGGTCATACTGATCTGATTGCACTTGCATCCAATACTAGCCTATGAAACAAGGGGCATCTATTTAAAGCTGTCTTAAAAAATAGTGTCGTAATTGCCACATTATAACCATAATGCACCATGAAATGTAGTATAATTTAAATTCATGATGAATAAAGACACACATCCATCAAATGAAACCTGCATAACTGCTATTCAGAATGAAGCCTCTGCAATTTGTAGAGAAGGACAAAAAACTGTTGGCAATTGAACCATACCCTGGATCAATTTGTAAGGCAAGTCAAGCTATTAGGGTGCTTATTTTGTCTGACAAAAGGTTGGCTTCTTCTTCCCTTAGCAGACCAACAGAGGCATTTTAGGTACATTATCTAGA